>WOVY01010965.1:0-81880 GCA_013436015.1 Rhipicephalus annulatus
ACCTTTGCTGGCGATATAATCCTCGATCTGCAAAACCCGTTCTAGACTACTCTTCCGGACATTCCAGCTTGTTAAACGCGGAATCGTAATGTCATGCTTACGTTCAGCCCTCGAAAAATGTTGGCCTGCATACCTTGCAAAGTGGGTTCGTAGCACAGTTGGAACGGCTGATAGGTGCGGGATACCCTTCCTACGTAATAGCCTCAGTCTGTGAAAAGCTCTTGCGTACGGTCAAAAATAATGAAAAACGCACATGTACTTCGTCAGAGAACAAGGAAGAGAATAAGAAGCGCGCGGCAGTAATCCCCTACATTCATAAAATGGCCCATGGGCTAAAAAACGTGGGAAACCGGTTCGGTGTGCGCGTGGTTTTCTCGGCACCCAATAAATTGGCCAGTATATGTTCAATGGTGCACAGGAGGGCACATAATGCATCTAAAGGTAGAGGATGCCTCCAGAAGCACGTAACTAAGTTTGTTAAGTGCATCACCGGAGTAGTATATAAGATACCCCTTCTTGCGGACGTATGTACATTGGCCAGACCGGCCGATGTGTGAACGTGCGTCTCAGGGAACACAGAAGCTCGTTGAAAAATACACCTTACTCCCATTTAGCGTCACATTGCGTTTCGTGCAAGTGCCAACCCCTGTTTGAGAATACAATTATTCTGTTCCGGCATCCTCATCAAACTACGCGCGAAATTTCTGAAGCCTATCACATTTCCAGGAATACGGACCAATGTATAAGTCATCCTTCCTTCTCACTACTTGACTGTGAATTCAGCTACCTAGATAACCCTTAGACAAGTGCCTTGATTACACGCTTCGCATGCTGCCCTTGATTTCGTCATAATCTGTTTTGACATGCGCATTTTGTGTTTATATATGTCCTTCCGATGTGGAAAATAAATCAGTTGATAGTTGAGCGCTCGTGTTGTGTGGTTCCTCGCTTCGTCCTTTGTGTTTTTCTCTGCGCTCCCGGTTCGCTGAACGAAGAACTTGATAGATCTGCTTGCGAAATGGCACTTCTTGGTGTTTATTTGAAGACCAGCGCCCGCAAGGCAAGTCAGGACCTCGTCCAAGCGTTGAAGATGTTGAGGAAACGTCAATGAAAAGACAACAATGTCATCTAGGTAACATAGGCAAGTCTTCCATTTCAGGCCACGCAGCACGGTGTCAATCAAGCGCTCAAAAGTTGCGGGCGCATTGCATAGACCAAACGGCATCACATTGAATTCGTATAGGCCCTCCGGGGTTGCAAACGCAGTTTTTTCTTTGTCATCTTCGTGCATGGGGATTTGCCAATAGCCGGAACGCAAGTTGAGGCTTGAAAAGAATTGAGCACCTTGTAAGGAATCGAGGGCATCGTCGATACGTGGCATGGGGTATCTTCTTAGTGATCTTATTGAGTGCTCGGTAATCGACGCAAAATCGTACGGAACCATCTTTTTTACGCACCAGAACCACTGGAGACGACCAAGGACTGGTTGAGGGTCGGATTATCTCCCGTTGTAACATATCGTCTACGTTTTCCTCAATGATTTTTCGTTCGGCTAGGGAGACGCGGTAAGGACGACGATGCACAATGGATGTACCGTCGGTCTGAATACGATGTGCTGTAGCAGTTGTCTGACCCAGGCTTGATGAATGAACGTCAAAAAAGTTTGCATGCTTTTGCAACAAATCAAGCAGCTGCTGCTTCTGCGAGTCTGTCAAGTCCTTGTTGATGGCTGCTGTAAAGGCCGAGGAAGCAGCATGATCTCCAGGATGTCCTTTGGAGGAGGCAGGGGTAAGAGGCACGTTGCACACAGGCTCCAGATCGGCAACGCAGGCGACAGTAGTGCCCCGCGGCAGGAAAATTTTATCTCGTGTGGTGTTCGTAGCAGCGAGGACAGCTGATCCATTGTTGATGTGAGCCACACCTGATGCGAGAGCTATGCCTTTATTAAGGCAACGAGGTGGTGGAGTGACCAAAATGTCACCAGAGTCGACGTCGTTGGACAAAACTGTCACTAACTGATGTTCGTTCGGGGGTAACTCGATGTCTACAGCAGCTATGAGTCGAAGTGGCCTGTAGGTTTCGTCACTAAGCAAGTGGTCTGTGTCAGTAAGATGGACGACACGTTGTGCACAACAAACAGCCGCGGAAGCAGACGAAAGAAAGTCCCAGCCTAAAATGAGTTCGTGGGAGCACGGGGATAGCACAGCGAATTGTATGTGATGTTGAATGTCGTCGATTAGCACACGGGCCGTACAGAGAGCGGAAGGGCGAATCGTTGTTCCCTGGGCTGTAATCAGTATTGGTCCATCATAAGGCGTCGTGACCTTTCGAGGACGGGTACACAAATCAGCACGAATAATAGAAAACCCAGCCCCAGTGTCCACCAAAGCATCAACGTCCACTCCTTCAACTGAGACTGCAATCATATTGTAAGGGCGCGCTGGAAAAATTGGAGTACTGTGTTGGAATGCAGTTTGTCCTCCAAAAACTGCATTGCTTAGTTTTCCGGACGCCGATCAGAAGCGAGGGAAGCAGGCTGAAGAGGAGAAGAGGAGCGACGGTAGGGCGATGGTGAACGGCATCTGGTTGATCGATGACTACTGCGCAGTTCACCGGATGCTGGCGGAGATGGAGACCGACGCGGCGATGACGAATAACGTCGGCCCTGGTACAAGGCTCCTGCAGTATAGTCTCGTTCGCGTATGTGGTACCCTCGGCGCTCATCTTGCTGGCGCTTGCGGCAAAAGCGTGAAATGTGACCACGATAGCCACAATAATAGCACGTAGGGCTAGTCGATCGATAAGGAGGGTAGTAGCTTGTGTTAGATGCAACGGGAGAGAGAGCAGTGAGAGGGACAGATGACGGCTCAGGCGGTGGTGATGGAAAGCTCGTGGGAAAGCTTCTGGGAGGTGCGGCAGCAACCGACGCGTACGTTCATGGCAGCGACGTCGAGCTGACGGTGCCTGATGGTGCGGCGACGGCATACGAGAACGATGGGAGAGTACGAGCGACAGTGGGCTGCAGGTGGGCCATATGGGTCATGGGCGTGAGCTCCTCCCTGATGACATCCCGCAATGACGTTGAAGAAGACTGAATGGGACACACTGAAGGTAGTGTGAATCCCATTGATTCTAATTCTTCGCGTATGATCACCCTTATTGTATCTCGTAGGTTTGGATCCGCCGTAATACGGGCCGCGTCACTGTCCGGTTGTAGGCGCATCGACTCAAGTTCTTCGAGGCGCTGACAGGTTGTCGCAACGTCAGCAACGGTAGCCGAATTCTGGATTGCAAGGGCATTGAATGCGACGGGTCCAATCCCCTTAAGAAGCTGGCGTACCTTGTCTGACTCTGTCATTGGGGTGTCAACCCGGCGGCAAAGTGAAAGGACATCCTCGGTGTAGGATGTATACGACTCCCCGATGTGCTGTTTCCGAGTCGCGAGAGCTTTCTTTGCGAGAGCTGAACGAACAGCCGGTGTACCAAAGACACGGCGAAGCTGATCTTTGAAGGCTGACCAGTCGGGGATGTCGATGAAGTGGTTGAGGAACCACGCCTCCGCGACACCCGTGAGGTAGAATGACACGTAAGCGAGTTTGTAGGTGTTATCTCACCGGTTAGCAGCGCCGACACGTTCGAAATCGTCCAGCCATTCCTCCAAATCTTCCCCGCGCATACCAGCGAAGTGATGGGGCTCACGCTGAAGGCTGTTAATGACGTGAAAAGGCGCGGCACGCGGTGGTGGAGTGGGAACGGCTGCAGCACCGACCTCTTCTTGGTGCGACATATTTCCGGACACTCGGCCCAAGCAGCGACCTAAACGTAGCTCCAGGGGGTAGAGTGGTCGAGAGGATGACGGGGGATCCAACCCGCACCTCCACCACGTATGAAGTCTTGGTTTGGAAGACCTTTATTAGGCCCGAAGAACCGGCAGCCGACAGCTGAGATGAACGAACCAAGATGATGATGCTACGTGACAACGATGAGGATGCATGAGGAACACATGATAATGATGATAATGTACAGATAAAGAGGATTGGTATACTAAATGCCCACACGTGCTCTATGTCGATGCGGCAGAACACCCATCCTCCTCATCCTATGATGATGATGCTACGTGAAAACGATGAGGATGCATGAGGAACACATGATAATGATGATAATGTACAGATGAAGAGGATTGGTATACTAAATGCCCACACGTGCTCTATGTCGATGCGGCAGAATACCCATCCTCCTCATCCTATGTCCTCTCTGCTGTCGACTATAACGGCAAGGCGCTCACAGCGGTATCCGTCACTGTCAACTCTTCGGAGGAGGCAGAGGAGGCTGCCATCGCTTTAGGTCTATCCATCCCCAATATCACTATGATTGTAAGTGACTCCAAAGCTGCCATACGCAACTTCAGCGCAGGTCGCATCTCATCAACTGCCCTTTCAATTCTTGAGAAACATCCTTCCACGCAAGACGTTGCTCTCATATGGACGCCCGCGCATGCGGGATTGAGTGACAATGAGGCGGCTCATACCTGTGCTCGAGTAATGACCGGCCGAGCGCAGGCCTCTGATGGCGCCTTAGACCACGCGGCCTTTTTCAGCACGAGAGATCGTCTTTTGACCTTCCACGATATAACAAATCACTACCGCCTACAGCGCACTATATACCCCCCCTTACATCATGGAGCTTCACGCTACCATGAAATACCGTGGCGCCAGTTACAGACTCGTGCGTTTCCTACCCCATCTTTTCGCCATCTTATACACCCTGCGATATACCCCTCCCCTTTGTGCATTTTCTGTCAACAAAGAGCTAACCTAGACCATATCATGTGGGGGTGTACTCTAAACCCACCACCCAATTCTCTGGTAGGGTAGCGGAGACCTACGCTGGGTAGGCGCTTCTGACACTCCGCCACCGCACTTTTCCCTCTTGGGATGAATAAAGTTTTTCTCCTTCTCCTCCCATGTCGTGGTAGTGGTGTGTGGTCTAACTCCGTTTTTTACGTGAACGGGTCTTCCAATCTACTAAACAATAATGGACTCTTGATTCGTCAGCTCATGTTTAGTGCATAGGCTGAGAAGTAACGATGTACTAATGTGACATGAGCGCCACCACGTGAGACGAAACCAGGATTGGATGCCGTCCTTCTCGGAGGACACACCGCAACGCTTATCAGTGACAGCTTGCGGTGGTGTCTTCCCCGGAAAACACTTTCAACAGAGTGTTACTACGAAGCCTCCGAGACTGTGGGAGCACCGGGGGTAATTCCATAGGCCATGCTTACAGAGAACTGGTGCGTGACGTGACCGGAAGTGGCGCTGGCTGCCGCGGAAAGAGTGCAGAGTCAAGACTCGTTGCTACAGGATATATATAAGTGACTCTCGAAAGGGGAAAATGAAAAAAATAAGGCAGTTCCGTTACTGGCTCTCTCTAAATTGAGGGCACCTCCACAGTTCTGCACAGGGGATGGGTTTCATTTAATTTCATTTTATTTCCTTAAAGACCCCTTGCGGGGCATTACATAAGGGGTGGGTACATAAAAATTGAGCAGAAAACAATCGTTTGTCCTGAAGTGAAAGATGATTAGTGATACTGGTTGTGAAGGTAGCAGTACAAGTAATGGCAGGAATGTCGCCTGAAAGGCCATTCCAGGCAACTGCTGTGCGAGGAAAAAATGATGTTGAAAAGGTTACGGTGCGTGCACGTGGGCGTGCGACTTGAAGAGGATGATTAGTTCGTTGAGAGATGTGCGCTGGGGGAACAAAATAAGGTGGCATGCGCATCGAGCTGTGAAAAAACTTATGAAATAACGAAAGACTGGCGATACGGCGGCGGAGGGAAAGGAGGGGCAGTTGAAGTTCTGCCTTTAGTGAAGATACGCTGACGTCATAGGAGTAAGAATTATTGATAAACCTAGCGGCACGGTTTTGAATACACTCAAGGGCGTCTTCAAGATAGGCCTGTTGCGGGCTCCAGATTGGGGAAGCATATTCAAGTTTAGTTCTAACAAGGCTTTTGTAAGCTAATAATTTTACATTTCTAGGTGCGTTACGTAGATGACGTCGCAAGAATCCCAATGTTTTGTTTGCCGATGATATGACTTTCGTGATATGCAAACCCCATGAAAGATCGTTGCAGAGTGTGACCCCCAGATATTTAAAAGAATTAACAGTTTCAACTGGAACATTACTGATGGAATAAGGAAAAACAAGTGGAGAACGGCGGCGGGTGAAGGATAAGGCTTTGCATTTGTGAGGGTTATGTTCCATTAGCCGATCATCGCACCATTGTTTTACATTGTTAAGATCACTCTGTAGAGCTAATTGATCAGAAGCGTTACAAACAGTGTGGTAAATAACACAATCGTCGGCAAACATTCGGATTTTACAGGATACATGAGTTGGGAGATCGTTAATAAATATCAGGAATAAAATCGGGCCCACAACCGACCCCTGCGGGACACCAGATGTTACCGGAAGTGAAGTAGAGGTCACATTGTTAACAAAGACAGCTTGAGTGCGGTTACTTAAAAATTCACGGATCCACTTTAGTACGTCGGGGTGTAGGTTAAAGCGGAAAAGTTTAAACAGAAGGCGTTTATGGGGTAATTTGTCGAATGCTTTCGCAAAGTCCAGAAATATGGCATCAGTCTGTACGTTAGAATCCAAGTTAATATGCAAGTCGTGCGAAAACATAGCCAGTTGAGTCTCGCACGACAAACCTTTGCGAAAGCCATGCTGCACGAAATGGAAAAGGTTATTTGAGTCTAGGAAGTCCATAATCCGGGTGTAGATGACATGTTCGATAATTTTGCATGGAATGCTGGTTAATGAAATATGTCGGTAATTGAGGGGTGACTCTCTAATACCTGATTTGAATACTGGGGTGATATTTCCGTGTTTCCAATCACTAGGAAGCTCACCCGTGGAAAGAGACTGCGAGTAAGGTAGACACAAATATTTTGCACAGATCTGTTGAGTGTTCTTTAGAAATTTTGAATTTATGTTGTCAATACCTGATGATGAAGATAATTTAAGTTTATCAATGATTGCCAAAACTCCGGGTTCGACAAAAAGGATTGGCGGCATGGAAGTACTGACTACGGTAGGCTGTGGCGGAGGTGGAACGTCAGTTTCTTTGCTAAAAACCGATGAGAAAGCTCTATTAAACAGGTCGGCACATTCCGAGTCAGTGGCCACGTCACCTGCTTCATTAGTGAGAGTAATAGTGCATGAGTGGTTGGGATTTATGACCTGCCAAAATTTCCTAGGGTTACTAGCAAGCAATTTCGGTAAGTGTGTGTGAAAAAAAGAATGCTTAGCGTTTCGTATTGCCGTGAGGTAAGCTTTTTAAGCAGCATAATATTTAAACCATGCGTTTTCGATATTCTGCTGCTTGGCGGAGCGAAAAAGGCGTTTTTTCTTATTTTCTTATTTTTTGAGCGTTTTAGTAAACCATGGTTTTTGGGAACAGGCACGGAAACTGAGCTTATGAATGAATTTTTCGACCAGTGTATCACATTTATCCTTAAATAACTTCCAGTTATCACGCACCGTGCGATAAAGAAAATTATCTTTGAATATTGGAAGAAAACAGTTTAATTCATCATTTATAGCAGTGTAGTTTCCTTTATCATATAGTCGTATGGTTTTTTGGTGGTTCGTTGTTTTGGAGGAGTGATTAAAATGTCGGCTTGAATTACTTTATGGTCGCTTATTTCTGATAAGTAGGAAATAGATGTTACACTTTCAGGAATACTGGCTAGTATTAGGTCTAATATGTTTTCACAGTCTTGGGTTACGCGGGTTGGTTTGGTGACAACTTGAGCTAGGTTGAAATTTAGACATACATTAACAAATTCACTCGCCTCACTCTGTAGTCCTCCGTTAACAGTTAGATTAGGCCAGTCAATATTCGGGAAATTAATGTCGCCAAACAAGATAATATGGGCATTAAGGTACTTTGTTGAAAGTTCATTTAGCACCGAATTAAGCATGCCGGGAAAGTCAGGATTCCTATGTGGGGGCCTGTAGCACACGCCAATTAAAACTGATTGCGGTACAGCTTGGTATTTTATCCATATTATTTCCAAGTCTGACGAAATATTTACCAAAGTTGCGGGTAGGCCCTGGCTAACAGCAATGAGCATCCCTCCTCCCATTTTGCCGTCCCGGTCCTTACGGAAGATCTGAAAATTTGGTAAGTCAGCTAGAACTTCCTGATCGCTTACGTCACTATTAAGCCATGTTTCCGTTAATAAAAGCAAGTTGCTACTGGATGATGAAACAAGATTAGAGATGATTTCGCGTTTCAAAATAAAACTGCGAATGTTGGTGAAGATTGCGGAAAGAGACACGGTAGTTTGCTGTGTTGGTTGGGGATTAGTTGATGATAACGGACGACGCAGTGATTGCTAGGTTACTTCCTTCACTGCCTGGGAAGATTCATCAAATACGTACCGTTTAGAACCTATGAGCAAAGTTTTGAAGCTTAATTTAAATGCTGTAGATTTTCATCTGGCAAAAGTGACAAGGTGTCTTCGTGCATGTCGGACGGCAGGGGAAAAGTCCTCACTAACGCTGTAGTTAGTGTCTTTAAATTTCTTGCCTTCCGACAAGATCGACTGTTTGACCTTAAATGAACTAAATTTTACAATTACTGGACGGACGCGGTCAGGCGAATGGCGACCAAGGCGGTGTGCGCGTTCAACTTGTGAAGGCTGTATTTCTAGTTCAAGGTTTTCAGTGATACACCGAATGACTGTTGCCTCTGAATCGGCAAAGGATTCTTTGGGATTAGGATCAGGAATACAATAGAATACCAGGTTATTTCGGCGGGAATGGTTTTCGCTAACGTCTGCACGGGATTGAAAGTTCTGATAATGCCGGGTGATATCAGTGGTTGAGATTTTTGTGTCATCTAGCTCTCTGCGCATGCTTGAAAGTTGACGGTAATCCGTTTCCAGATTAGTCAGACGCTTGCATACATCGTTCAGGGCTGCGTCTGTTGATCGAAGATGATCCTTAACAGTTTGAAGTTCCGCGATCAATTTGGTTTGTGCTACAGAAAGATTTTTCAGCTCGGTGAGTACAGCATGTATGGTATCTGGAGGCCCCGGGTTAGTTTCAACATCCCCTCCCAAAACCAGTAATGAGCGCAGCACTTGAAAACATTCGACAATATTAGCAACGCAGCACTGCGGGCCCGGCAGCTGTACTAGAGAGTAATTACTTGACTTTTCACAAAAAATAGTCTGGGTGTTACCAACCTGCATAGTGAAGACGAACGGATTAGTAGACTGCGCTTTCGCACAGCTACCGAGCCCACAGAGTGGCGAAGACGGGTGGCACTCTTTTATAGCCGGTGACGTTGAAGTTTGCTTTGACGAGAATGGCCAGGCTGGAACATAGATCGAGACATCTGGCGGCGGTACGATGAAGTGAAGATCGGTCGAGAGATGGCACCAGTTGTGGGAGCCATTCACAAAGGTATTGGGGGCGGGATACGGCATTTGACCGGTAGGCAGGAAAGCCGTCAGGAGCGAGCTCGTGAGAACGGTGAGTATCTGCATAGTGAAGACGAACGGATTAGTAGACTGCGCTTTCGCACAGCTACCGAGCCCACCAAGCAGGGATTAAAGAAGGATAGGGAGTAATTAAAGGTATAGAGATAGAGTGAGGGGCAGGAAGAGAGAGAGGCACCGGAACAGCCATATACGGAAGTAAGGACAAGATAGGAAAGGACATGATTGTAGAAGTCCGATGACGGAGCGCCACTCAGCGAGAGCCCTTGTTGTCGTCAGGAGATGGCGTAGGGCGAGCCAGTCGACCAGAGCGGCGCTGTAGTCGTAGGTCGCGGGGGCACGACCGGTTAGCACGAAATCGAGTGAGCGAGTGTCCTTTAGGAACACACGGTCAATGCTGCCATAGACCATTCCCTACTATCACTGACTGTCTTAACACTCTCCGAGACATTCTCGCAAATCAATTCCGATTATCTGAAGAACAGGATTTCGGCCTCTCAATGCACCGTGCAAAAACACAAATCTAAAAAAACCCCTATAGTTACCTCACTTCGGTAGGATGCAGAACGTTAACCCGCATCAATGGGCCCCGTCCTAACACCGGCAGCAGCTGTAGTGATTATTAAGAGCTATATATAACCGACAGTACATCGTGCTCCTGCCCGCAAAACAGTCACGCTAATGTTTTCTTGTTGAGCTATCAAACATATTAACGTAAACCTAGTTGTAAAACACGGGGGTGCAGGGGCAGGATTTGCATAGGAGGTTAAACAGTGGTCGCGTCACTCCTTAACACTGGATATTTTTCACTTGTTTTTTCTTTTCCGGAACGCGCATTTGTTGAACCCTTGAGTATATAGATTCAGTCGGTAAATTAGGTAGGGAACAATACGATGGACGAACATAATATCCTCCACTTCTTTCTGATGACAAATGAGTCGGCTTGCATTGACGCTCGTAAAACGTTGCAGTGACGATGATCTTGACACCAAAGTGAAACTTCATAGATGATGAGTTGCTAGATCGCTTATTTACTTTCAAAGTTTCGCTGTTATAGTGAGGCAGATAAACAACCAAAGTACTTTCACGTTTTCGCTTGCATTTTATATTAGAGCTGGGAGAGTCTTCAAACTTGTATCTGCCACGGTGGCACTGTGGTTACGGTGCGGGGCTGCTGGCTAATCCTGGACCGGGGGGGTCGCGTTTCGGTGAAAAAAAAATGGAAGACTTCCTGTACCATGCAGTGTCAATGCACGTTAAATCTCGAAACATTCAGAATACTCCACTGCCAGATCTTGGTTGTAGTTCGTGAAACCCCAAATTACTGTTATTTTTGTTTTATATATGACTTTGTGACATCATCCTGGTCAAGATGCCAAACGTCTGGAAAATGCCAAGCGTCTGGAAAAGAGGGTTGACAATGATGCCGATGCTGATTATTATAGAAACATCAGCAACGTGAGCGCAATATTGAAGTTACGTTAGAGAACCGTGGGGAGGTAGCACGTTAAAAGGCAGGTCAAAGAACCCCAAGTGGTCAAAATTTCCGGAGCGTTCAGTACGGTGCCCGACGTTATCATATCGTAGTAACGGAACGTGATAACCTAACATCTCCTATTACAGATCCACAGGCCAACAACGTTATCTCAGAGCTATGAGAGCTCGTGCATTGCGTGTGAGTTTCCAACTGTCGCAGATTGTAACTGACAGGGAGCAATAAGAGACAGGTACAGTCAAGATACGTTATGAGCCGTCACCGCAACGTTTTTGAGATTACGGTATTATGTTGTGGATAGTTCAACACGTGAGTGTCCTGTGCGGAAAGCAACTCGGACCAAACCGATTACATTTCATTGTACTGCTTAGCTATTGGAACCAGTAGACGACCAGACGCCTTCATTAAAGGACCAATCGAAGCAGTAAGCGCCTTCAGGGCACATTTCTAAAACACCATGTCTGTAGCTCCATAGCCGGTCAATGTTTAGCTCGAATATTCCTAGTATTTATTACGTGTCGTTCGATGCTAGTTGCTGGATGTGTGCGTGTCTTCTTATCTTCTTGCTTTGTAGACCAATGTTGTGAATCTTGCATTATGAAAGGTTTTTTTCCACTGAAAACCTCGTGTCACTGTTTTGATGTCCGGGAACGCAGTGATACGTGAGAAGGAAATCGAGTGCTCTGAATTTACTTGTGAAAACAAATTTTCCGGTAATCTAAAAAATTGCCTAAATAGCAAACTGGGCAGGCACCTGTTAATTGAGACTATGGTACCCTTCGTAACACGTCATTACTGGCTCATCCTTCGCAAGCTATATAGAGTATTGCTTAAATATGAAGTGTCACCACAGATCTTGTACTATGGTACCCTTCATGACATGCCAATACTGGCTAGTCTATATGTAAGCTACAGAATAGCTTAAATAGGAAGTGGAGTACCATCGAATATTTTGGAATATAGTTACATTCACGACAAGCCATCAGTGGCCCATTCTTGGCCTAAACAAAGTACTGGATTTCCGCCGAATATTTTAGACCATCGTAACGTTCATATGACGTCTTTACTGGCTAATTCAATGAAGAAAAACACAGACCGCGACCCTCGCTCGCTCCGTATAGCATGGTACCATTGACTTGGCCCGTGCATAGTTGTTCTCAGTTTCCCAGTCTTGAATAGGCTCTGCATCGCTATTTTTAAATTTTGCTCACGCCTTAGGATGCCGATGCTGTCACTGACCAAGACAACTTACAACAAAAAGACGTTTCGGGATCCATACGGGTTTATCGGTCACGCTTTACTCTCCTCTGTACACTTTGTGGCGCAAGATTACACTTCGAGATGGATAATAAAAGTCTTTGAGTCCCGGAAGTTGTGAGTGAGGGTGCCCATTTCGCTGAAGGACTGCATGGTCGACGAGGATGAATTCTATACTAGAATCAATTAAGACTCCGCAGACATGCACTGAAGCAGAGTTTTCTAAACCAGGGGGTTATCAAGCATGTCAGTGCTATGGAACCCTGTTAAGCTTTATTAAGTGCCAAAAAACTCAACACCCCTCCCTTGGGCGAGCTTTTTCATTTTTATTTTGAATGAATTTATAAAGAATGGCATATATTTATAAAGAATTGCATATATTTAAAAGAATGGCCCTTCTCAGTGCGTAACAAAAACGCATACGCGTTTTTGTTACGCACTGAGAAGGGCTTATTGACGCTCGGGCTTGAATGATGGGGGGTTCCCTCGATCTATTGCACATCGAATCACCATCTACGTAGGTGAGTTATGTGGGCGAGTGCGAAACCAGGGAAAACTTATCAGTGGCTCGTGGAGGCCACTTTGAGAACCCCTGTTGGAAACCATAAAGGTCGAAAACTTGTTTCATATAAAAAACGCAATTGAGAAAGAAACCATAGATTGCGTGTTTATTCTCGTTTTGTTTGGTGTTGCTGACACGCACTCAGCAAACCCCGACTTCATAGCTTCCCCCTTGTTTACAATACACACGCTGTCATATCGCTGGTGACTGTAGCGCCACCGCAAAGCGCTGCTCTCTGTCCAGCTCCAGAGTAACTTATTTCGCGTTTCTTGGACGTACCTGTCTAGAAGAAATGGTGCAAGAAGTTGCCACTGACTGCCAGATTGCACATCGCAAACATGCGGGCTTACATACGTAAACACGCTAGCTTTAAGCTGTCATTTCGCATCTTGCTTTGCGTAAGCTATATCTGTTTCCCTTTTCACTCAGCCCGTGTTTCTGTTCAGCATGCCGGGAAGGAAGTACGTCCCATTAGCTACATCCTTCAAAACCTGCCAAATGCTTTCTTGAAAGCACACTCAACGCTGTTTTGCGACTCGAGTGAACATGTCGTGTTGACGAGAGCTCGAGCACTCGGTGGGCACTTGACTGACAGTGTTCATTAAAAGACCATAGACACTGAAAAGAAGCACTCTGTGTGACATTTACGAAAAATGCATTTCGAATATGAAGTAAGTCGGCTCCAACAAGAGTGGAGTTTGGGTGGCCACTGAATAACCCAAAGCAAAAGGAAAAAAAGAAACGCGACGCCACCTTCAATGTTCCTGCCAATATTACTCTGTGACTTAGAAAATGTGGGCGAAGTGCTTTCCAAGGCTAATTTGTTGTTCGCGAATAAAAGTGTAGAGTCCCGTAAGCTTCGCAGTAACTGCCGAAGACTCTGCGTACAAGCTTGTTGTTGTTTTTCCGAAACGCGCACTTCCAAACGCGCGTCGTGTCGGTGGAGCCGACACGACGCGCGTCAACTCGCTCCGACGAGAGCAGCGAGCCCCCCCCCCCCCCTCTTCCGGAATGGATCCCGAACCTTATCCAGCCTTAACATTTCGAGATATTCCTGAATTCTATCAATTCGGCCACGTGATTTATCATAAACCATGTAAGGGCTTACAAAGGCAGAGGAACGCTTACTCCTCTACCTTTACACCAAAACACTGATGTGCCCGGCAGTTTTCAAATACCTTGATCCTGCGTGGACAGGAAAATGCCCGCACTGTGCGGAGAAGTCTTCTGACATCTTTGACATGGTGTGGGCATGCCAGTCAACTCTGCACCTCACCCCAAAACCAAACCCCGCCCGGGAGGACTGGGAGGCAGCCCTGCTCAGCTGTTCCGACCTGGCGAGCTAGAATGCCCTGGGAGCCGAGCTCGAGTCGCGTTGGCTGCCAATGGACTTTTGTAACGAGGAGCCCACTTAGTGTGTGTGAGGGGTGGCCCACAAGGGCCCATCTTCTTTCCACTCTCTGTATATAATAAAATAATAAAGTTTTCCTCTTTCTCGCGCGCGCCCGCGCAAACTGAAACGCTCCTCCTCTTCAGTTCATGTCCTGGCTAAACTTTCTTCTTTGGTCACGGCGATAATCCGGCTGGAGCCATATGCGCATGCGTTGTCGTTTTAAACTTTTGCATAATAATAAATAACACCACCAGCCATTTGCAAGATCACGAGCAAAGAATGCACCAATTACAGACGCGGATGACCGAGAAAAGAGGAGTAATTGAGAGACTGAGTAGGATGGCTTGAGAACTATGAGGGATGCTCGCTCGGAAACTTGTTTCATCAAGGGACATAACGGCAGAGCGGATTGCTGCGCCACCTGTTTAACACAGTCGAAGCTACTGTCGATCGAGTGCAGGTTTTCCCTAGGGAACGCTCACACGCTGGTGAGCTGCGCACGCTTCGCGGATGAAATGAGCGGACGAGTGGTTCTCCGTGGAATCGCTGGCTCGTTCAGCATGCCGCGCATGCGCAGTTTGCATTCCGCTCGTTCGCTGGGCCCGCTGAACCGCTCATTACTCTGTAGTAACACTATAGTGCCTAGAATGTACTCTACAGCAGCACCTGCGCAGCTGATGTGAACAAACCCAAACATCTGTAAACAACAAAAATGTTACAAATAGTACCGATAACCAGGGGAAAAAATGACATAAAGGCCACAATACCTTGAAAACATCAACATTCAGCTACCCACCAATTAAATCACATAACAAAACAAAACGTGAAAAAGAGCAAAATAAAACGCGGTAAACCAGAACAAATTAAGAGGCCACGATCGATAATGTCTAGGACGCTACTTCGCTCTCCAGCTTGCTCCTTGTACATCATTATGATGCTAGAATGAAAACGCATTCAGGGACGGTGCACAGCTCTCTCATAGTAGAGCACCTAGTGCTCCAAATCGTTAACTACTCTAAACACGCATTCGCCCGACTCCGTGGCCCATGGGACGGCTTTAGGCTCTCTCATAGCAGAGTACATCGTACTCCGAATCGTTAACCACTCTTTCTAAACACACATTTCTGTTTCTGAATTTATGGACGGCCTTTTGCTCTGCCATAGTAGAATACCAAGTGCTCTAAATTGTTAAATTATTTTGGTCTAAACACACATTCGACCAACTCTCAATCGCTACCCGCGTATTCCAAACACACATTCGACAGAAGTCTTTCTGGTTTAGTATTAAACTGGAAAGATGATTTATACTCCTACCAAAAGTTTTCAAGAAGCCCTACCTTTTGAAACCGACTTGATTCCGTCCTCAGCGGTGACGGCGGGGAAGACGTAGCAGAGCGTCTTCAAAGCTCTCGCGGGGCGGATAATTACCCTCCCCCTCCTCTCTCTCTTTGTTTTGCCGTTTTCCTTCTGGTATTTTGCGATAGCAGCGCGTAAGCCTGTACAAAAGACGGCTTTATGCTCTCCAATAGTAGAGTAGCAAGTACTCTAAATCATTACAACTTTTCCCAAACACACATGAAGTCTGAGACATACGGGACAGCTTTATGCTTACTCAAAGTAAAGTACCACGTACTCTAAATTGTTAACAGCTTTTTCTGAACACCTTGTGTTGACGCCGACGGCCCGTTTCCGTGCTTGTTTAGGCACCTAAAGCTGTCGAATTAATGATGACGCTATACTAATACTCACGTGACCTCTCAATTTAACCACGACTACCGACCTAACGAAAGCAGGGAGCAATCGAAGAGATTTGATTGAGTGATTGATTTGTGTGATTTAACGTCCCAAAACCACAATATGATTATGAGATACGCCATAGTGGAGAGCTCCGGGAATTTCGACCACCTGGAGTTCCTTTTCGTGCACACAAATCTGAGCACATGGGCCTACAACATTTCCGCCATCATCGGAAATGCAAGCAATCAAGGAGTTGTGAACGCAAAAGACGAGACGCATGATCATGACATCCTTTATGGTACAACAGAGATCGCTTTATTTACAGGTGAACGACCAAGAGGCAAAAGTACGAGAGCCTCTGAAAAAAAAAGAGACGACAAACGCGGTGCAGATAAATTCAGAAGACACGAATGACGGTAGACATCGCAGGCGCACACACACACGCGCGCGCACAAAGAGACACAGGTTGGACTGGCCGGCTCAAAAGAAACACCGTCGATGTCGATGAAAGTTTTCCCTGAAGAAGCAGACGTAGAAGACAAACTGTGTACGAACATCTACCACAACAGTATATATATATATATATATATATATATATATATATATATATATATATATATATATATATATATATATATATATATATATATATGCAGACAAGTAGAACTGAAGCAGCAGTAATTTTAACGTGGCA
Source organism: Rhipicephalus annulatus (assembly GCA_013436015.1). Lineage (NCBI taxonomy): Eukaryota > Metazoa > Arthropoda > Arachnida > Ixodida > Ixodidae > Rhipicephalus > Rhipicephalus annulatus. Next base: position 16,662 of record WOVY01010965.1, read on the forward strand.
TTTGAAAGACATCACTATTGGCAAAATTGTCATTGCCATCATACTGCCTAAGTTTAATTATATACTGCTGGATGAACGAAGTAAGTTGTGTGTAACACGACCGATAAACAGCTTTGAAGGCGGTAGTGTGAATTACAGCAGGAGTTTCTGCGTGCTAAAACGAGTGAAGGATACACATCTTTGAATTCACAGAAACTTTACGACAGCCATGTCTTTCGTTTTAAATGTTAATCGTCGTGTTCAAGCATAAATCGTACCAATAATGTATGCAGCGCGCTTTTAAACAAGATGTGTTCTTAAGGGTCCCTTGAACGGCTTTTTCACCTTTTGTAGTTGGACTGCAACCAAAGTAGTTGGACTGCAACCAAAGTAAGTCTTTTTCAAAAATATTAAAGCATAGAACATCCTATTATGAAGTAGATACGGCACTGCAGTTGTAGCGACGCGCATGTTCAAAACCTTAGAATGAAATGTACACTTTACGGTATAAAAAAGTAATGCAATGGGTTCGTGGAACCAAGCATCGAAAGCCGTTTTTAGATTGCCTTCGAGGAAGTACTGGAGGTGCGACAAGCTGAAAAGATATTCTTAGACAAAATGTCTTGTTGGAAATTGATTATAATTAGCCCAGTCATTTCAGAGCCAAGGTCAGTAAGCTAGTAAGCTATCGTAGATTAATTGCCATTAGAAAGCATAATCTTGCATGTTCTGTACGAGAAAATCTATGCATGTGTTTCCAGTTTTGATTTATTCAATGTTGTCCTTGAATGACATGCTCGCTCATTTGGATGTCTTGGGAGATAAGTAGTAGTTTACAAAGACGGTCCTCGAGGTCGATCTAGGGGTCGCGATAGCAACGATTGTAGACACACATCAAATCGCTCTCTTAGCCTCCTTCCTTGCAAAGATATGATGGGCGACTATTGTACGTTCTTGAATCGCGAACAGACATCTCAGAGACGTGACAACGCCCGCGAAACGACGAAAATGACGATGCGTTGCCTCTAACCCGTTGGGGTCAGAAGGCATGACCTATATGAGTCGACAGACAGGTATATATACTGTTGGAAGTGCAACGTGACTAAAGATTGCTATGCAAACTGGAAGCGCTTGTTTTTTGCTACGTTTAACCTGGAAGTATTCAAAAGTTGGAGAAATATGGCCGGACTTGAAAATTGTTTAAGCTTGAATGGCACATCCGATAACAGAGATAAAATTCTATGGAGAGAAAAACCGCGTGTGATGAGCCATTCTGTCTGATTAAGGAATCATATAAAGTTGAAAGCGGGTAATTCAATCGGCAGGCACCTAAGACCCACTGTGACCTCAGAGAGGTAATTGATATTGGCACTAAATCAGGTTAGGCAAGTAGAAAATTCGCTAAAACAAGTTTTTGGCGTTTATTTTCGTCAGAAAATCGGCAAACTACTGACACAGCATCTCGAGGGCTGCACTTGCTATCAACTGAGCAGCGCAGTCCGTTGGCGGACTGCGCTGCTCAGTTCGGGCCTCGACAAGCAAGTTTGGGCAAACCAGCAGGCCAAGGAAGCTGCCGGAAGACAGGGTCTCTCCGTTGGCCCCTAGATGGGAGCCCATCCCACCAATCTGCCGGAAATGATTAAAGTCTACATCTCTCTCTCATTCAGGAAAGGTCTGAAGGCGTTCCCCGGAGATTAAGCACGCGGACGGCGGCGTGTGCCGTTTCATTGCCTTCGAGGCCCGTCTGAGCTGGAGCCCGTATGATGCTATGGGACGCGGGGGCCCCGACGTTATTACTATTTTGTAAGATGCGGTACGCCAGGTACGGGACGTATCCACGTTGAATATATCTGCAGGCCCCTCTTGAGTACGAAATGATGACGCGCGAATCCTGGTCTGCGGCAGCTAGCGCAATGGCGACTACCTCCGCACATGTTATGTCCTGTGCTCTGAATGTGAGACCATTCAACGCGATGTTTTGGTGGACGACTACAGCCGTGCATCACGCCCCGTGATGAGGACCGGAGGCGTCCACGTAAAATATGCCGTGTTTGTTCCCATAGTGGCGGGCTAGTTCCTCCACCCGCGCAAGGCGTCTGCCATTGTGGTCGTCAGGTGTCGTGTTGACTGAAAAAGGGCGCACGTGCTGGGCGTATTTCCATACTTCTGGGATGCGTACGCGCTCTTCCGTCTCTGTTGGGTGGTGGATGTGTAGTCGGGATAATAGGTGATGATGATATATGGTGTTTTTTTGGCGCAAGGGCCATTTGATGGCCAAAGAGCGCCAGTTCATGGGACAAGGGATTTGGACAATGATTGTGATTAGCGGCTGTATAAGGGCCATAAAATTCCTCGCGGTAAGGCGGGTAAAACATACAAGTAATAAAATCATGACCATACCGTGAAAGGTGTGTGTGTGGTGCGAATAGATGAACAAATTTGGTGATAATCAAAGACGATGGTGGATATGTATGGCATTAGCACAAGTGCCTCACTCGTTAATACCCTTGCGTCCAAGGGCCGTGAGGCAAGTGCTTTCTTGTGTAGCCACCGCAGCGAAAACCTCTCAGGAGAGGTCGTGCTACGGAATGCCCGGGTATATGATATGAAAACTATGAATTTCTTTTAAAAACGCTAGCAATGATTTATAACTAAAAAGCGGTTCCCTACCGACGAACATTGCAGGGTGTAAAAGTATATGTTGTCGGTAGGGTAATGGAAAGTGTTGTTTTCTTATAGTGTCCAAGTGTTTGCACTGAATTAAAATGTGAAGAACTGTTAGTGCTTCACCACATCTGTCACACAATGGTGGGTCGTCATCGGACAAAAGATATGAGTGTGTCGTGTATGTGTGTCCTATCCTGAGTCTCGTTAGTATTACCACTGTATGACGCGATTTTGATACTGGCAGCCAATGACCAAGGTGTGGCTTAATAATGTGTAGTTTGTTTTGTGTGTGTGTATCCCACTTGCTCTGCCAGTAATCCCTGAGGTTTCGTTTAAAAGAGGGCTTAAGATCAAGGGCCGGGATTAATATGGGTGTAGGGGCAGTGCTTTTGTGGACGGATGCAGCGAGCTGATCGGCCCTCACATTGCCTTTGATCTCACGGTGCCCTGGCACCCAGCACACTACATGTTGTTTGAGTGTGTAGAGTGTGCACAAAATGGAGTAAAGTGAGACAAGGACCGGGTTTTTTTGTTTTTTAGGACTGTGCAGAGCCGTTACCACACTGAGGGAGTCTGTGTAAATTACTGCTTTTTGTATTTGTAATTGTTTGATGTGTTTAGCTGCCACAAGTATCGCGTAAGCTACTGCTGTGAAGATACTTGTGCCTGGATGTAGAGGGCCAGCATCCGAAAAGGATGGGCCGACAGCAGCATAGGACACAGAGGAGTTGGACTTGGAGGCATCTGTAAAGAACTCAGGACGTGTGTATTTGTGTTGAAGTTCCAGGAAGTGTGTTCGAATATGGGCAATAGGCGCATGTTTTGTAACTTCTAGAAAAGACACATCGCAGTCTATAGTCTGCCATTGCCACGGTGGCGGGTATGCTACAGGAGCCATTAAACTGTGTTCAAGTGAGACTCCAGTTTCCTCAGCTAGACTCTTAAGGCGAACTGAGAAGGGCTGCCTCATCGAAGGCCTGTTTTGAAAAAAAATTGAGCTCGACAAATCATTAATAGTAGAGTATGAAGGTTGCTTCTTGTCTGCTTTTACCTTAAGGAAATAAACAAGGGACATGTAAGTTCTCTGCAGACGAAGCGACCACTCATTTGACTCGACATAAAAGCTTTCTACGGGGCTGGTGCGAAAAGCACCCGTAGAAAGGCGGATGCCCAAATGGTGCACGGGGTTTTGCATCTTAAAGCACTTTGAGTCGCAGACTGATAAACAACGGCCCCATAATCTAAGCGGGTGCGAAGGAGGCTTCGATACAGATTCATGAGGCATTGCCTGTCACTACCCCAAGTTGTACGTGACAACACTTTCATAACATTCATGGCTTTTAAACATTTTGTTTTTATATACTTTATGTGTGGTACCAAGGTAAACTTGTTGTCCAAGATTAAGCCTAAGAATTTATGCTCTGCTTTGACGGACAGACGTTGCCCGTTCAGTCGAATGTCAGGTTCCGAGTGCATGCCTCTCTTTCGAGAGAACAAGACACACGTGCTTTTTTGTGGGTTAAGTCGAAATCCGTTTTGATCTGCCCATTTGGAGACCTTGTTTAAACCCAGCTGAACCTGCCACTCACACATTGCCAAGTTGCATGACTTGAAGCCAAGCTGGACGTCGTCGACATATGTACAATAGAACATATTGCGGGGGATGGACAAGTGCAAGGAATTTATTTTGATGAGAAAAAGTGTGCAGCTTAGTACACCACCTTGTGGCACGCCTGTTTCCTGGACAAATGTTTGGGAAAGAACCGTGCCCACTCGGACACCGAATATCCGGTTTGACAGGTAACTTTCGATTATGTGAAACATTCTTCCGCGCACGCCAAGGTGGGACAGGTCTCTTAGAATTCCAAAACGCCATGTTGTATCATAAGCCTTTTCGATATCGAGGAACACAGAGAGAAAATATTGTTTATGGACAAAGGCGTCTCTGATCTGTGCCTCGATACGAACAAGGTGGTCTGTGGTGGATCTACTTTCTCGAAACCCGCACTGAAATGGGTCGAGCAAATTGTTTGTTTCAAGGATATGTACAAGTCGGCAGTTTATTATTTTTTCGAAGACTTTGCACAAGCAGCTTGGAAGTGCAATAGGTCTATAGCTTGAAGCTAAAGAAGAGTCCTTGCCCTCTTTCAAAATGGGAATAATAGTAGCCTCTTTCCAGGAGGTAGGGATAGTGCCAGAAAACCAGATAGCATTGTATAAACAATTAAAATAAGGTTTTTCGTGTTTCGGCTGGTAGGTTTTTTAACATTTCATACACCACACGGTGTTAGGTTTGGCCTGGAGATTCGTCTCTCAATCCCGTCGGCGCCCGGTCTGAGGGACGCTGTCAAGTATTTGAGCGATTATCCAGACCAGGCGGCGGGCAGAGGCGAGTTCACGTCCTTCAAAAGCAGACCTTTTGTCGTCGCTTCAAGCAGAAGCGGTGACTAATGGACTCGGCGACTCATCGGGCGACGGCAAAGCTGGCGTGGCCGGCGCCAGAGCTGACAGAGGAGCGGTGCTCCCTTTTGATCCCCAATCACCAAGCCGACCGGCCGACTGCCTATGCTCGTCATGCATTGTACGTGCTAGCCGGAGGACCAAGACGTCCTGTCGCCAAGACGCCATTAGCCGTTCGAGAGAGGCCAACAAAGACGGCGTCTTTCTGAAAGAGACCGCGACGGACAGCGCACTCAGATCGCCCCGCTAATTGGGCGAGCTGTGCAGTGGACCCTTTGAAGTATGCGGCCAGGATCGTGGGAACGCTCGTCTAACGGCACACCCACGACGAGGACCAGCCCTGCTGGCGCCACGACAGTGCAGTGTTCACGTGGACCTTGCATGCTCGCCCCCCTCACCTGTGTGTGCATGATTGGTGTTCGACTCGGAGAGGAAAAGCCCGACAGGGCATAAAACGAAGCAGCAGAGTGCTGGACGGGGCTCTCTGAACCTGGCTCTGAACTATATAACGTTCAACCACCACGCTCGTGGTTTGTTAAACCACTATCCCTTCTTTTCTGTAAAGAAGTGTAAATAATGACATAAATCCCTGTTATGTTTTCCCGTATCCTCCTGCAACTTCCTCCTTCGACTCCAACCTTAACAACTGGTTGGCAGCGGTGGGATGAACTTCACGACATGGTGCTGTGCTGTGGTGAGTGCTTGGTCTTTGCTATAACTTTCCAGGCTTCATTTCTTGAGTGTGCGTTGATGAGAAGCTGGATTGTATGTGAGTTAGGGAGATCACCTATTTGTGTGTTAGAGGGATCACCTAATTATGTGTGAGATGCAGGACCAAAGTACAACAGCAATCATGGAGGTGAAGACACTGCTAAAAGATGGTCTTTTGTACATTTGTGAAGACCTGGGTATTAAGGTTAAGGAAGGAATGGGCAGGTTCGAAATTTTAGAGCTAATTTTGCAAAACGCCAGTGAGGTGGATATTGGATACGCGTTAAAAGCTTTAAAAAGGTTGGAGGAGCGAGAGGCATGGAAAAGGGACAGAAAAGAGCGTGATCGAGCACGCGCCTTGGTGCTCGAACAATTAGAAGAGAAAAACGAGGCAATGAGACGGAAAATTCAGACATCCGTAAGTGTAGCGCACGAGAAGTGCGAGGTGCAGCCCAGAGTTGTAGAGAAGGCTAGCACGTTTAAAGACAGCAGCAGGTTCGATGATGAACCGAATGTGAGAGCTGCGGAAGATGCTGCGCTGCGTAGAGAGGCCGACGAAGGCCAGAGCGAATGCGACGAGGTGCTGTGCCAGTTTAATACTAGCGAAACCGCTAGAATAGCTGTAGATGATCTGGCACAGACCTCAACTGTGTTTGTCGCAACAGTGGATCTTGCAAATGTGGAAGCAATCAAGAACACCAGAGAAAGCTCAGAAGCAGCGAAGGTAGAGAGTGACGGTAACAGTGCAGTTGGCGATAGCTCCCAGGAGTGCGAGCGAGATGGTTCAGAGGGAAACAGCTGCATTGTTACGAAGTGTGTTAAACTGTCCGCTGGTTTAAAATATGAAAGAGATGATTTTGTCGAAAATCATTTAGACTGCGCGACTGGGACAGCTGACGGAAGCTGTGAGAGGGCTCACGAGTGTGAGTTGCTATCGGAAAGCTCGGAAACAAGCCGCAAGAAGCGGCGCAGACGCAGGCGACGTCGGAGAGTTACGAGCGAGACAAAATGCACTACGGGTGTAAAGAAAGGCTCGACACGTTTGAGCGTAGTGAACAGAACTAGGTGTTCTGCATCGGCGTCGAACTCGGCTTGCATGCGTCCTAGCCACCCGAAGAAAAATACAAAGAAATCGGATTCGCAAATAGAATCTCGGGTAAAGCGGCAGTCTTCGGATTTTGTCCCCAGCAAGTCTTATGGGTTGCCTTTGAACTGTAACAATGCCGATGACTCAAACCGCGACCAATTTGAGACCAATGAGGGAAGGGTCGGTCGCAAACGCCGCCGTAAAAGGAAGAAGCATACACGAGCCATAAAGCGAAGGCATGAAAGAGGTAGCAATCAGCAGGGCGAGCGACCGAAGAGTGGGTTACTTGCCAGTTCGACGAAAAGGCCTTTGTGGCGAGAAGTAAGGCGCCAGCGGCGAAAGGGTAGACCACAGCGCGCATTCGCGCGACGGAATGCACGCCGGAGATTTAAAGCTTTGCGGGGACGGGAGTGTCGAAGGGGTCCTACAAGAAAAGCAACAATAGCTAAATACCGCTCGGGAGCTAGACCACAGAAGACACCGACGCTCTTTCCCGCGCGTTGCTCGTATACCTACCGCCAAACTGACAGAAGTCGGCCGAAGTCGCAAATGAGGCGTAACCCTGCCGTTCAGCTGAAAGCACGTGCTCGTTGTAGCCCCGGGCGTCCCCGAAATTCACCACGACCTCGACCCCCGCGTGTGCGATTGAGATGAGGGACAGCTGTAAGCTGGAGAGAGTGACAAAGGGATTTTCTTAGAAGCATGTTTGTTTGCTTAATTTTGGTTTTAAAGTAATATTCCTTTGTCATCTCCCCAGCTAGTTCGTGTAGCAGCAGGTATTCTCTTCTAGATTTTTTTAAAAAGCATTGTAAGTGTTTTAGTGTAGTTACAGGGAAATGGCCTATGGTTAGGTGTGCGATTGGTGTGCTGACGCTCTTTGGATGAGAGTATGATGTCGTGCTAGGGCGCACAGCAATGTGCGTTCTTTAAAAACATGGGCTGACATGAAACTACATTCAACAAATGAGCGTGTTGGTACACGAGTTGCATTTCCCTTTGTGATTTTAGTAAGTGCTCAGGGATCAGGTGAAATTCTTTAGCTGAGCATTATGTTATATATCGAACGTTGAGATTAGAGATGCGTTTTAAGGATTTACACAGTTCGATATCTTGAGAAAATTTACGTTCAGATGAGGGTTTAAGGATACCTAGGTGAGAGAGATATCACTTATGGTTAGGTGCGTGTGGGTATGCTAGCGCTCTTTGGATCAAAGTAAGATGTCGTGCTAGAGCGCACAGCAAAGTCATGTGCGTTCTTTAAAACCATGGGCTGACATGAAACTACATCCAACAAAGGAGCGTGTTAGCAGACCAAGTTTACTTCGTTTTGTTGTTTTTGTGATCACTTAGGGATCATATATGATCACTTGAGCTGAAAGCACTGCGTTCACCAAAATTTTGATACTAGATACATTTCTAGGATTTATAAGACGCAGTTTGATTTGATGTGAGAGAGTTTTGTTCGCGTCAGGGTGTCATAAAAGTAGGTACTCTCGACCACACCTTGCAAGTATGTATTGAGAGAATGAAGAAAGCGCCCAGATAACTTGTGTATAGGGTATGGCAGCATTGGTGTGAAACCTTTGTATTTGGTTGTGTTTCATGAAATTAGTCAGGAAATTAAATGCCAGTTACAACTTAGTAGTGCGGATGGTAGGAGAAAGCTAGTTTTGAAGTAGTGTGATTACGGTTATATGGGGCCAAATTGTGTTTGCTTTTGTGTGTTTTTCTCACACGGCAATTTGTTCCATCTTTAGTAAGCATCTCCACATCCATGATCGTTGTAACTTTGGCCGCACAAAATTGTTTCAAAATTTTAGCGTACAGGTTTTTCTCTTTTGTTTGTGTTTCGAGAAGCCTGGAGGGTTGTAAGCGGGTCCAATGTGCTTGACTGCGGCATGGTATTGTGTTGTGTGGTTCGCCTTGCTGTTGTCAGTCATTGTGAGCTGGATTGGGAGTTGGTTTCGAGTTCGCAGCGGGATGGAGAAAGCCAGGCCATCGTTCTCGTCACCAACCAGTCTCTTCGTGCCCAGCGGTTGGGAGCGCTGGCCAGCCGAGATTTTCCGGGCGGCGGAGGAGCTCTTAGGTTTGGCCTGGAGATTCGTCTCTCAATCCCGTCGGCGCCCGGTCTGAGGGACGCTGTCAAGTATTTGAGCGATTATCCAGACCAGGCGGCGGGCAGAGGCGAGTTCACGTCCTTCAAAAGCGGACCTTTTGTCTTCGCTTCAAGCAGAAGCGGTGACTAATGGACTCGGCGACTCATCGGGCGACGGCAAAGCTGGCGTGGCCGGCGCCAGAGCTGACAGAGGAGCGGTGCTCCCTTTTGATCCCCGATCACCAAGCCGACCGGCCGACTGCCTATGCTCGTCATGCATTGTACGTGCTAGCCGGAGGACCAAGACGTCCTGTCGCCAAGACGCCATTAGCCGTTCGAGAGAGGCCAACAAAGACGGCGTCTTTCTGAAAGAGACCGCGACGGACAGCGCACTCAGATCGCCCCGCTAATTGGGCGAGCTGTGCAGTGGACCCTTTGAAGTATGCGGCCAGGATCGTGGGAACGCTCGTCTAACGGCACACCCACGACGAGGACCAGCCCTGCTGGCGCCACGACAGTGCAGTGTTCACGTGGACCTTGCATGCTCGCCCCCCTCACCTGTGTGTGCGTGATTGGTGTTCGACTCGGAGAGGAGGAGCCCGACAGGGCATAAAACGAAGCAGCAGAGTGCTGGACGGGGCTCTTTGAACCTGGCTCTGAACTATGTAGTGTTCAACCACCACGCTCGTAGTTTGTGAAACCACAATCCCTTCTTTTCTGTAAATATGTGTAAATAATGTCATAAAACCCTGTTATGTTTTCCCGTATCCTCCTGCGTTCCTCCTTTCGACCTGAACAACTGGTGGCAGCGGTGGGATGCCATCAGCGAGCGACCTTCCTTCCCATCTCTTACAACGGTCAGAACCTGGGGCAGAAGTACTGCAGGAGTTTAGAGATGTTCGGAGCTCAGCTAGACTGAAAGCTTGGTTATACGCCTCGTATCTAGTGGATTTGTGTTCGAGTTTCTGCTTTTCTATTCTTGTTCTGTATTTTTGGAAAGTGTCGGTATAGTGGGACGAGCTGGATATCTGTTCAAAGTGTGCACCGAGGAAGTTTGCCTGATCTTCCAAGGTATCACCCTGAGTGTTTACGAGTGGAAGTGTGTGTACTTGTTTTCCTGCTATCCTACCGACCATGTTCCAGACTTTAGCCTCCTATGTGTATGAAGTGATCCTTGACAAAAACTTCTGCCAGCTTTCTCTTCTGGCCTGCTGACGCGTTCTCCTGCTTTGAGACTTTATTTTTTTGAAGGTGTCAAGATTTTCGGCTTTCGGTGAGTTCCGAAGCAGCCTCCAAGCAATGTTTTGCTGTTTGCGCGCGTTTCGGCATTCAGAGTTCCACCATGGCACACGTTGTTTTCCAGGGTGTCCATTTGTTTGTGGGATGCATTTTGTTGCAGCATCAATCAAAAACGCTGTGAAGTAGTTGACAGCAGCATCAATGTTCAAAGTACATAGGTCATTCCAACCTAGACGGGCGATGGTATAAAACTGTTCCCAGTCGGCTCTGTTTATGAGCCACTTGGGAACACGTGGTGGACACTCAGTTACTGTAATTGTGCTCAAAACTACGGGGAAGTGGTCACTTCCGTACAGATTACTGACGACTTTCCACTGGAGTAGAGGCACAAGAGATGCAGATACTATGCTTAGGTCTATAGAGGAGTAGGTGTTATTAGCGAGATTATAATAGGTTGCTTTTTTCGATTTAGGAGACACGCGCTCGACGAGAGAAGGAACAGTTCAATCAGTCGACCTCGCGCGTCATACCGAGAATCACCCCCATAGCCTGCTATGCGCATTTAAGTCTCCAAGAAGAACATAAGGTTCCGGAAGTTGATCAATTAAAGAGTGTAAATCACGTTTTTGCAGCTGATAGCTAGGAGGAATGTAAATAGTGCAGATTGTGATCAGTTTATCAAAAAGAACCGTTCGAACAGCCACTGCCTCAAGGGATGTTTGTAGTTGTAAGTGTGTGCATGCAGTTCCTTGTCTCACTATGATGCAACACCTCCGGATGATGTCATGGCGTCATCACGGTCCTTTCGAAAAATAACGTATTTACGAAGAAAATTTGTGTGTTTTGAATTAAGGTGTGTTTGTTGTACACACAGCACTTTCGGTGAGTGTTCGTGTAAGAGTTCTTGGATGTCGTCAAGGTTTCTGAGAAGGCCCCTGACGTTCCATTGTATAATTTGAGTGTTCATGGTGAATGTAAAATAATGCTGTGTGTACGAAAAGCGAGTGGCTGTTTAGCCGGGGAGTTTGGGTTCATTTAACAGGGCCATCACCAGGCCCTGTTATTTGCTTTTTTGTTTTCTTGGCGCGCTCCAAGGAGCCACGCCGCTCTTTCGGCACCAAGGGTGCCGACGTATCCATTGCCTCCTCGGAAGCACTGGATGCCCGCACGTGCGGGCTGGTAGTTCGGATTCGGGCCTCGCCTTGTGAGGGGAGGCCTTGAGACCCGAAGACTCTGGAGTCTCCGGTCACTGTTTGGGAGTAGGCGGTGTAGCCTGGGCTACAGCCGCCTTGGGGGCAGGTGCCACAACCACCGGCTCGGTATGCGCGGGCCGAAGGAGTGGCGAGGGCTGGGGCGGCGGTGCCCCCTGACGCGCCGCATCAGCGTATGTAGGTCCATAGAATGGAGCGACTCTTCGCCGTGCTTCCTTAAATGTAATGTTTTCCTTCACCTTTAATGTAATTATTTCTTTTTTTCCAGTATGTGCAGGAGCGTGAATATGCGGCACGGTTTCCTTCGCAGTTCACACAGTGTGGCGGTTGTTTGCAGTTCTCAGACACGTGGCCTAGGACTCCACATTGTGTACAAGTTTGGCGACCACGACAGGTTTTAGAGCCATGGCCATACCTCTGGCATTGGAAACAACGACGAGGGTTTGGTATATACGGCCTGATAGATGTCTTCGTGTACCCTGTTTGAATGGAATCTGGTAGTTTACTGGATGCAAACGTGAGTATCAAGTGTTTCGTTGGTATTTCCTTATTATCTCTTCTGATGATAATTCTCTGTACATTATGACATTTTGACTCTTCCACCCTTCCAAAAGTTCAGTTTCGGTCAGGTCAAGTAAGTCTGCATCAGATACCACTCCGCGAATAATGTTCATAGACATGTGTGGTGTTACGGTGATCGGTACGTCACCAAACGTTGAGAGGCTGTCTAGCTTTACAAATTGTGCTTTGTCCCGAATTTCAAGAAGAAGGTCTCCGCTAGCCATTTTGGTTACTTTGTATCCAGCCCCGAGAGTTTCAGTAAGACACGTGGCAACTACGAAAGGAGATACGGTCCTGGCTTGCTTTCCGGTTTTTTCACAGTGAATTACGTGGAAGTGGGGAAAAGTTTCTATTGGCTGGTTGAAGAAATTTATGTCGTCGGTGCGTACCCGCTTTAGGCCGGTATGATCAGACAGTTGAGGGAATGCTCCATGCATGCCGGTCTTATTTTTGTTCAGCAGCGTTGGCGGCCACCCACCACGGAGCCCAATAAGGGGATGCTGCAAGTTTGCAGGTGTTGAAAGCTTGCAGACGTCAGCCGTACAACACTGCCATAACCCAATGCGCCTAGACCAAGGTAGGCTATTTGCACAGGGTTAACCCTTGCCGCCGAGAAAATTGGAAGTAAGCAGAAGAGAGAAGTAGACAGGAAAGCTAAGAAGTAAGAAAGACGAAGATGTAGGGATAGAGAGATAGGAAAAGGCGACTGCCGATTTCCCCTGGGTGGGTCAGCCCAGGGGTGCCGTCTACGTGAAGCCGGGGCCAAAGGGGTGTATTGCCTCTGCCGGGGGACCTTAATCGTCCAATCACCCAGCGTCGGCTCAACCCCCAGGATCCCCTTTTCCCCGGACACGGCAAAGCCACGCACGGCTAGGCATGGGAGGGAGTAGAAACTCCCCCGTTAGCTCGGGTCTGTGGTGTCGCTACACACCAAACGCCTACTTGTGCAGGCGCCCCTACGGGGCGGGATAATAGGCGGCGACCCGACGGAGTGTTCGAAAGTCTCGTGTATTTATTGGTCAAGTGTGCCTCCCGGAGCTCTGCGAAAGTGTTTACAATTCCCATGCCCATAAGGCACTGGTTTGACGTGGTTATTGAAAGAACTAGGGCACGTTTGTACATCTTCCTGAGAATCACTTCAAGGGCGTTCTCGTCAGTAGCCGAGATGAGGTCTCGACTGGTTACAAATGCATGCGTCAGCTGCAAGGCATCTTTACAACGTAACCCCCCGCGTTTGTTGGAAACCTGGCGAACCATACGGCCCACCTGGTCCCCCACCTTATGCAGTTTTGTCAATGTTGTATCGACACGGCGATGTTTATGAATAAACAGACCCAGCACTCTGATCTCATCATGTTCTGGGATGGGTCCACTTCGTAAGGACAGTTCAATTTCGGCAGTGCACTTTGCCAAGGGGCGTATGTGCACCAATTCCTATTTAGTTGGGGAGCATTGGAGGCCACAGCGACGGGCGCAGGCGTCCACGATCTCCGCCGCTTGCTGCAGGTTGGCTTCTAGGCCTCCTACCAATACGTGTTTAGCCCGAAAGGTAATATCGTCGGCATACAGCGCGCGCTGTATGCCTTCAACATTATCCAGCTGAGCCGGGAGTTTCATCATAGCCAGAATAAACATGGGGGTTAGAGGACCGCACCCTGTGGAGTGCCTCTCGTACCTAATTGATAGGTGACCAGGGCGGTCTTCCATTCGATTCGAAGGGTGTCCCACCAAGCCAAATTGTGTTTGTGTACCCGAGGAGTGCGTCGTAGGCCGGGCCAGGAAGGTTGGCCAGTAATTTCACTGTTATATTGTCTCTCCTCGGTACCGTTCCTCGCTTCATTTTAGTCGTGGCCGCCTTCAGGTTAGGGAGCTGGAACGGTTGATCCAGCACCATGTCCTCGGAACTTGCATACGAGTACGCTGACCCTTGGATGTCATGTCGGACACAGAGGTACTGATCGAGTTGTTTGCATGCTAATTTTGAGCTTTCTCCGTCGAAGGCATGGACCACCCGTTGGAGATGTTTTTGTGCCTCGGCTCTAGTTTGGGTCTGATCAATCCGGGCGCGAAAGAGACGCCAAGTGTTCCGGCTGGACATTTGTCTAACAGCCGTGTTGCATCGGTCTACCCAATTTGAGTCGGTGAGCTGCGCCGCGTACTCTGCCGCTCGTTGGGTAAGTTGGGCAATGTGAATTTTATGTTTCGCATTGTGTTTCTGGTGGCGCCATCTATGGACGAGGCTGTGCCGAGCCTCCCAGAAGTGAAGGAGGTGATTTTCCACCCCTGGCGTAGCGCCTGAGAGTTGAACTTGAGTTTCTGTCGAGCGAACGTGTGTGACTAATTCTTTTTGACCATGAGTGGTAACCTGTTTCGCGAATAGGGGCGAGATTAGGGTATGCTTTCCGAAACTGTTTAGTCGGCTATGCGGGCTTGGACATAGGGTCTTGACATTGGTTTGGTTATGACGGCGGGGTTGAGTATGCAGTGATCGCTGCCGAGGGTTTCCTCTGTGGTGGCCCAGATTGCATGTCTAATGTTTTTGGTGAAGGTAAGGTACGGACATGTGTCCCGAGTCACGGAGTTACCTACCCGCATTGGGTGTGCAGGGTCAGTGTGAAGACTGAGGCCCAGCGTGGCCACAAGTTCCGCCAGCTTGCGCCCACGCTTCTCATCACGCACATATCCCCATAGTGTGCTGTGAGCGTTGAAATCACCAACGATCACCAGGGGATCCCTGCTGGCAGCCTTCAGGGCACGACTGAAGAGTGCTGCGAACCCTACACTTTTAAGTCTGGGGGAACAATATATGTTAAGGATGTAAAGAGGCGCATCTTGTTTATGAAGTTTCACACTCACGTAGAAATACACAGTTTAATGTTCCAAGTTGACAAGGTTAGCTGTATAATTTTTATGCACACAGATGCAGGAAGAAGGGTCCTGCTGGAAAGTGAAGTAATTTGTAAGGGTGGTGCCACTCCCTGGCTCCTGGAAGGCAACCACCACTGGAAGTGAGACAGGAGTTGATAGAGAAAGTCGAAGATGCGCCCGTTTCGTGCGGGACTGAAAGTCTCGACCATTCCACAGAACGATGTTAATGGGGATGGCAAATTGGTTTTCGGGAAGCGCCTGACCTTAGTGCAGCTCGCCATGGTGAGTTAGACTGAGCTGAGATTGTTGTGGCGCTGCTCAGCAGCCAGGATTCGCAGTGAGAGAGGGGTCCTGAACACCGGAGAGCGAACAGCTGTCATCATCATCTATCTTAATGTTGCGTCTGGAAGTTTTAACTGAGGCGGCCAGAAACGTCCTTGTAGGGACCGCCAGTCCACCGCGATGTCGCGAGGAATGCGAAAATTGCTGGGCTATCATCGTGAGGATCGTCTCCTGCAATTTGGACATGGCGGTGAGCATTACTGATATTTGGTTTTCCATGGTGGTGAATCGGGTGTATATGACTCCGATACGGGCCTCGAAACGTGCCTCAAATGCGGGGTCCGCGCTTGTTGCCGCCTCTGGGGCCACGAGCTCACTTTCCATACCTCAGCCAAAGGGCAAGAGGGGGTAGAAAGAAGCCGGTTCATTTTGGATTCTAACTGCGTACTTTTCTTTAGTAGCATCTCGTTTTGGGCATTGAGTGCTCCTATTTCATTGTGTTCCGCACTCCGCGCCAATTGGAGGGGAGTGGGAAGGGAGGCACGAGAGGCAGCCCCACCCGGACAGTTCACCTGTTGCCCATTTTTAACGGTGTTGACCCAGGCCCCAATCTCGCCGTGCGCCTCCGTCGCTCGTGTGGTTGAGACTCCGTCGACGGAAGCTTTCCAGCACCCCAGAAGATGGTACAAGCTTGTCACTTTTCGAGTTGTCCCGGCGAAGCTGGTCGCTGAATAACCCGTGATGGTGGCTTGTCTTCTTGGGTGCCGGTTTATTTTTGCCTCCTTTTGGGGAGGTCATCTTCGGTGCTCAAAATTTCGTCGCATATTCGCGAGAGTTGGTGGCATGGGTGCCACCACACACGGAACACCGGGGAACACATACGTGAGGAGCCCGCACTCCCTCCACTGGCGGAGCGTGGAGTCCGCAGAGTTCACGTGTGTTCGGCTGAAGATTGGGGCATGCATCCGCACGATGCCCGACGTCTCCACACCGTCTGCAGGCCTGGATAGTTTTCTTGTAGTTCTGCATGGAGACGACCACATTATCATAGTGCACGTAAAGAGGCTTCACCTCACCCGCGAAGGTGATGCGTGCCTTTGGTTGCTCCGAATTTTCGGATTTCCACGGTGGTGCCGGCACGCCAGCAGACTCCATGTGGAAGAGTTTCCGTGGTGTCCGTGTTGCGGGCTACGATTACTCCGAGGCAGATGTTGCCACCATCTTGCCTCAGGTAACCCTGGAGAAGACTGACCCTTTCTCTGAATTCACTGCTAAGTCCCCGATGAGCAGGTCCCCCACCTCGATGTCCGGAATATGCATGACATGGATGCTTTAGTCTCGCGATGGCAGCACGGAGATTTCGCGGGCCCACTCCGACCTGAGATATGTTGGAGATGGCGGTGCCTCAGACGGATTCCATGAGCGTGTCGAGAAGAGAAGCGCGTTCTCTGGGTTTGATTACTATAATGTAGTCTTCGGAAGCAGGTTTCAGCATTCGACGCGGTTTCCACTTTGTGGATATCTTGCCCATGTATCCTATGGCGCGCGTCTCGGGAGCGTTCGTGTTATCAACCGACGCGCGGGCGGCCGGAGCGGCATTAGTTGCTATCGTCTTGGCTTTGTTCCGGGATCGGCGTTCCACCACATGAATCAAGCCTTTGCTCAAAATTTTCAGCGAAATTGATTGATTGATATGTGGGGTTTAACGTCCCAAAACCATCAGCGAAATTGTCGAACTTTGGTCACTGTTTGTGGGGACTGAGGTTCACATCATCGCCTCGGAGTCATATCCACGTAGCTGGGGCTCGGAATCAGCCTTTTTTTCAGCCAAATGGCCTATTCCACCGGGCCGAGCACCATTGTCACTGACCACGGCGCCTCCGTGGTCGGCAGAGAAACGGCCGTAATCTTGGGAGGAAATGGCCCACTTGGATGAAGTGAGTATCCAGCCGCTTGGTGTTCAGGATCTCGTGATGCCGGATTTGTTGTGGTATGATGATTTGGGCCGTGGACCCCAGCGAAAATTGGCGGAGCCAATACACTGCACTTTCGCTCATGTCGCGCGCTTGCAGCGCCCTCGAGTTTGCGCCAAGTCGACCAAGATTGTTTCGCGCTGCTCGTTAAATGCAATATCCTCGTTTTTAAACAATGCCGCGCTGCCGTAAAATAACAGAAAATGGTATTGATCTCTTCAACTTACCTTGTGCTATCGGAAATGAAGTAAGCCGCCAAGTATAGCAATAAAACATTTTACGTGAATGCTTTCGTGCATCTCCGTCAACGTAGATCAACGCGGATCTGCGAAGCGAGTTTATTTCTCGGTTTTTATTGAAACGCCAGGCGCGCATCTAGTGCATGCCAGTTGGTACAAATACTTGTGCGTACGCACGTATACAGAGCAGCTGGAGGTTGTAATCAACGCACCTTCCGAAACATTTCACGCTCGAAGAGTTCACGTATGAGCTGAAACGTGCCGGTTCACACCTCACCAGTAGAACGCTCACTTTTCAGGAAGTTCTCAGCACCGCAGACGCAAACCACCCCGGTCAGCTACTCCCACCAAGAGGCCCAGTCACCATCTCCCAGCCCCGGACGGCAGAGCAGTACGTCCGGGAGTGCAGCCAGGCGAAGGAGCCATTCCAGGGATAAGTCGGGGCCCAAGCGATAAAACTCGTCATCGCGGAATGGTTTCGCTGGCCAGCCGGGATCTCAAGGCTGGACACGGACGGGACAACGCATCATCATGGCCAGCAAAGCGGTTCCCACAAGAAAGCACAAACGGTAAGCTGGGCAGGGCAGTTCCCTCCTCTCCCTCCCTCTCCACACCAGTCCCACTCCCTCACACAAACATCAACGCAGGAAAGAACGCCACAACCAACGCCACCTAGACTACCACAACCCATGTCAGTAGACACTCAGCTTCACCCTGGCATGTCGTCAACTACGGCACGATCCGACTATTGCACACGAGAGGCGTTGAACGAAATGGCTACTTCTTTAAGGAACGAATTCGCAGCTATGATGCAGGTAGAAATGCAGAAAATGAAGGATAGCATTATGGCTGAACTAACAGCTCCACTCCAACAATTGATGCAGCAGGCCCTGCCACCTGCTATCCAGCAGATTGTAACGGATGTTAAACAGCAGATATCGGCTGCACTTGGCCAACTTGATATTTCACCATCTGCACCAAAACGCACCACGTCTCCGACGCGTGAAACACAGCGACCGCATCCTTACATACGCCCCTCCCGTTTCCTATCACCGTCCCGAAAAACCGTCCCAACAGCCGCAGCTGCTGCAGTCCCGCTTCCCACCACCCTCCACCAAGATTTAGCACAGTCCGAAATGCCTCCATGTACTACCGAGGCCCCGCTATTGCATGATCATGGCGAGAAACCGTAGGTCAACGCGTGACACCCCTCAACTCCTACGTGTGTGGCAGTGGAATTGCAGGGGGTATCGTAGGAAACGCGGAGCTCTAATGCAATTCATTGCGACGCAGCAGATTACTCCCGATGTCATAGCGTTACAAGAAGTACAATGTACCCCTACGCTTCCAGGTTACACCACATACACGGACGTAACGAACAATACACCACATCGCACAGCTACATTAGTTTCTAAGCATGTCACTGTCATAGAACACACCCTTCAAAGCACCTCCATCTCACACGTACTTCTCGAATTAGTCCCGTGCTCTCGTTCCAGTAGCAGCCTGTACGGGCTTAACGTTTACAGTGCACCTAACGCCAGGAACGATGACTTCGGTAATCTATTCGCACAAATCTGCAAGTTGGGTAAACAAATAGTTATTGTAGGAGATTTCAATGCCCCCCATCCGGCTTGGGGCTACGCAACAGAAACGCCTAAAGGCCGACGACTCGCACAGGTTCTCGCGATTCATCGCATGACCCTGCTGACAGAACCTGATAAACCCACTCGCCTAGGTAATAGTGTGAGCAGGGACACATGCCCCGACCTCACGATAGTCAAGGGCGTTAGTCACCATTCCTGGTGCAACCTCATGGTGAATCTAGGCAGTGATCACCATATACTAACTACGGAGCTCCAAGTAGCAGCCACGCGTGCCCCAGAGCGCATCATGAAACTAACGAATTGGGATGCATTTAGGCGTAATCGTACAACTACCCATCAGGACTCTCCTTCCCTAGAGGCTTGGATATTAAAACTTCACTCCGATTTTCAAAGAGCTACCAAACTCATCGCTGCGACGATAGAAACGCCGGATGTGGACCGGCATCTGCTACATCTCTGGGATGCCCACAGAGGCTTGACACGGCGGTGGCGGCGACAGAAACATAACCGAAAACTTCGTCTCCGAATAGCCAAACTAGCTACTGAGGCACAGGACTATGCGAACATCCTCACTAGCAACAATTGGCATAACTTCTGTGATCGACTCAACGGCTCACTAAGTACACCTCGAACGTGGCGTATACTCCGTGCTCTTTTAAATCCCACGCAGACAAAATCACACACTGCTAACGCAATCCGCACCATTCTCCACAAATCAGGGCTCGACGATAACACTCTGCTGCACACCTTAAAGCAACACTATGTATCCACGGGCCCCCGTCCCGCCTACCGTGATTATCCACACGTACACGATACGCCTCTAGATGAGGACATTACAGAAGCAGAGGTTAGGGCAGATTTGCAAAGCATTAAGCGCAACACAGCACCCGGTACAGACGGGATTACGTACACACTTCTGCGTAATTTAGATGACCAGTCCATCGAATATTTAACCGCTTTTTACAACGAACATTGGAAAAACGGCACGCTACCACAGGAGTGGCGACACGCAGAAATCATACTTATTCCAAAGCCTGGCAAGCCGCTATCCCTCCAGAATCTTCGCCCTATATCCTTAACTTCATTTGTCGCTAAACTCTTTGAACGCGTTGTTCTCTCTCGACTACAACCATTTCTCGAAGACAATCACTTTTTTCCTGATACACTATTCGGCTACCGTCCTGGTATCTCTACACAGGACGTATTATTACAGCTTAAGGAGGACGTGTTGGATAGCCCCACTTCAAACCAGGTCCGAGCTATTCTGGCCCTGGATCCGAAGGGTGCTTTTGACAACGTCTCCCACGACCTTATTCTTCACAATCTCGCTTCATCTCAGTGTGGCTCACGTATCTACAATTACGTCAGGTCCTTTCTTTCTGGTCAGAAAGAAAGGACCTGGCGTAATTGGGATTGACGTAATTGGGCCACGATTGGGATTGGAGACCTCCGTTCGGACGTCATTCATCTCGCAGGCAGAGGAACACCACAGGGCTCGGTTCTCTCGCCCACTTTGTTCAACGTGGCTATGGCTAAACTCCTTTCCCTATTACAACAGGTTCCCAACATCCAGCATGCCATCTATGCAGATGACATTACAATTTGGGCGACCAAAGGATCAGACGGAACCATTCAGGACTCCCTACAGGAAGCTGTGTCTGTGGTACAAGACTATGCTGCTGCCGACAGCCTTACGTGCTCAGTGGATAAGTCGGAGTTGTTATTAGTATAGAAGCGGCGCCGCAAAACCGCTGATTCTCCTGACATTTCGCTGTTTCTTGATGGCCATCCTATCCCTCTGGTACCACGAATTCGCATTTTAGGCCTCTACCTTCAGTCCGACGGCAAGGCCTCGTACACTACACACCTTCTGGCTCAGCAGATAACTCAAATTACACACATGATCCAACGCATCACCAATCGCAGGAGAGGCCTCTGTGAGAAAGATGTCCTCCGCTTAGTACAAGCACTCATAGTTAGTCGGCTCACCTATCATCTTCCCTTTCACAATCTCACTCTAGCTCAAATAAAAAAGATGGACATCCTTCTACGGACAGCTGTGAAGGCGGCTATCGGCTTGCCTCCACACGCATCTACACAACGCCTCCTTAAATTAGGAGTCCACAACACCATAACCGAACTCATCGAGGCCCAGCACAATAGTCAGCTCCAACGGCTCAGGCAGACCCGTCAGGGCTGCGCCATCCTGTCTCGTCTTGGCTACCCGATTCCTCAAAAACCCGCACAAGTACCGAGATATAAACTTGCTTCTACTGTCCGCGCACTCATCAAAGTGCCTCCGATTCCTCGCAATATAAATCCCTCCCGCCACGCCGGTCGTCGACGTGCCCGAGTTCAAGCTATGACACGCGTCTTTGGTGATGGTACATCAGACTTACAAGTACTTTACACTGATGCAGCACGCTACCCAGAGAAGTCAGCGATGTGTTTAGCCGTGACAGATGACACAGACGCCCTTGCGGCGTCTGCCACACTTCGCACTACAGACAGTGGTCTGGCAGAGGAGGGAGCTCTCGCTCTGGCAATTGTTTACGCTACGACACTGTCACATGACTCCCCTGTCACTATTGTAAGAGATTCACAAGCTGCTTGCCGTGCTTTCGCTCAAGGACTTGTGGCTGCACATACATACAATATCCTCTCTTCTGTCTCACCGTCCGCATTACGTCCTGTGCGTATCGTCTGGACTCCTGGACACGCCTCTCTCCATGGTAATGAACGCGTTCATGTGGTTGCCCGAGAGCTGACCGGCCGGGTTACATTGGAAGAGCTGTCCAATCCAGACGACGCATCGACAGAACCACTAAACTACAACGCTACGCTGCAGTACTATCGACATAGCCGTTATACGTATCCTCCTCTTCATCCTTCACTTAACAGAGCAGATGCTGTCGCTTGGTGGCAACTACAGACCAATTCATTTCCTTGCCTTTATATGCTAAATCGCTTTCATCCGACTCTCTACCCCTCCTACTGCCCCTTCTGTGGATCCGTACCGACGGTGTACCACTCCACGTGGGAATGCTCTGCCCCACAGGGCGTGCCTCCCATTCCCAATCCCACCCCTTCCTCTTGGGAGTCTGCACTGCTCAGCTTACGCCGGCAGGAACAGCAGCAGCTGGTCCAGCGGGCTCGCAGGGTCGCGCAAGGCAATGGAGCCCTGGACTGAGGGCCCCACCCAAAGAAGGCTCAGTTTCCATTTGTTATTAATAAATGTTTATTCTCTCTCTCTCTCTCTCAGCACCACATCAGAATCACCTGACACCACGATTGTCAAAATGGGCACTATAAAAAAATGGCAGCAAATCCACGGAGTGAATGATGGAGAGTGGGGCGAAAGATCCTTCCGTCCATTCGTTCTTGCTTCCGTCCGTCCATGCGTCCGTCTCTGTGACATTCCGTGCGTCATCCGCACGTCCGTGCGAGCGTCTATTCGTGCGTCCGCACGTCATTCTGTGCGTCCGTCCCTGCGTTCGTCCATCCATCCGCCCCTGCGTCCGTCCATGCGTCTATCTGTGCGTGCAGCCATCCGTGCGTCCGTTCATGCATCTGTCTGTGTGTTCGTTCATCCATCTAGTCAACACTCCAAGTACCATCGTATCGCATCTCTTCATGATATATGCGTCCGTCTGTGTGACCGCCCGTGCCTCATCCGCCCGTCCGTGCGTGCGGCTGTTCGTGCGTCCGCACGTCCATCTGTGCGTCCGCCCCTGCGTTCGTCCATGCATCAGCCCCTGCATCCGTCCATGCGTCCATCCGTCCGTGCAGCCATCTGTGCATCCGTTCATGCATCTGTCTGTGTGTCCGTTCATCCATCTAGTCAACGCTCCAAGTACCACCATCTCGCATTTTTTCATCATATATTCCTTATATAGAAGCACCGCCATTCAGCGGACATTCCAAGGGCTAAACAAGAGGTGGAACACGCGCACTTTCTTACGGCTTGCGCTTAGTGTCCACTTCCGACCTTTAACCACCTCAAGTTCATGGTATATACTAGTTCACTGTATTCATGGCACTGCGGCCCAACACTCGCTAAACCTTTCTAAAACCAAGGAGGTTACGCCCAGCGAGTATAACATAGCAACCCTTTCCTGTCAGATAGTGCTCAATGTACATGCCAATGTCCGTTAAATAGGAATGAGAGACAGGAGAATTCGGCTTTTAGTTAACGCGCACGCAGCGAATTTTTATTGTTCAACAACGCAAAGGAGAAATCTCCCACCGGTGCCACCTTGCAGCTCAAAACGTAAAGTTGGTTACATACTACGACTACTACTACGACAACGAGGGACAAACGGGTGCCGCTATAAGGAGCTTCACCCCTAAAAAAATTGCCCGCAGCTTCCCTCGGGGGAACACTGAGGAGGATGCGGAGCATATAATTGGTTAACGGGGTGTTAAAGTGCGACTTACTTGGGTCGATGGCTAAATTGGTTAACGTGGTTGTGAAATGGGGTGTTAAATTGCGACTTACTTGGGTCGATGGCTAAATTGGTTAACGTGGTTGTATGAGGGGGTGTAAAATGAGTGAACACGTACACACGTATGCGAAAGGGCGGCGCTGGTCGAAGGGACGTCGATCATTGTGTTTGTGGATTCGTTGGAATTCATTTCACCGCGACCTTGGACGTCGATGCGCCGTACAAACCAACCGACGAGCGGCAACTGAGCGAGCGAGCGCCGACCTTGAGTATATATACAGCGCGACGGCGCATGCACTGTCAGCTGTTGAATGTTCTCGAAGCGCGACAGCGCATGCGCGTCCACTGGAGAATCAGGAGAATTGTAGAATGTTCTCGAAGGGCAGAAGCGCGCGCGGCACAGATGGTGGGTGACGGTGCATGCGCGCGTCAGCTGTTGAATGTTCGAGAAGGGGGAGAAGCGCTACGGCGCATGCGCGCGCGTCAGCTGCTGATGTTCTCGAAGCGCGACGGCGCATGCGCGCGCGTCAGCTGCCGATGTTCTCGAAGCGTGACGGCGCATGCGCGCTACATTATACAGCTAGCGAATGTTCGTGAGGAGGAGAAGCGCACGCGGTGTGTAGAGGAGGAAGGGTGCACAGATGGTGGAGGAGTGAAGCGCGCGCGGTGTGTAGAGGAGGAAGGGATGCACAGATGGTGGAAGAAGGAGGAAGAAGCTTGCGGACGGCGTCGCACTACAAGCCTCGAGTATTAGATGCTCCGCATCTAAAAAATGGCAGATCCTACGTGCAGTGGGTATCGACGATATGCGAAGCCCGAACGAGCAATGTTGATATGTCACTTTAAAATCAGCACAATGTTACGAGGTGGAAGTAAATGATGCCGTACATGACTTCCGTATCATGATTATCATGTTTCGATGTGTCGTTTACGTTCGTCATCTATTCATGTCACGTGATAAAAATTTAGTATATGTAGAGGTAGAGAAACGGCCACGAGCACGCTGTAGCGTGGTGTGTTGTCATGTTCTTACATGACACGCGTGTCAGGATTATCATGTTTGCACCAGTCACATACGTTCGTCATCCATTCACGTAATGGAATACCAAATTCGGTATATGTGACGCTTGTGAAACGGAAACGAGCGCATCATGTGCTTGGCATGTTGTTACATGACATGCATGTCATGATTTTCATGTTAGGGTCTGCCACTTGTGTTCGCCATGCAATCATGCCATACCATACCAGATTTGGAACATGCCATGTGAACAAAGCCACCGCAACAGCTGCAGAACCATGAAATGTAAATCATGATATTCATTACATAATATCGTAATTTTCTTGTTATGACTAGTAAAACATGTTCTTCTTACAGTCACACTATGCCATACCAAGTTTGGTATCGATACCATTATCGAAATGGCCAGGAGAGCTAAAAGTCATAGGTGGCTAGATAGATAGATAGATAGATAGATAGATAGATAGATAGATAGATAGATAGATAGATAGATAGATAGATAGATAGATAGATAGATAGATAGATAGATAGATAGATAGATAGATAGATAGATACGCTCAAAGTCGCCGAAGTTCGCTAAGTCGCCGAAGTTCGCTAATTAATGTGAAGTGAACTTGGCATTAAATGCGAAGTTCGCTTCGCATTTAATGCGCCCTCCTCGTTTGAGGCACTCTGTTCTTCAGCCCAGACCATGCGTACTTGCCACCGTCGAGCTATTATTGCTAGAAAGGTTTTTCGTAACCACCGTAGTCGAGCAGTGTTGCGACACTTGTAAAATGGGAATTTGTGAAAGAGGGCGAGAGCGCACATGTGGTTGGAAGAGGACCAACTCGCGTTGAGATGCGAGGGTCGTTGCAAATTGTTTGAACAGCGAAGGCTGTTCTTATTCGAGGCTCCTCCGTGCGTTGTCGTAGCGCTGGTCATGGAGTCTTGTGTCGTGGCGAGTGTGGAAGCCACAGGAGATCAAGGGCCACGCCGCGACAGTAGGGTGGGGATAGCTATGCTGGATGGAAAGGGTGAACCAAAATAGGTGCGTTGAGAATGGGGTGTCAAGGCTCGGCGGAAAAGGCGAACCCTTAAGAGCTGCGCTAGGCGTGGATTTCACAAGCTTCGGTAAAATGGATCAACGAATGAGAGGTGAAAAAATATGAGTGAGGGTGAGCTTGTGAAAGGGTGCATCGCAGTCACTCTTTCGACAATGTTACAGCTAGACGTATTTTTTTTTTTGCGTCGTTTGTCCACAGACGCGATCCGGTCGCTCTGACAAAGAAGAAACGTGTTATTTTGAATGTGCCAAGGACTGGAGCTAATAAATTTTGTACCTGTTGGCGAAGCTGGTTCGAGGTATACAGGAAGGTGATGTGCGTGTTTATCATGCAGACCTATAACTACGTTATGGTTACCCCAGTAGTGCCTTGACGTATTGACATATAACGCAATTTGGGTATGGTACAGAAGTCACTTTACCGCTGGAAGAGTGTGGCTAGATAGATGCCCTGCCATGGTGGTCTAGTGGCTAAGGTAATTGGCGGCCGACCGGCAGGTCGCGGAATTGAATCCCAGCTGTGGCGGTTCCATTTTTCGATAGGGGGGAAAATGCTGTAGGCCTGAGGGCTCAGATTTGGGTGCACGTTAGGTGGTCGCAATATATGGAGTCCTTCACTACAGCATCTAACATAATGATATGGTGCTTTTGGGACGTTGAACCCCACATGTCAATCATCAAATCGAACCAGGTTAGATAGGTCATAGGAGATAGGCCAATTGCAATCGACGTATGTTTGAAAAACAGAACGTATAGAAATCTATGGATGTAACAACGTAATGCCACCTCATTCGTGTCGTGTTTGCTGCCACGTTGACCCTGCAGGTTTATTAATGTGATTAAATGTGTTTCAAGTAGCGCAGCGGGGAATATTTTAGTAGGACACCTTTAATTATCTAAGCAAAAAAATATGTCTTACAGCCCGCGTAGAAAGAGTAGTTTCGAACGGCGTACTAACTTATCAGTCGACTCACACAGACTGACTCCGAGAAAGATCGTGCGGTGAGTCTCTGAGTGAGTCCAGATTATAGTAATATTTTGGTGAGTTTGAGTCCGAGTGAGTCTGATTCAGGAATCTTCCGGTGAGTCTGAGTTCGAGAGAATCCAAAGCGCAATATATACCTGATGAGTGCGTCCGAATGAATTCTTCATTTTCTAGACGATATATGGTCTAAACTTTATCTTCAGCATTGATATCCTCCTTGATTAGATTAACGTTTATACTCGCGTCTACTCAGACGTAAGGCGAGGCAGTGTCATTCATGAACCACTAAAATATCTTATTGATTCGAGGCGCAATATACGAAAGAGGTTGATTCAACCCCGCACCCCTCCTCCCCCTACGCCAGATCTTCTTGAGAAGTTCTTGATAAATTGCCTTATGCTGTCATCTCTTTGAAAAAAAAACTACTTTATTGGTTTGCAAGAATTCGTAACTCCTTATCGAAAGCACTACTTCACAAGGTGCCAAAAACAGCACAAATTACATGTGATAGCCATGTTGAAACGCATTAACACCGTGATCTAAAAATCTAATTCTAAGCTAACGGAGTCATGAATCGGCTCTCTCGAAGTCACTCGGACTCCGTTTGAGTTGATTCTGAGTAAGACAGGGTGCATAACTTTTTCATGAGTTCGAACTGCGCGGACACAAGAGAAGAAGGGGCGACAAACCGCAGCGCTGACTGGAAACTGAATTTTTATAGGAATATATGAACGAAAAAGAAACACTTCAACCTTCACACCCATGTCACAACACTTGGGCAAGAAAACGGCAGATCAGCTAACATTTTAAACCATGAAAAAAATATAAAAACGTCGATATATTCCCACGTGAGCTCTCCAAAAGCACAAAAGGTAGGATATCGTGCTATCTAAGAACCTAACCTAGATCTAGTCTAGGGCTTTCGGGGGCACGTTGATGCATTGTTTGCCCCCCCTTTTTTGATAATAAATGCTTCAAGTTTTTTTCTTGTGGTTAGATCTCTGTATGTCGACAAAACTTTAGCTTCATGAAAGATAGGCGCGCAATGGCATTGCATATGTTTGGACACATGTGAGTATACATTCTCTTGCAAAGAACATTTCAGTTCCAACAACCGAGTGGTAATGCACCTACTTGTTTGGCCTCAGTATACCCGGCCACAGGAAAACGGCAAAGGATACTCGATACCTTTCCTGCACTGTACAGAAGAAGTGACCTGTTTCACTCCGCCGCCTTCTTTAAATACTCTAGACCATTCTCTCTGCAGAAGATTCTAGGTTATTGGGCGTGTGCCTCAATTGCGCAATTGGGCATGTGCCTCAATTGCGTATTGGGCGTGTGCCTCAAGCGACTAAAGTGCTACTACATTACTTGAAGACAACAAACCTGAGCGACAGCTGTACACTGCATGTGCTCCCCCAAGTGTGTTCGTGATTCTGTGTATCTTTCTTCCCTTTCCTATCACTTTTCTTCTCTTCATTCCTTCCCCAGTGCAAGGTAGCAAACCAGACGTACGTCTGGTGAACCTCCCTGACTTTTCTTGCAACTTTATCTCTCTCTCTCTCTCTCTCTGTCTCTCTACGCGCTTCTTAGGTTTCCATTCAACCATCGCACAAACCATATTCAACGTATAAGGTGACGAAAAAACTAAACATCCTACAAATCTGCGGGCACGATCCTCCAAATCGTGGGATAGTTTTTGTATGTTTTATGAGTGAGTCTGAGTATGCTGTGCAAGTTTTTCCGATCTATAGTCTCAACTTCTGTAGACAAGGAAAACAGGTGCTTCTACAGCTGAAGAAGTGGTTGTAGAGTGTTGGGGCTAACGAGCGAGGACATGGCAGATAGACACAAGGTCCATGAATGGAAATAGTGACAAAAGAGCAGGAACGCAGCATAAGTACTGCGGCCGTAGTTCTGGGGTGGGGACATGTACACGAAAACCTGTACTCAGATGCCTGTATTCAATAACAAGAGAATGGAAAGAAAAAACTCACCGGTTATATTACGCACACACTTAGGATGACTGGAAGGCAAGAGTAATTTTCTTTTTCTTCTCAGCCGATGTACTGTCAATGCCCCCTCATTCCGAAATTTCCTGAACATTTCGTAACTGGTACTATACTAGGAATGTGAAAAAGAAGGTAGAAAAGAGACAGTGAGTGCGCCAAACCACAGGTGGTGCCGTATGTGCACAAGCTAAGCCATAATCTCAAGGAAGTCGCCACAAAAGGTTTGTTGTTTCTGTTGTGTCTACCACTCTGAATATTAAAGTGGCACACTTGTGCGCTCGAGTCTTTCGTGCTATAGAGCAAGGGGGCCAAAAGAGGCACGCGAAAAGATTCAGGTGGTGTTGATTGATTGACATGTGGGGCTTAACATTCCAAAACCACCACGTGATTGTGAGAGACGCCGTAATGGAGGGCGCCGGAAATTTCGACCATCCGAGGTTTTTTAACGTGCACCCAACTTTGAGCACAAGGGCTTACAACATTTCCACCTCCATCGGAAATGCAGGTGCGGCAGCCTTGATTCGATCCCGCTACCTGCGGGTCAGCAGCTGAGTACCTTAGCCACTAGACCACCGTGGCGGGGTTTCCAGGCGGTGTGCCGACGGTGTTGTTTATGAAATTTCCCTCATCTGTGGCCCTGCACTGGGACCAACGGGACGTTGTATTAACGCCCGCCTCAGGGAGTACGCCAATAGTAATTGTGAGATTGATGATGCGCTTCTTCCGGCTCATGTCAGGTCATGCTCCGGTGGGCCACGTTTCGAGCAAGCTAGGATTATTGGCAAAAGTAGAGATCAAACAGCACGTGAATTGCTTGAGGCTTATCATAATAAAAGTATTGGGTTGGCTTCTGTCAGCGACGCATCTTTTGTACTTTATCGATCAGGGTTGTCCTTATTGCATCAACTTCCCCCGTGATGACATGTATATGTCATCATCCTTTAACGCCTATGTGCACGTGTGCAAGCTTACCTGTTTTTCAGCTGGTTCCGGGAATAAACAGTTTGTAGTTTGGCGCCCATCTGTGTCTTTTCTACTCTCTTTCACATGTTCATGGTATAGCGCCAGTTACTAAATTTTTAGCAAACTATGGCACCAACGCGCTGAAAGGCAAGTTCTTCTAGTAAATCCCCCAAAAATTTTTGCACCCAATGTAGTTTTGCATGATCTCCAAGATTGGACGCACGTCACAAGGTTTCGCCCAGCGTCCGTGACTGGCATTACTTGTGGTTGCTGGAAGTTGGAATGTCATGGTATGATGACATGATCAAGTATAATGCCAAATATTGTAGGCCGCTGGCTTCATGAGGATCTGATGTGGTTACGTCGTAGTAATATTTCGCATAGTTCGGATTGACGCCGACGAAGGACGCCGGTGGGTTTTCTCATTCAATGAGAAAGGTATGGCTTTCGCCTTTAAAAACGAAAAGACCAGCTTTCATTTTTTTTTCGGGAGCACGCAATGCTTCGTAGCAAAGACTTCTTTTTATCTGCGATATTTGTGATGTCTCGCTGCGTGACATTGTTGCATTGCGACAGAACTGAGTTATATTTCCTGTAATCGAACAGATGGTTATAGAGCTTCTGGTGCAGTTTTCGAAGACATATTACGCGAGTATGTTTTCTACAGGCTTGCGTATTTGAGGAGCAAACATACCTAAAACGGTATCGGGAAAAATGCGCCGGAAAGGCGGAGAATGAAAGAAAAGAAAATGACACCCAGTTTTTTGTACAATTTTTCTGATAATGTAAATAAAAACTCCCCATACATTTGATTCTCCTGAAAACAACTTGAATATCGCCTGCAGGCCAGACAACTTCCTGAAAATCTGTTAATATAGAATTGTCGTGGCACATTAGGCATCCTTCATCAGATAGAAACAAAAGCCACCCGTTGCAAGTTTTATGTCGCGTAAACTGAGACCATCTCTTTCCACCACACTCCATTATCTTGGTGCAAGGCGCCTCTCATCCCTTCAACCGGTCCACGAGGGGCACCCAAAACATCCATGGCTGAGAAACACTGCACTGCGTGCACCACCATGGTGCTTGAACCGGCGGTGCTCGTTGCTTGCCGCGTGCATGAGGTAACACAGCAGAGACGGGCGTATCTATGGATCATCGCAATGAATAAACTTACTGTCGCACCAGCTCTTACGCAGCAAGCGTGCCTGATACTGACCCCGGTTTTCACCCGCCTGTGCATTTCACTTGAGGTTTATATTCCTGGCCCGTATTGATGGGGACTACATAAAATTGAAGGGCAGTAAAGTGAAACAATAATTTACTTCAGACCAAAAACTTTGACTCTAGAAACTGTAGTTTCACTAACTTCACCACCATACACTTTAAGGCAAAAGGGTGTTGAAAGTGTGTGTGGTTCGTCCTTTTGGAAACTAATGGGGCTGCCACAACCATTAAACCTTTTAGAGACTAACGGCACCGGGTGCAACAGTTTGTCCCCACAGACAGGCTGAAAGGACTAACAATTATTCCTCACATTTACACATTAACAGGTAACCGTTAGTCCTACACATCACCTCAAAGGATTGACATTTAGTCGTCACATTTACACGTTATCAGGCAACCGTTAGTTTCCACTTTTACACCTTACCGGGACACCGTTAGTCCTCACAGTTGCACCTCGGCGGACGAATGGTTGGTCAACTAGATTCTCCAATCAGATCAACTTTTTATCCCCAGTTCAAATATTGTGTTTATATTTATTCTTTACTAGACCAAATACTTTTTTCGCCTGAATTTCTTCGCAGTGAAAAACAAATGGCGCGAAAAGAACACGCGAAAAATTTTTTAGCCACCTGTGTGTCACTGCTTTTGCAGTCACTGCAACAATGAAAGACAAAAGTGAGAAATTCAAATGTTTTATTTTTCTTTATGCACATCAAGGTTCTCCATTCTTTAAAAGAATTTATGGTTAAACGTACCATTCCGGCCTCGTTGTCACATCTTGTACAGTCCTTGTGAAGCGCCTCCAACGAAAGCGATAGATGACAGGCATTCCACACGCCAGCACACATAACCTTCTGCATGTTGTGTGCCCACATCTGTACAATAATATAGTAAAATATAGTTAGTCACACATGACAGAAGATGAGAATGCACGCATATGACAAGTACGTGCAAGTTGATATAAAAACATACGTGTAAAATATGATGCGCAAATAACTTTACCTTTACATCTCTTACAGGCTTTCTGAAGCTGGTCCGATGAAATCGATGTATGAAAGAAACTGCAGACGCCAGCGCACACAGCCGCAGTCTTCTGCACGGTGTGTGTCCACGGCTGCACAATAAGATTGTAAAAATAGTTATTCACACATGACAGAGGATGAATATGCGTGGGTATGACCAATACGTGCTAGGTGAGCTAAAAACATACGTGTATATTAGGACATGTAAATATTTTAACGTGATGTCACACGTCCTCAAAGACGCATTTCGATCCCCGAAGCGCAACAGGGTTGGTGCGGTAGCCGCAGTCATAACTCCGAGGCGCCGCGAACCACTTGCCGCCAGCGAGTTCTAAGCGAGCGCCGCCGCTCAGCTCGAGAAAGCGAACGCGAGACCAAACACGGTGTTGCACGCGGAGTGTCTCCTGCCAGCAAATCTCGAAGAGGAAAGCGACCGTAGCATGCCACCGAACTGCTGGCGTGAGGGTGGCGCCCATAGCTGGACTCCAGATGCCCATTTCGTGGTAGTGGTGTGTGGTCTAACACCGTTTTCCTCGTGAACGGATCTTCCAAAGTACTAATAATGGACTCTTGATTCGTCGGCTCATGTTTAATGCATAGGCTGAGAAGTAACTATGTACTAATGTGACATGAGCGCCACCGCGTGAGGGGAAACCAGGATTGGATGCCGTCATTCTCGGAGGACACACCGTAACGCTTATCAGCGACGTCTTGCGGTGGTGCTCCCCCGGAAAACGCTTTCTAAAAAAGTGTTACTGCGAAGCCTCCAAGACTGTGGGAGCGCCAGAGGTGATCCCATAGGCCATGGTTACAGAGAACTGGTGCGTGACAAGACCGGGAGTGGCGCTGGCTGCCACAGAAAGAGTGCAGAGTCAAGACTCGTTGCTACAGGATATATATAAGTGACTTTCGAAAGGGGGAAAAGGAAAAAATAAGGCAGTTTTGTTACTGCCTCTCTCTAAATGGAGGTCACCTCCACAGCGCTGCGCAGGGGATGGGGGTATGGAGGGATTAATAAAGGGTACTGAGTAATTAAATGTATAGATATAGAGAGAGGAGCAGGAAGAGAGAGATGCGCAGGGACAGCCACATACGGAAGTAAGGAGACGATAGGAAAGAAGGGACATGGTTTCAGAAGTCCGAGGACGGGGCGCCACTCAGCGAGAGCTCTCGTCGTCGTCAGGAGATGGCGCAGGGCGAGCCAGTTAGCCAGAGCTGCGCTGTAGTCGGAGATCACGGGGGCGCGACCGGTCAGCACGAAATCCAGTGAGCGAGTGTCCTTTAGGAACACACGGTCAATGCTGCCATAGACCATTCCCTGTTTACCTACTATCACAGACTGTCTTAACACTCTCCAAGACATTCTCGCAAATCAATTACGATTGTCTGAAGAACAGGATTTCGGCCTCTCAATGCACCGTACAAGAATACAAATCTAAAAAAACCCTTATCGTAACCTCACTTCGGTAGGATGCAGAACGTTAACCCAAATCAATGGGCCCCGTCCTCACACCGGCAGCAGCTGTAGTGATTATTAAGAGCTATATTTAACCGACAGTACATCGTGCTCCTGCCCACAAAACTGTCGGGCTAATGTTTCCTTGTTGGACTTTTAAACATATTAACGTAAGTCTAGTTGTAGAACACGGGGGTGCAGGGGCAGGATTTACATAGGAGGGTCAACAGTGGTCGCGTCACTTCTTAACACTGGATATATTTCACTTCGTTTTTCTTTTCAGGAACGTGAATTTGTTGGACCTTTGAGTATTTAGATTCAGACAGTAAGTTAGGTATGGAACAATATGTGCGAACATAATATCCCCCACTTCTTTCTGATGACAATTGAGTCGGCGTGCATTGACGCTCGTAAAACTTTGAAGTGACGATGATCTTGGCACCAAAGTGAAACTTCATAGATGATGAGTTGCTAGATTGCTTATTTACTTTCAAAGTTTCGCTGTTATAGTGAGGCAGATAAATAACTGAACTACTTTCACGTTTTCGCTTGCATTTTTATTTAGAGCTGGGAGAGTCTTCAAACTTGTATCTGCCACGGTGGCGCTGTGGTTACGGTGCGCGGCTGCCGGCTAATCCTGAACCGGGGGTGGTCGCGTTTCGGTGGAGAAAAAAATGCAAGACTTCCTGTATCATGCAGTGTCAATGCAAGTTAAATCTCGAAACATCCACAATACTCCACTGCCAGATCTTGGTTGTAGCTCGTGAAACCCCAAATAATTGTTATTTATGTTTTATATATGACTTTGTGACATCATTCTGGTGAAGATTCCAAGCGTCTGGAAAACGGCAAGCGTCTGGAAAAGAGGGTTTACAATGATGCCGATGCTGATTAATTATAGAAACATCAGCAACGTGAGCGCAATATTGAAGTTACGTTAGAGAACTGTGGGGAGGTTGCACGTTAAAAGGCAGGTCAAAGAACCCCAAGTGGTTGAAATTTCCGGAGCTTTCAGTACGGTGCCCAACGTAATCATATCGTAGTAACGGAACGTGGGAACCTAACAGTTCTTATTACAGATCCACATGCCAACAACGTTATCTCAGAGCTATGAGAGCTCGTGCATTGCGTGTGAGTGTCCAACTGTCACAGATCCTAACTGACAGGGAGCACTAAGAGACAGATACAGTCAAGATACGTTATGAACCGTCACCGCAACGTTTTTTGAGATTACGGTAATATGTTGCGGACAGTTCAACACGTGAGTGTCCTGTGCGGAAGGCTCCTCGGACCAAACCGATTGGATTTTGTTCTACCGCTTAGGCATATGAACCAGTAGACGACCAGACGCCTTCATTCAAGGACCAATCGAAGCAGTAAGCGCCTTTAGGGCACATTTCTAGAACACCGTGTCTGTAGCTCCGTAGCCGGTCAATATTTTGCTCGAATATTCCTTATATTTATTGTGTGCTCGTTCGATTCTCGTTGCTGGATGTGTGCGTGTCTTCTTATCTTCTTGCTTTGTAGACCAATGTTCTGAAGCTCGCCTTATGAAACGTTTTTTCCACTGAAAACCTCGTTTCACTGTTTCGATGTCCGGTAACACAGTGATACGTGAAAAGAAATCGAGTGCTCTGAATTTACTTGTGAAAACAAATTTTCTGGTAATTTACAAAATTGCCTAAATAGGGAACTGGGCAGGCACCTGGTAATTTAGACTATGGTACCCTTCGTGACACGTCATTACTGGCTCATCCTTCGCAAGCTATATACAGTGTTGCTTAAATATGAAGTAGTGGCACCACAAATACTGTACTATGGTACCCTTCATGTCACGCCAATACTGGCTAGTCTATATGTAAGCTACAGAATAGCTTAAATAGGAAGTGGAGTACCACCACATATTTGGAATATAGTTACATTCACGACAAGCCATCACTGGCCCATTCTTGATCTAAACAGAGTACTGGATTTCCACCGCCTATTTTAGACCATTGTAACGTTCATATGACGTCTTTACTGGCTAATGCAATGAAGAAAAACACAGACCGCGACTTGCGCTCGCTCCGTATAGCACGATACCATTGACTTGGCACGTGCATAGTTGTTCGCAGAGTCCGAGTCTTGAATGGGCTCTGCATCGCTATTTTTAAATTTTGCTCCCGCCTGAGGATGCCGATGCGGCCACTGACCAAGTCAACTTACAACAAAAAGACGTTTTGGGATACATACGGGTTTCTCGATCACGCTTTGCTCTCCTCTGTACACTTTGTGGCGCAAGTTTACACTTCGAAATGGATAATTAAAGTCTCGGAGGCATGGAAGTTGTGTGTGAGGGTGCCCATTTTGCTGAAGGACTGCGTGGTCGACATGCATGAACCCAATACTGGCATTCATTAGGACACCGCACACACACACTGGAGCTGAGTTTTCTAAACCAGAAGTTCTCAAGCATGTCGGTACTATGGAATTTTGTTAGGCTGCATTAAATGTCAAAAAACTCACCACCCCTTCCCTGGGTGAGCCTTTTCATTTTTATTTTGAATGAATTCATAAGGAAAGGCATATATTATATACCCTTGACTTATACTATATATGAAAAGTTTGTTCACCATGTGAGATGCATTTCTTTATTTTAAACCTACAACTTTCCGCGTACGCTAGCTGCCCCAGTCTCTAAATAGGCGGAATTCGCATCCCCCAAGATTTAAGCTACCACGCCTCCCATTTTCCTGGGTTTGGCTGGCTACAAACTGCTGGCGGGACTCAGTGTGCAGCTCACGCGTTTTTGTTACGCACTGAGAAGAGCTTATTGACGCTCGGGCTTGAATAATGCAGGTTCCCTCGATCTATTGCACTTCGGAATCACCATCTATGTAGGTGAGTTGAGTGGGCGAGTGCGGAACCAGGGAAAACTTATCAGTGGCTCGCGGAAGTTGCTTTGAGAACCCCTGTTCTAAACCATGAAACCCGAAAACTTTTTTTATATAAAAAACATAGTTGAGGAAGAAACCAGAGATACTGCGCGTTTCTCCTCGTTTTTGTTTAGTGTTGCTGACACGCACTTCATAGCTTCCCCTTTGTTTAGAATACACACGCTGTCATATCGCTGTCGACTGTAGCGCCACCGCGAAGCGCTGCTTTTTCATGTGCAGTTTTAGAGTAACTTATTTCGCGTTTCTTGGACGTACCTGTCTAGAATAAATGGTGCAAGAAGTTGCCACTGACTGCCAAAATGCACATCGCAAACATGCGGGCTTACACACGTAAACACGCCATCGTTAAGCTGTCATTTCGCATCTTCCTTTCCGTACGCTATGTCTGTTTCCCTTTTCACTCATCCCGTCTTTCTGTTCAGCATGCCGGGAAGAAAGTACGCCCCACTAGCTACATCATTTGAAAACCCGCCAAATGCTTTCTTGAA
Source organism: Rhipicephalus annulatus (assembly GCA_013436015.1). Taxonomy (NCBI): domain Eukaryota; kingdom Metazoa; phylum Arthropoda; class Arachnida; order Ixodida; family Ixodidae; genus Rhipicephalus; species Rhipicephalus annulatus. The sequence goes on from WOVY01010965.1 coordinate 53,238, forward strand.
AGCCCACGCTGTTTACGACAGGAGTGGACATGTCGTGTTGAAAAGAGGTCGAGCCCTCGGTGGGCACTTGACTGACAGTGTTCATTAAAACACCGGAGACACTCAAACGAAGAACTCTGTGCGAGATTCACGAACAATGGATTTCGAATATCAACTAAGTCGCCCCCACACGAGAGGAGTTTGGGTGGCCACTGAATAACTCAAAGCAAACTGAAAGAAAGGAATGCGACGCCACCTTCAATGTTGCGGCCAATATTACTCTGTGACTTAGTAAATGTGTGCGAAGTGCTTTCCAAGGCTGATTTCTCGTTCGTGAATAAAAGTGCAGAATACCGTAAGCTTCGCAGTAACTGCTGAAGACTCTGCGTGGGAGCTTGTTCTTGTTTTTCCAAAACGCGGACTGCGAAAATATTTCAAATCGCGTTCAAGTACATAACGTTATGTCGATGTTACACACACCGTGAAATTTGATAGGAAGCGCAGCCCTCTAGGTGCTGTGTCAGTAGTTTTCAGATCTTCAGTCAAAAATAAACGCCAAAGAGTTGTTCTAGCGAATATTCTGCTTTCCTAACCTGATTTAGTGCCACTTTCAATTACATTTCTGAGGTCACAGTGGGTCTTACGTGTCTGCTGAGTGAATTACCCTCTTTCAACTTTATATGCTTCCTTAATCAGACAGAATGGCTCATCACACGCGGTTCTCCTCGCTATATAATTTCATCTCCGTTATCGGAGCTGCCATTCGAGCTTAAAAAATTTTCGAGTCCGGCGATATTTCTCCAAATTTTTGAATCCTTGCAGGCTAAACGTACCAAAAGACCAGCGCTTCCTTCACATAGCCATCTTCAGTTTTGTTGCTCTTTCAACGCTATATATAACTGTTTGTCGACTCGTATAGGTCATGCCTCCTATCCCCAACGGGCTAAAGGCGAGGCATCGTCATTTTCATCGTTTGGCGGTCATCGTCATGCTTCTGAGATGTCTGTTTACGATTTAAGAGCGTAGAGTATTCGCCTATGATATCTGTGCAAGAAAGAGGGCCAAGAGAGCGATTTGCTGTGTGTCCACCATCGATGCTATCGCGACACCTAGATCGGCCTTGAGGACCGTCTTTTTAAACTACTGCTTATCTCCACTGACATCAAAACGAGTGAGCATGTCATTCAAGAGCAGCATTGAACAAATAAACTGGAAGCACATGCATAGATTTTCTCGTAAGGGACATGCAAGATTATACTGTCTAATAGCGATTTATCTACGATCCTTACTAGCTTACTGACCTTCGCTTTGAAATGACTGGGCTAATTATAATCCATTTTCAACAGGACATTTTATCTAAGAATATCTTTTCCACTTGTCTCACCTCCAGTACTTCCCCGAAGGCAATCTGCAGCGGCTTTTGATGCTTGTTTCCACGAACCCAATGCATTACGTTTTTATACCGTAAAATCTACATTTCATTCTAAGGTTTTTAACATGCGCGTCACTACAATTGCAGTGCCGTATCTACTTCTTAAGACGATGTTCTTCGCTTGAATAGTGGTGAAAAAGGCTTACTTTGCTTGCAGTCCAACTGCTTACAAAAGGTGAAAAGGCCGTACCAGGGTCCTTTCAAAACATGTGTTGTTAAAAGCGCGCCACATGCAATATCGGTACGATTGGTGCTTGAACACGACGATTAACATTTAAAACGAAAGACATGGCTGTCGTAAAGTTTCTGTAAATTCAAAGATGTGTATCCTTCACTCATTTCAGCACACAGAAACTCCTGCTGTTATTCACACTGCCGCCTTCAAAGCTGTTTATCGGTTGTGTTACACCACTTTCTTCGTTCTTCCATCAGTATATAATTAAAGCTGAAGCATTATGATGGCAATGACAATTTTGCCAATAGTGATGTCTTGCAAATACTACGTCTAAATTCCTGCTGCTTCATTTCTACTTGTCTGCAAAAAGGTTGAGTCTAACCAAAAACATATACTTTTTGCAGAAGATAGAATATGCTTCTTGGGATATATATATATATATATATATATATATATATATATATATATATATATATATATATATATATATATATATATATATATATATATATATATATATATACTGTTGGACCTATTAGCAAGTCAAAGTCCACTACGAAGGACAGCACACCACGATTGTCCACTCCTGTTTCTGTTGTAGCTGAGGACGCTGACAGGAAAGATGGAAGGAGTTATTCGCATGGGTTTGTGGCACTCTTTTTTGTGTGAGATTATTTACATTTTGTGTTTCCATATTATGAAATATTTTCAGTTAAACTGAGAATTGCAAGGTTTGTGTGTTAGAGCAGCTAAAAGAGTTTGTAAGCCTCCTGAGCACTTGGGGTAGGTAAATTTCAGTAAGCATCTGTGCATAGAATGCCGCAAGGAGTGAAAATCAATCATTCATAATTAAGCTCACTATCGTGTCACGTGCTATCAGCATAATTCACAATGGCATGGAAATGTGCAGTACTATCCAGCCTTTTTGTTTAGGCTACACTGAGTGCTCAATGTGCCATTGAATGAAACCTGTACGCTTCATTCATATCTTGCAGCCAGTGATAGCCATTGAAGTACTTTGTTTTACCAGATCAACCTATTGTCAGGGCCAGCAATTAAATTCCAAGAGTGTTTAGAAGAGTCTCATTTGCAAAGGTCTGCTGCATTTTCCTGCTATTCTCTCCCACACTTAAAAAAAAGAAGTTTCTGAGTTGTATTGCAATTTTTTTATTATTTTATTTATTTATTTTATTTATTTTTTATTTTATTTATTTATTTATTTTATTTTATTTTTGCACTATAAGCTACATTGATAGGTATCTTCATCAAAAATGCGGCTTGGTTATGGCAACTTTAGTCTGCACTTGGCATATGCATTGGAATGGAAATTAAATGACCAATTCAGAGCGTGGGCCTAATTTGTGTTACAGTGCACTTTTCTAAACAATTATGAGTTTTGCGTGCGCTAATGGCTAAGAAATGTCGTACTCGCCATGCAGTGCACGTCGTGATTGGATCGCATTGCGATAGCCGGGGCTCTATTGTGGAGGGCCACCTTTTAATGCGACAGAATTGAAAATCTCGTTTCGCGGAAATTCCGCCATAGGCATTGTTGGTAGCAAGCAAAAAAAAATCAAAATAGATGCAGATAGGTAACTAATAAATCTTTAGCTTGATTAGTAATATAATGCATGTCTTATGTGTGGCAAGCAGGTGTTCTACCTCAGAGCCATACCACTGCTTGAAACTGCTTCAAGAGAAAAAAAAATGATTAATATCATGTAGCGCGAGAAGTCTCCTTAAATAATGATGCATAGCAGAAGCATAGATTTGCACCATGTATTGAAACACACTTATTGTACAACGAGTAGGTGGTTCAAAGGCCAACCCAATACAATGCATTCGGTCATATTCGTTAGCAGCAACAGCATCGGCATCAACGAAGTGTGCACTTGCACGTGTTGCCTTATGAATGCACAGCGGGCACTTCGCCAATTTGCACGAGAATGAACTGTGGCAAAGTGAACACTTCGCAACTGCCATTGCAGAAAGCATTCTAAGATACCCTCCAACCTCGATATAACGAACTTGGATAAGTCGACTCTCTTTAATTCAAACCCAAAGGGACATCTGAATTTTGTTTGAATTATTAGAATTTCTCAGATATACGACCTTGGGGTAAGGTGACACCACACATTACAACATGAACAGAAAGCGGATGTGTAAGGTCCACAATTTTATCGGCCTTTTACTCCTGATCGGGCTTCTTAAATATATTGTGAATTTCCAACTGCTTCTTTGCTATATGTGCCTTCAGCACAAAGCTTTATATATCAGTTGAACAGCATCATGATTTACCATGCGTGATTTACTAGCAAACCTTTTTTCTTGAAGGCCTGACATGCTCATTTTTCATTTTTACACTGTTAGGATTATATATTCGAGAATATTCGACGGGCGACGGGCCCGTCGAATATTCTAGAGTTATCACTAAGTTCCAAAGAGATCACGTAAGAGATCACGCAAGTTCCAAAACAATCTGTTATGTTCACGAAGTGGGGGCAGTCTAAACAAAATGATCTACTACAGTCCTGAAGCTTCTTAAACAGGGCAGATGCGGTTTGTGCTAAGTGTTGTTTTTGCTAACAGTGTAAAAGGGCGATAACGTATATTAAGGAAGAAATGTGGCACTATTCCATGGCTCAGTCTTTATTTATTTCATTTATTTAATAAATCTTATTTATTCTTTATTATTATTTATGAAGACAAGTGCATCTTTAGATACGCTTGTTTATTTTTGTGATAATACAAAATCACACATTCATAGAATATTGGCGGGCACGTACACTCTCAACAGTTTTAAGGCAGATTAGATGGTGAGCCTCCAGTTGGCGATCTCTTATATTCTAATAATTTCCTGTTAACAAAGTGACTCGTGCGCCCTGCGTAGAAGTTGACTCAGCTATATGGAATCTTATACACCACACGTGTCCAGCAATCAGGAAGTTTGTTAGTGTGTATCACAAAACAAATGTCAGTTCGCTTTTTGCTTATCACTCGTTCACTGTTTTTCTGCACAGTGGCACAAATCTTGCCTAGCCTATTGGCAGCTGTAAAAGCTGTAAAAAACGTTATTTACGCTATCCCCACTTTATTTTGCCTATGGGGTATGCAATGACTGTAAGGAATACCAAGGACGTGCTTTTTCCTATTGCTTTCTGCAGCCATGCTCAAGCTTGAAGGACTCCTGACACCAAATTTGGAATCACGAGATGTTCATGTTGTTTGAGATTCCTGTATGCGGAAGCGCTTCTGACCGCTTATTAGTGGCGAGTGTTGCTTATAAGGTATTAAATTATAACTTGGTTTTAATGTAAGGGTGTGTGCTCGTCCGACTATTGTGGTGCAATCAAAATGTTTTGTGGTTTGATGTAGACAGGGCACTACTTCAGGGAACATTGTGGGGCGCACACCCGGCAAGGATTGCTGTTCATCACCGCTCTTGCTCTGTTGTCAGGCTGCTTTCAAAGTGGTTTTGGCTGCTTAAGCCAGGATTTTTTTTTCTGAGGGGACACGCTCAAAGCATACACAAGGTTTTATTTTTCACCACCCATGGGCCTCTCTATTTTAAACGAGCATGTTCAGCGGAGACGGCGACGTCACTCTTTTCTGTGTAGAAGTGGTCAGCTGTGGCGCGATCTAAAGGTGACCACGAAGTTGCGCTACTGGTAGCGCTCGCAGCGCTAAAAATGGCGAAATTGTCGGCCGTTTTAGTTGTGCTAGTTTCCAGTGATATAAATCCATAAATCTCGTAGTTATTTCGTTCCTCAGTTCTGTTTGAGGTCGCAAATCACTACTAGGCAATCGATATCTGTTCGTTAATGCAAATATCTTGACATGAGTGAATTTGATGCCAGTGCTCTTTTAAAGGGACACGAAAGTCAACTGTTTGAGGTTGCAAATCACTACTAGGATATCGATAGCTGTTCGTTAATGCAATTATCTTGACATGAGTAAATTTGATGCCAGTGCTCCTTTAAAGGGACACAAAAGTCAACTTTTGAGTCGACGTTGATTGTTGAAATGGCGGTCCGGGGGCCTCGTGGTGTTGCTTGTGTGCCAAGGAAGGGCCTATTTCGAAATACTATAAAATCACGTTTTAGTGCTCTGCATTGGGTTAGCGCACTTCAAGTTTTCCGCCTCAAGAAGCGGACCGACCGGACTGTCTCTCGTCACTGTTGTCATAGACGACATTGCCCGGCTTTACTGTGCTAATAGCAGCGGACCGAATGCAGCGGGAGCCATAGCAGCAACAAGGGCCATTGATTAATTTTCCACCATTGGCTTCGAAATTACAGACACTTTTGTTTCAACTGTGCCCCGCTGGATGGCACCGCCTGTCCTGTGTGGCCGCGCGGGAATTGAATTTTTGGGCCGCTCGCGCCATTCCCCATAGTAACGTCCGGCGGTTCTTTTTTCCATGAATCAAACAGAAACAAACAAGCAGAATTTTGTTGCTTCTCTTGATGCCCGAAAGGTTCTTTATTTATTACAGTTAGATCGATTACTAGTGATTAATTGCAGGCGGTCTGTCTGATGTCATCGGGATCATTTTGAAAATGTTCTACTGTGGCGCTTGTGTTCTTGTGCATTTACCTTGATTTCTCGGTAAGTAGGACGCTGTTGTTGGTGGTAATGTTGTTCTGGATGTCATACATTGAGCTTTCACTCTGACGTAAATTTTTATTTGACTTTAGTGTCCCTTTAAGGTATTCGTTTTATTTATTTTATTTATTTAGTACATACTACAGTCCTCAGATCAATTAGGAGGAAAAAAAGGGAACACAATGAAAACAAAGTTAGCAGAATATACAGCAAGTTATCTATGTGACGCTACAACTGAAAAACAAGTGCATACTAAGTAGGGCGAATTAAATAGACACTACTAGTGAAAAAACCGCAGGGGCGCCTGCGCAAGTAGGCGTTTGGTGTGTAGCGACACCACGAACCCGAGCTAACGGGGGAGTTTCGACTCCCTCCCACGCCTAGCCGTGCGTGGCTTTGCCGTGTCCGAGGAAAAGGGGATCCTGGGGGTTGAGCCGACGCTGGGTGATTGGACCGTTAAGGCCCCCCGGCAGAGGCAACACACCCCTTTGGCCCCGGCTTCACGTAGACGGCACCCCTGAGCTGACCCACCCAGGGGAATCGGCAGTCGCCTTTTCCTATCTCTCTCTCCCTACATCTTCGTCTTTATATCTTACTATTCATCTGTCCTGTCTTCTAATCACTTCCGTTTACTTCCAAACTTCTTGGCGGCTAGGGTTAACCCTGTGCAAATAGCCTACCTTGGTCTAGGCGCATTGGGTTATAGTGGCGTTGTACGGCTGGCGTCTGCAGGTTTCAGCATTTGTAACCTTGTAGCGTCCCCTCGTTGGGCTCCGTGGTGGGTGGCCGCCAACGCTGCTGAACAACAATAAGGAAGACATGCATGGAGCATTCCCACTACTGTCTCATCGTACCGGTTTAAAGCCGGTACGCACCAATGATCTCACCAGAGAAGGATTGGCCACCCTGGTGCAGTATCTGGCCACCCCCTCCCGTAGGCATTCGTCAATTAACTCACGGCCCTCAGTCCCCACCAGCTGCGGAGCAACTGACCACGGCGGCGGTCAGATCTGCAAAGCAGCAGAGGGTGCTAGGAATCTCTGGATACGGACAGGTCACCATTGGAACTTGAACTTAGCAACGTTTAACGTTAGAACGTTATCTAGTGAGGGAAGTCTAGCTGTATTATTCGAGGAGCTAGAAGGCATTAAATGGGATATAATAGGGCTGAGTGAGGTTAGGAGGACAGATGAGGCCTATACTGTGCTACAGAATGGGCACGTCATTTGCTATCGGGGCTTGGCAGACAGAAGAGAACTGGGAGTAGGGTTCCTAATTCACAGAAACATAGCTGGCAACATAGAGGATTATTATAGCATTAATGAAAGGGTGGTAGGCATTGTAGTTAAACTGAATAAAAGATACAAAATGAAGGTAGTACAGGCTTACGCACCTACATCCAGCCATGATGACGCTTCAGTTGAAAGCTTCTATGAAGACGTGGAATCGGCAATGAGTAAGGTGAAAACACAGTATACTATAGTAATGGGCGACTTTAATGCAAAGGTAGGGAAGAAGCAGGCTGGAGACCAGGCAGTAGGAGATTATGGCATCGGCACTAGAAACGACAGAGGAGAGCTACTAGTAGAATTCGCAGAACGCAATAATCTGCGTATTTTGAATACCTTCTACCGAAAACGAGAAAACCGCAAGTGGACATGGAGGAGCCCTAATGGCGTAAATAAGAACGAAATATACTTTATATTGACTGCACACCCAGGAGTCGTGCAGAATGTGGAAGTGGTTGGCAAGGTAAGATGCAGTGACCATAGAATGGTTCGGGCTCGAATCCGCCTAGACTTGAAGAAGGAACGGCAGAAACTGATACGCAAGAAGCAAATCAATGAGCTAGCACTGAGAGGGAAAGTACAGGAATTCAGAGTGTCACTGCAGAACAGGTACTCTGCTCTTAGCGAGGAAACCAACCTTAGCGTAGATACAATGAATGATAATCTGACGAGTATCATCACGGAGTGTGCAGTGGAAGTTGGAGGCAGGGTAGCTAGACAGGACACCGGCAAGCTTTCCCAGGAAACGAAGAACCTAATTAAGAAGCGTCAAATCATGAAAGTGTCAAGTACAACAGACAAAATAGAACTGGCAGAGCTTTCGAAGCTGATTAATAGACGTAAAGTATGCGATGTAAGAAGGTATAACATGGAGAGAATTGAGCACGCTCTGAAAAACGGAGGAAGCGTCAAAGCAGTGAAGAGGAAACTTGGGATAGGCAAAAGGCGGATGTATGCACTAAGGGACAAAGAAGGCAAATTAACTACCAATATGGATAGGATAGTTAAAATAGCGGAGGAGTTTTACAGAGATCTGTACAGTATCCGAGACAACCACGACCTTAATACTAGAAGAACTAGCAGTAACCCAGACGACACCCCACCGGTAATGATAGAAGAAGTCAGAAAAGCTTTGGAGAGCATGCACAGAGGCAAAGCTGCTGGTGAGGATCAAGTAACATCAGATCTGCTGAAAGATGGAGGACAGATTGTGTTAGAAAAACTAGCCACTCTATTTACGAGGTGTCTCCTGACGGGAAAAGTACCAGAGTCTTGGAAGAACGCTAACATCATCTTAATACATAAGAAAGGAGATGACAAGGACTTGAAGAATTACAGGCCGATCAGCTTGCTGTCTGTAGTATACAAGCTATTTACAAAGGTAATTGCTAGCAGAGTAAAGAAAACATTAGAATTCAATCAACCAAAGGAACAAGCAGGATTTAGAACAGGCTACTCAACAATTGACCACATTCATACTATCAATCAGGTAATAGAGAAATGCTCAGAGTATAACAAACCCTTCATAGATTACGAGAAGGCGTTTGATTCAGTAGGAATATCAGCCGTCATGCAGACACTGCGGAATCAGGGCGTAGATGAAATATATATAAACATTCTGGAAGAATTCTACAGGGGATCAACTGCTACCATAGTGCTTCATAAAAAAGCAACAGAATACCAATAAAGAAGGGTGTAAGGCAGGGGGACACAATCTCCCCAATGCTATCCACTGCGTGCTTACAGGACGTTTTCAGAAGCCTAGAATGGGAACAGTTAGGGATAAGAGTAAATGGAGAGTACCTCAGTAACCTGCGCTTCGCCGATGACATTGCATTGCTGAGTAACTCAGGGGACGAATTGCAACTCATGATTACAGAGTTAGACAAGGAGAGCAGAAAGGTGGGTCTTAAAATTAATCTGCAGAAAACGAAAGTAATGTACAACAACCTCGGAAAGGAGCAGTGCTTTGCGATAGGTAATAGTGCACTTGAAGTTGTAAAAGACTATGTCTACTTAGGGCAGGTAATAACCGCAGAGCCTAACCACGAGATTGAAGTAACTAGAAGAATAAGAATGGGGTGGAGCACATTCGGCAGGCACTCTCAAATTATGACAAGTAGATTGCCACTGTCCCTCAAGAGGAAGGTATATAACAGCTGTATCTTGCCGGTACTTAGCTACGGAGCAGAAACCTGGAGACTCACAAAGAGGGTTTAACTTAAATTGAGGACGACGCAGCGAGCAATGGAAAGAAAATGGTAGGTGTAACCTTAAGAGACAAGAAGAGAGCAGAGTGGATTAGGGGACAAACGGGAGTTAAGGATATCATAGCTGCAATAAAGAAGAGGAAATGGACATGGGCCGGGCATGTAGCACGTAGACAGGATAACCGCTGGTCATTAAGGGTCACCAACTGGATTCCCAGAGAAGGGAAGCGGGGTAGGGGGAGACAGAAGGTTAGGTGGGCAGATGAGATTAAGAAGTTTGCGGGTATAAATTGGCAACAGCAAGCACAGGAACGGGTTAACTGGCGGAACATGGGAGAGGCCTTTGTCCTGCAGTGGACGTAGACAGGCTGATGATGATGATGATGATATATATAAATACGATGTTTCAGCTGACGCTTTATTCAAGCAACAGCAAGATTGCGCCGATGACGAAGAGGAATGGTACAAAGACTGTTGATGGTTATTGAATGATGAGGAAGATGATGTCCAATGAATTCTTACACTAATTTTCCCCGTCGACGGAAGCAGCCAGCCTGGCCGCGAATGACGCTGTGGGACGCATACGGTAGGACCTCTGTCGTAAAACGTGCACAATCTCTGTCCCGCGGAAGCGTTGGTCAGTGGGGGCAGGAAGAGGTGTGACACGGTAGTTCTCCGGTGAGGTCTGTTCGACAACTTTGTAGGGGCCAAGATAGCGTGACTCAAGCTTCTCGCATAAGCCAGGCGTTCGCGCAGGAGTCCACAGAAGTACATCGTCGGCAGGTCGGCAGATAACTACGTGGTGAGTGGCATCGTAACGATGTTTGCGATCTTTTTGGCTAGCTTCGGTGTTTACACGGGCAAGACGACGGCATTGAGCAACACGGGACAGAAAATAGTCGCAAACGAATGGTGAAGAGTTGACGGGGCCAGAAAAGAATGTAACGTCGAGTGGTGATGTCGGTTGGCGCCCGTATACTAGGAAAATTGGAGAATAGCCTGTGGTTCGTTGAACTGACGTATTATATGCCTTCGTTACAAAGGGAAGTATGGCATCACAATTGCGATGGTCCGGTCGGATATACATGGACAGCATGTCACACAGCGATGAAATCTTTCCGTTAAGCCACTGGTTTGTGGGTGATAGCTAGAAGTTATTTTATGAACTGTTTTTGACGCTTGAAGAACTTCACTGACCCCGTGCTTGAAAGAAATGCCTTGCCCCGGTCACTCAAAAGAACACGAGGGGCTCCGTGACGTAGGTAAATAGCATTCAAGAAGAAAGTTGCTACTTCCAAAGCAGTTCCTGAAGTGATCGAGGCCGTCTCAGCGTACCGGGTCAAGTGATCAAACGCGATCACGATCCATCTCTTGCCGTCTGATGTAGTTGGGAGGGGCCCGAAGAGGTCAATTTCGACGACAGAGAACGGCTCTGATGGACAATGAAGTGGTTGTAAGGTCCCGACTGGAGCAGTAGTGGGCCGATTGCGGTGTTGGCAAAGTGCGCACGAGGCAATATATTTAGCTACCATCGTGGAAAGACCTGGCCAGAAGAACCGACTGCGGATGCGCTCGTATGTTTTGTAGTAACCCAAGTGTCCTGACGTCGGGTCGTCGTGGGAAGCGCGCAGAACTTCAGTGCGTAGTGCGCGTGGTACGACGGGAACCCATCGGTAGCCTTCCGGGTGGAAAATGTATCGATATAGCACATCGTCCTCCAATTTGAATAGTCGGAGTTGTTTCCGGAGCCTGGCATTTGGGGAAGATGAAGCGCCGGTAAGCCGACCGATGATGTCAGTGCAATAAAAATCGGCTCGCTGGTGAGTGGTGTACTGACGGACGGGTGGATGAAGGTAGGGAAGTATTGGATGATATCGACGAGGCGTCCTCCGTATAGCCAATTTGACAAGGGGATGTGACGTGCGCCGAAGACTACGGCAAAGGGCATGGTGACAAAGCTTCGGCATCTTGGTGTTGTCTTCCAGTCTTGTAGATGACGTCAAAGTCATATGATTGTAATCGGAGAATCCAGCGGCCAAGTCGTCCCGACAAGTTTTTGATTGTGGACAACCAGCAAAAAGCATGGTGGTCTATCACAACAGTAATATGTCGACCATGTAGATACGGATGAAATTTCTGGATGGACCAGACAACAGCCAAGCACTCTTGTTCAGTTATCGAGTACCTCTTCTCTGCAGAGGTCAGAGTGCGGCTTCCATATGCGACAACTTTCTCGCGAAAGGCATGGTCACGCTGGAGAAGTACGGCGCCGATTCCTTGTCCACTAGCGTCAGTGTGTAATATCGTAGGTGCCTTGTCATCGAAATAACAAAGCACCGGTGGGGATGTTAGTGCCTGCTTTAGTTCTCGAAATGAGGTTTCGCATTGATCATTCCAATCGAAGGAACCGGTACTAGCGAGGAGCTTGTGGAGAGGAGCGACAATAGTGGCAAAGATGCGAATGAAGCGGCGAATGTACGATGCGAGTCCAAGAAAACTGCGCAGTTCTGTGTAACGAACGGGTCACGGAAAGTTGAGGACTGCGGAAATTTTTTCCGGATCGGGCTGGATGCCAGCTTTACTAAAAAGATGTCCTAGAACTTTTATAGCTGTGTTGCTGAAATGGCACTTATTTGTGTTTAGTTGAGTCCAGCATTGGAGAGACATGTGAGCACTCGATCTAGGCGTTGCAAATGATCAGCAAAAGTGGAAGAAAACACGACGATATCATCGAGGTAGCATAGACAAGTTTTCCACTTGAGGCCACGAAGTACAGTGTTGATCGTCATTTCAAATGATGTGGCTGGAGCATTACATAGGGCGAATGGCATTGCGGTAAACTCGTAAAGACCGTCCGGCGTAGAAAGGGCGGTCTTTTCTTTGTCTGCTTCGTCCATTGGTATCTGCCAATACCCGCACCGAAGGTCAAGTGGAGAAGTATTGGGCGCCTTGCAATGAATCAAGTGCATCATCTATACGGGGCATCGGATATACATCCTTTCGGGTAATCTTGTTGAGCGCGCGGTAATCAACACAAAATCGTACTGATCCATCCTTCTTTTGTACCAACACAATGGGTGATGACCAAGAACTGGTAGAGGGTCGTATGATGTTTCTTTTTAGCATATCGGTCACGTTCTCCTCGATGATGTTGCGCTCGGCCAAGGAGACTCGGTAGGGACGACGGCGTGCAACAGTCTGACCTTCAGTGTCGATGCGATGATGTGCAACTGTGGTCTGTCCTAGTGCCGAAGCACTGGCGTCGAAGGAGGCCTGGTGTTTCGTTAGCAAATTTAGCAACACCTCACGTTGAGAAGCAGAGAGTTCAGGATTTATCCCGGGAGCAAAGGAGGAGGAAGTAACAGACTGGGCTTGTTGTGGCTGAGCTCTCAAGGCGTCAAGAGAGACCAAAGATACCGGTTGGGTATCCACATAACACGACACTGCAGAACCTTGGGGTAGGAGGACAGGCTCTGGGGTAGGGTTCAGGCCAAGGATTACCGCAGCGCTATCGTTGAACCGCACCAGGCTGGAGGGGACTACAACGCCGCGAGCTAGACAGTGGCTGGAAGGGGTGATAAGGACGTCACCATTGGCAATATTCGGAGAAGTGATGGTGATGAGTTGCTCCTGACCCGGGAGCAGTATGGTATCGGAAGCCGTGAAAAAACGCAATGGTTTTTCGTCGACGCGCTCGCTGCAGTGATCGATCTCGGTCATCTCGACTACACGTTGAAATTACACCTAAGATTACACCTACTACACCGACTACACCTACTACACCGACTACACCTAAAATTAGTTCATGAGCACATGAAATTAAAACAGCGAAGGTGATGTGATGACGAATACCATCAATGAAGACACGCGCTGTACATTGGGCTGATGGTCTAATTATTGCTCCATTGGCCCCAATCACAGATGATCCAAGGTAGGGTGTCTTCACTTTCCGCAATAGAGAACACAAGTCGGCATGCATAACTGAAATTGTTGCTCCCGTGTCCAACAAAGCCAACACCCGCACACCTTGCACAGTCACCAGTAACATGTTTGACGGTCGTTCAGGAGGACTTGGGTCATTTCGCCGCGATGCAGTTTTTCCTCCAAAATCTGCACTGTTTAGTTTTGCGATCCCTGGGCAGCCAGTTGAGAGACAGGTCGAAGTGGTGAAACAGAGGGTCGGAGTGGCGAAGGGGAGCGTGGTCGGGAGGCAAGTGCATTGTTTGTCGTGTTGGAAATGCGCACAGGAGACGGGGATCGGTGGTTAGAAGGACTGTCGGCATAGCGGTAGTAACGTCGAGCACATGTGTCGTCCCGTTCAAAAGCGGCATAACCACGACGGTCATCTTGCTGCCGACGTCGACAGACCCGAGAAATGTGTCCTCGAATTTCACAGTAGTAGCAAATAGGCCGCGGGGCCCACCAGGAAGAATGGTATGTAGGGTTCGGTGGACGGGCGACTAGAGGTGCGAGATGTTCGTGATCAGGCACAGGTGGTGGTACTTGAGACGGCGAGGGTTGCATTGAAGCGATCTGTGCATACGAAGCGGGTTGGGGGCATGGTGGAGCGCGGTGGGTGCTTTGAAACGCTGACATTTCTTCCCTAATAATGACACGCAGATCGCTAGAAGCGGGTAGAGCGGGAACGTTGTTAGAAGGAGGTAAACTGTAGGCTTGCAGTTCCTCACGAATTATGGCTCGAATGATGGATCGGAGCTCCAAACTGTTTGCCAGGGAGTTCTCAGAGAAGTAGGGTCGCAGGCGGATTGACTGCAAGGTATCAAGCCGCTGGCATACAGAGACGACGTCGGAAACCGTCGTAGGGTTGTGCGCGACGAGGGCGTTGAAAGCGGTAGGTCCGATACCCTTCAGAAGGTGCCGGACACGATCACCTTCTGGCATGGTGTCGTCGATACGGCGGCAAAGTGCAAGCACATCCCCAATATAGGAAGTGTAGGACTCACCGCAGTGTTGAACGCGTTCTGCCAGTTTCTTCCGAGCAACTTCTGAACGGACGGTCGGTGTGCCGAAAATGCGTCGGAGCTGGTCTTTGAAGGAAGACCAATCGCGGAAGTCGCTCTCATGATTTAGGAACCACGTCTTGGCAACCTGAAAGACGTAAAACTAGACGCATGCTAATTTCGATGCTTCGTTCCAGTTGTTGCAGACACCTACGCGGTCATAGTTGTCGACGACTGAAAATAGCGCTAAGAAACGGGGACACAAGAAGAGGACACACGGCACAGGCGCTAACTTCCAACATAATGTTTATTACCACCGCACGCTCGCCTATATCACCAAGAAAGATAACATCACATGACATGAATGATGCGCACAAAGATTAATTTCTTAGAAAATACAATTCTTTATCACTGAGCGCAAGAGAGGGAGTGCTGACGCACTTAAACCCCAGTGAAGCGATAGCCTCAGCCTCAAAAATCTCTCTAGTAAGCTTGTCAAACATTCTCTTGATAACTGTGCATGCATTGAATATCGGCGCACAGCCGCAGGATTTACAATCTATGGCCAACCAACTCCCCTAGCCGTTTTTCACATTATTACAATGTTCTCTTAATCGATCATTAAGGCAACGGCCTGTCTGTCCAATATACTCTTTACCACAAGAAAGCGGGATACGATAAACAACGCATATGATGCAGGGAACATAAACAGTTCGATGCTTCTTACTACAACCTTTGGGTTTTCCGTCACGGTCATGAAGGCCACAAAGGCTGACCAACTTCTTGGGAGCCGAAAATACAACCCTAACTTCAGAGCGCTTAGCTAATTTCTTTAGGTTGTGCGATATCTTGTGATAGTATGGTATGACGACTAGGTACTTCGGTTTCTCGGCATCACGACTTGCTGTACATCCTGGGTTGCGAAGCGTACGAAGCAAGCCTTCTGCAACTGAAGTTTGGACGTGCGTAGGATAACCTGCTTTCAACAAACGGTCTGACTGATTATGAAAACTATTGCCGATTTCGTGCTCACAAGATTTGCTTAAAGCATGACGAAAACAATGACTGATGATGCCTCTTTTCACTAGTTTGGAGTGAGCTGATTGGTAAGAAAGGACCGGTTTGTTCATACGTGGCTGGTATGCCCAACATATGCGGTTAGGATGAAAGGTGAAGAGGACATCGAGGAATTTTGCGGCATTGCTCTCAGGCAGTTCGTGTGTGAGAGTCAAGGGTTTAAAACACACAGAAAAATGTGAAATTATTTTTGCCAAACCTGCCTCGTCCGCTACCGTGTCGTTAGTTAATAAAACAAGATAGTCATCGTCATACCGGAACACTTTTTTTATCTTCAAATTATCAAGATGTAGGTAAATCGATCTGTCAATTCTACTTAAAATATGTCGCTTAAAATGGGCGCAATGCAAGACCCGATACAGATTCCGTCCTTTTGAATAAAAGGCTTGTCATCCCATGAAATGTAGGTCGTCTTGAGGTAAAATGATAAAAGTTCTAAAAACCGACTGACAGGAACACCACACTCGGTTTGAAATCTAACAGAGCCAAACAAATCTATGCACTCTCCAACCGCAGGAGGCAACTGATCACGAGGAATAGAATAATACAAATCAGTCACGTCGACTGAAAAACCATAAACATGCTCATCGACACAAGTTTTCACATAATCTATGACTTGATCAGAACTTTTTACTATGAAAGGATCATCAAAGTCAAGCCGGTTCAACTGTTCTTGCAAAAAAGTAGCAATCGATTTTTACCATGTATCACATTCTGAAACAAATACCCTAAAAGGCATATTGCTCTTGTGAGTCTTTGCATTAAAAACACATTAATTTTAATAAGTCATGCTTACTATTTGTGATGCCACCAACAACTCGAGAGAGGTTAAGGTCTTTGCATAGCTTTTTTGCTTCCGATTTAACTTTTTCAATGCGGACGTCCTCGCGATAGGAGAAAACAGAGCTTACGACAGTGTGAGCCTTAGAACCAAACAGTCCCGGAGTCAGGATGGCGAAGCCTCCTTCCTTATCAGCGGGAAGGACGGTAAGAGAGTGCTCCTTGAGAAAGTCTCAACTCTCCTGAGAGGAATTTTGGATCCAGCTGGTCTGTAGCGCGAAACGGTGTCAATGCCTTCTGAGACAGAGTGTGGTTGCTCTTGTTCGGGCACATGGCGCGAAACTTGTCGCACCATGGCTAGAAGTTCTGGTGGAGACGTCTTAGGTTCCACCGCAAACTTGGGCCCGAGGCTTAAAGTCCGGAGGATGTCGGGAGGCACGGTGATCTGTTCAGGCACGTGAACTGTCGGCTTTTGATCGGTTACTTTTTGGTGACGCCTGTGCATAGCACAAGAAATTAGCTAAGCGCTCTGAAGTTAGGGTTGTCTTTTCGGCTCCCAAGAAGTTGGTCAGCCTTTGTGGCCTTCATGACGGTGACGGAAAACCCAAAGGTTGTAGTAGGAAGCATCGAACTGTTTATGTTCCCTGCATCATATGCGTTGTTTATCGTATCCCGCTTTCTTGTGGTAAAGATTATATTGGACAGACGGGCCGTTGCCCTAATGATCAATTAAGAGAACATTGTAATAATGTGAAAAACGGTCAGGGGAGTTGGTTGGCCATACATTGTAAATCCTGCGGCTGCACGCCGATATTCAATGCATGCACAATTATCAAGAGAATGTTTGACAAGCTTACTAGAGAGATTATTGAGGCTGAGGCTATCGCTTCACTGGGGTCTAAGTGCATCAGCACTCCCTCTCTTACGCTCAGTGATAAAGAATTGTATTTTCTAAGAAATTAATTTTTGTGCGCATCATTCATGTCATGTGATGTTATTTTTCTTAGTGATATAGGCGAGCGTGCGGTGGTAATGAACATTATGTTGGAAGTTAGCGCCTGTGCCGTGTGCCCTCTTCTTGTGTCCCCATTTCTTAGCGCTATTTTCAGTCGTCACAATGCACCAACAAGCCCAAATTTCGACAGCATAGTTGTCGAGCCGGTCTTCAACATCTTCACCAGGCAGACCGGAGAAAATTGGAGGCTCCCGAGGAAGGTTGTTGACTGGGCTAGGGTCGGCGGCGGGTGGTTGTGCCGGTGGGTGGTTCGGTTGGGCTTGCTCTTGCGCCATGGTGCCCTGCTGGCGTAAGCGACGTCCCAAATGGAGCTCCAGGAGCTGGCATTGGATGAAAAGAGGTTGAAGAGATCGGGAAGCACCTTTCACCACTTGAAATACGACGGTTCAGCTGACGCTTTATTCAAGCAATAGAAAGATGGCGCCGATGATGAAGAGGAACGGTACGAAGACTGATGATGGTTATTGACAGATGAAGAAGATGATGTGCAATAAATTCTTACAATATATATATATATATATATATATATATATATATATTCTGTTGTGATAGATCCTCGTACACGGTTTGTCTTCTCCGTCAGCTTCTTCACGGAAAACTTTCATCGACATCGACGGTTTTTCATCTGAGCCGGCCAGTCCAACCTGCACCAGTTTGTGCGCGCGCATGTGTGTTCCTGCGGTGTCTACCGTCATCCTGTCTTCTGGATTCATACGCACCACGTTTGTGATCTCTTTTTTTTTACAGAGGCTCTCTTATTTTTGCCTCCTGGTCATTCACGTGTAAAGAAAAAGGATCTCTGCTGTACTTTAAAGGATATCAAGATCATACGTCTCGTCTTCTGCGTTCATGACTCCTCGATTGCTTGCATTTCTGATGGTGGCGGAAATTTTGTAGGCCCGTGTGCTCAGATTTGGCTGCACGTAAAAGAACCCCAGGTGGTCGAAATTTCAGGAGCCCTCCACTTCGGCGTCTCTCATAATCATATGGAGGTTTTGGGACGTTAAATTCTCCAAATCAATCAATCAATTGAATCTCCTGGATTGATCCTTACTTTCGTGAGGTCGACAGTCGCGGTTACATGCAGAGGACACGTGAGTGTCAATTTAGGGTCATCATTGATTCGACAGCCTTAAGGTGCCTCACAGAGCACGAAAATGGGCCATCGGCGTCAACAAAAGGTGTTCATAAAACGTTGTTAACAATTTCGAGTGTGCGGTACTCTACTTTGAGAGAACATGAAGCCGTCCCGTAGGTCTCGGACTTCATGTGTGTTTGGAGAAAAATTGTTAATGATTTAGAGTACTTGATACTCTACTATGGGAGAGCATAATGCCGTCCCTTATGCAGGCTTACGCGCTGCTATCGCAAAATATCGGAAGAAAAACGGCGAAACGAGAGAGAGAGAGAGCGAGAGAGAGTAATAATCATACCCGCGAGTTCTTTGAAGGCGCCGCTGCTACGTAGCCCATGCACTCACTCCTGAAGAAGGAACCAATAAGTCGGTTTCGAAACGTAGGGTTACTTCAAAACTTTTCGTTGGAGTCTAAATCATCTCCCAGTTTTATACCCAACCAGACAGACTTCTATCGAATTTGTGTTTAAAAGAAGTGGGCAAGAATTGAGAGTCGGTCGAATGTGCGTTTTGAAAAAAAGTATTTTACGATTTAGAGCACTCGGTACTCTACTAAGGGAGAGCAAAAAGCCGTCCATAAATTCAAAAACAGAAACGTGCGCTTAGAAAAAGTGGTTAAGGATTGAGAGCACGATGTACTCCACTATCGTATAGCTTAAAGCCGTCCCTAGGGCCACTGAGTTGGTCGAATGCGTGTTTAGAAAAAGTAGTTAGCGATTTGGAGCATTAGGTTCTCTACTATGGGAAAGCTGTGTGGTGTCTCTGAATGCGTTTGGGTGTTTAGAAAAAGTGGTTAACGATTCAGAGAACTGGGTACTCAACTAAGAGAGAGCATAAATCCGTGCCGGGGGCCTCGCAAAGGCATTCAAGCATTATCATTATTTACGAAATGCAAACTGTGAAGAAGCGTCCTTGACATTACCAATCCCGGCCGCTTGTTTTATTCTGGTTGACATTGTTTTATATTGTTCTTTTTCGCATTCCGTTTTGTCATAAGCTTCTATTGGTGGGTGGCTAAATGTCAATGTTTTCATGGTGTTGCGGCCTTTTATTTCTGGTTAACGACACCAATGGCAACCTTTTTGTTGTTGACAGATGTTTTTGTTTGTTCACATCAGCTGTGCAGGTGCTGCTGTAGGGTATATTCAAGGAACTATAGTGTTACTACAGAGTAATGAGCGGTTCAGCGGGCCCAGCGAACGAGCGGAACGCAAACTGCGCATGCGTGGCATGCTTAACGGCAAAGTGATTTTACGGAGAGAACCACTCGGCCGCTTATTTCGTCCGGGGGAAGTGTTTTCGTTTATAAGAAGGAAAAGAAGAGAAAACTGAGCACCGTAATTGTTTGCATCAGGGTGCGACACCTCAACAGTAGCTCACAAGGGATTGGGGTGAGGAGGGATTTAAAGGATAGGAATAAAGGTATAGAGAGAGAGAAAGAGAGATGCGCTAAGCCTGTGAGCGAAGACATATCGAGGGGATAGGAAAGATAGGAAAGATAGAAACACGGTCACAGGAGTCCGAGGACGGGGCACCACTTGCGAGAGCTCTTGTCGGCGTTAGGATATGGCGTAGAGCAAGTCCAGTAGGTCAGAGCTACGCTGACGTCGAATATCGCGAGGGCACAACCGGTCGGCACGGAATCCAGCGAGCGAGTCCCCTCATTTCGTCCGCGAAGCGTGCGCAGCGCACCAGCGTACGAAAGTTCTCTAGCGAAAGCCTCCACTCGATCGACAGCAGCTTCAACTGTGTTAAACAGGTGGCGCAGCATGCCGCTCCGCTGTAAGGTCCCTAGATGAAACGTTTCCAAGGTAGCGTCACTCATTGTTCTCTAGACATCCTCCTCACTCTCTCAATTACTCTTCTTTTCTCTGTCATCCGCGTCTGTAATTGGTGCATTCCTTGCATGTGATATTGGATGTCTGATGGTGTTGTTTATTATTACGCAAAAGGTTCAAAACGAGGACGCATGCGCATATGGCTCCAGTCGGATTATTGCCGTGACCAAAGAAAATCTTAGCCAGGTAATAAACTGAAGAGGAAGAGCGTTTCAGTTTGCGCCAAGTCGACCAAGATTGTTTCGCGGTGCTCGTTAAATGCAATATCTGCGTTTTTTAAGCAATGCTGCGTTGCCGTAAAACAACAGAAAACGATTTCGCTCTATTCAACTTACTTTGTGCTATCTGAAATGAAGTAAGCCGTGAAGTATAGCTATAAAACATTTCACGCGAACGCTTTCGTGCATCTGCGTCAACGCACGTCGACGCGGATCTGCGAAGCGAGTTTATTTGTCGGCTTTAAATGCGAAGCAATTCTTAGCGAACTTCGGCGACTTTGAGCTTGTCTATCTATCTATCTATCTATCTATCTATCTATCTAACTATCTATCTATCTATCTATCCATCTATCTATATATCTAGCCACCTTCGACTTTTAGCTCTCCTGGCCGTTTCGATAATGGTATCTATACCAAACTCGGTATGGCATACCATGAATGTATGAAGAAGATATTTGACTAGTTATAACATAAAAATTATGAGCTATATGTCACGAATGTCATGATTTACATTTTATGGTCATGCTGCTCTTGTGGTGGTTTCATTCACATGACATGTTGCATAATTGGTGTGGTATGACATGATTGTATACCAAACGCGAGTGACCAACTCTAACATCAAAATCATGATATGCGTGCCATGTAACAACATGACTACAGGCCACGCTCATGATGCGCTCTCGGCCATTTCACTAGTGTCACAACTACCAAATTCGGTATTATGGTGTGTGAATGTATGACGAAGGTATGTGACTGGTGCAAACACAATAATCATGGGATGCGTGTTATATAGCAACACGACCACATGCTGTTATGTCTGGGAGTCCGCAGCAAACGTCCAGCCTCGCAAAAAAGGAAATCTGTGTCAAGGCCAGCACGCGAGCCCGCCTGACGCGATGAACAGCTCAAAGGCGTCAACACACGACGGCGCCTTTCTGTCGCCCACGTGCAGTGAGTCACCTCAGCAAGCGAGCCGTCGAGTAAACAACCGGCGTCTTCCTGTCTGGGGGGGGGGGTGACGCAATGCCTGGCGACGTCACTCGTCCTTGGGTGCAGCCACCTGCAGCGCAGCCTCTCAAGATTCGATGAGAAAGAATGACGCGGCCCAGCGGCGACCCCATTGGAGGAGTCGGACCACATGACCAGTGGTGCTTCTTGTTGGACATCTTGTTATTCAAGAATCCACCCGGTGCATATAAAAGAAGCCCTGCGGCACGTCGTAAGCAGCAGTCCTATGTGAGAGCAGACATGCGTGTCGCAGTTGAGCGGTGGGTCAGAGTTGAGCTATGTGTTAGCAGACCTGTTGGAGAGCAGACATGTGTGTCAGAGAAAAGGGCTATGTGATAGAGAGTTGAGCTGTGTGTCAGAGAAGAGAGCTATGCGATAGAGTTGAGCAATGTGTTAGCAGACCCATTTGAGAGCAGACCTATGTGTTAGAGAGGAGAGCTCGGCTCTTCGGGTCTCTAAGCTGTCAACCCCAGGTTATAGTAGTTTAGAGAAGGGCTGTGTGAAGCATTAGAGTGAGCTTTGATCGTTTCAAGCCAAGTCGAAGCGCTTTGAAACCAAAGTTAATGCGGAGGGTGTAAACACGGGAGTGTTTTAAATTGCTTGCGCGTCTTGCTAGTTGGCTTATAGTGGGTACGGCAAGTAGATTCTTAACAGGGGCAAACAGCAAGAGGCTAGTGTGAACGATGGAGAACCTGAAAGTGAAGGAACTCGGCATTACTTTGGGCCGTGCGAAACGAAAGCAAGCGATCCTTGAGATCATGAAGGATGAGGGAGTGTCGGCTGAGGAAGTCGATGAGGCCTGGGTGGATATCAAAGCACGCCGCGAAGAGGCTGAAAGGCGAGAAGAAGAAGTTCGCGAACGTGAAGAAGCTGAAAGGCGAGAAGTTCGCGAACGTGAAGAAGCTGAAAGGCGAGAACGCCATGAGGAGGCCGAGAGGCAGGAGTGCCTCAAGTTGAAACGAATAGAATCGGCAATCCTACAGTGTTCGCAGGCGCCTAGCGTAGCTTCTCCGACGATTCAGGTCAGCGGTCAGAGAATTCGTGACCAACTGCCACCGCTCGTAGTAGGCGAGGACATGGCCCTCACACAATCGCAAGCGCGGAAGCCTTCGCGGGAGCTTGATCTTGTTTTATGTGGAAAAACAAGTTCAAAAGCAGCAGATCTGTGTGACCTTGGTGGCGAGTCGACGGAACCTCAGAGAGGAAATTTTCCGCGTGAGTCATGTGAGCAGTCACTCGAGCGGCCCGTCGCCGAAGCGACCGGCGCGGTATGTGTAGCGAGGGGAGACGACATGGCGCCATTGAATCAGAGCGAGAGGGCTGCAACGATCTCGCCTGTAGCGGAAAGTTGGAGTGAGCTGTCGAGAGTTGATCGAGAGACGCTCATTCAAGAGCATCGTGAGGACCTCTCGATTGAAGCGCTAGTGGAAAGCCACATGAAAGCTTCACAAATGTTGTCGAATGAGTACTACGACACGTCGGCGAAGAAGCGCGCTTTTGAAGTAGGAAGTCAGGTAGTGCTGCTGCGGCCGTTCAAAAGGAACAAGCTTGAGATTCATTGGGAAGGGCCCGCCAAAGTAATATCTAAGCTTTCCGATACGAATTATGAAGTGAAATTAGGAAGTCGGCCGAACAAAATTTACCACAGTAACTTGAAAGCAGTCGTAAATCTGCTTTTGAATGCTTCAGAGGAAGAGGGAGGAGAAATTTTGAGTTCTAGTGATGTAATCGAAAAGGGATCGAGGTAACCTTGGGGCAGTTGAACCTAGAGCTTAGGTTAAGTGAAGTCCAGAAAGAGGACGTGAGAAAGATTGTTTCCGAGTTTGGAGACGTGTTTTCAGACTGTCCCGGAAACACGAGGGTGATCGAACACGATATCGAGCGAACCGATGAGGAGTCAATCCGTAGCAAGCCGTATTGTTGTTCCCCTGTGCAACGTCGCAAGTGTGAGCCGCTCCTGGTACCGCAAAGGTATCCTCGCCTAAAAGTGGCCGGTTACTGAGGTGGAGCATGATACTCCAACAGCTCAACTTTGACGTTCGCTAAAAATAGGAAAGCTAAACGCTAATGCAGACGCATTGAGCCGTGCGTTTAGTTAGTACTTTCTCCACCTTTCGGTTTCTCGCTGGCGATTCGGGGCAAAATTTTGACCTCATCACGACCTTAGCTGAGCGCTCTTGTCCAGAGTGAGCTCAAGGAGCCAACTTTGTTATATTCTAATTCGTTACGTTGTTGTACGTGAAAAAAAATTGAGTTGTCATTTTAAGTCTTGTGTCCCACATGTGCGTCTTGATGTAGAGGGAACGAAATTCCGATAGGCACGTAGCTAGGTATATGTTGTACTATACTTTGTCTGGTGTTCTGTTGGGTGACCGAGGGCGCTTGCTTGTGTCGTGTGTTGTCTGTTGTTGAACCGTTCTTGACAAGTTGCAGAACCATCGACAAGTGCTGAAACCAAGGATCGCCAGAAGAGACGAGCGAAGCTGGTCGACAAGTTGTGGCGACAAGCCAGTGGAGCTGGGATCCGTCCTCAAGAATGGGATGTTTTCCCGGAACGGAGTCTTGAGCTGCATTCTCCCCATGGCCCTGGAGGCGAACCTGGAGGGACCTGGCGAACGAGCGCACCTGACATCCGAGCCCCGTGGAAGCAGCTCGTTTTTCCGGCGCATTGTCTGGTGGCGGGGGTGCTGTTATGCCTGCGAGTCCGCAGCAAAGGTCCAGCCTCGAAAAAAGAAATCTGTCCCTACTGAAAATTCCCACATGTACAGGACCTGCACATACGATGTTATTGGATACGGGGCATACAGGTGTCATGGGTCATGCGGGTGGTACGGGTCATGTGGGTGGTACGGGTCATGTGGGTGGTACGGGTCATGTGGGTGGTACGGGTCATACGGGTGGTGTGGGTCATACAGGTGGTAAGGCTCATAAAGGTGGTATAAGTGTAACGAATGTATGGGTATTACATGTTATGCAGGTGATATGGGTTGGATTAGCTATTTGGGTCAAAATTAACATGCAGTAAAAGAACGTATTAAGAAAGGCATGCTAGTTCATGAAGCACACAGTAAAATAAACAATGTAATGTAGGTATGCTGCAATGATATCAAATAAACACGATCAGGCTAGAGTAATGTTTTGACGACTCATTTATTTAGGTCGTTCAACATTTCGGCAATGAATCTGTTCATTTTTCTTAACCTATCCATAGGTGCCGCTTCACTTGGTGTCCCAGCAATGTACTTGCTGAAGGCATCTGTAAAAATGAGCAGGAATATGTAGCAATTGGGGACTTACTGGTTCATATAAATGATAAATTTTATTGTCCCTAAATTCAGCAAAATATACTAAGCATGAAACACTTACTTCCGACTGCCTCCAATTTCTTAGGCGTGAGTGCCCTCCTGGGTGGTGCCTGGTTTTCTGAGTGCACATAGCGCCGACAAGGGGCTCCTGTGATGCTCCTGTTGTGGAGGGCACTCACACCCCACAGAAGCTTGGTCGCCTCCTTACAGAACAAGCTGTCTCTCGGACGCGAAAGCAGCCATGCCCATTTTTCCTGCTCCAGGAATATGCCGTTTCCTAGGTGAATCTGCGCGAAAAAATGTGGAATCATAATAAAAGACTCAAGAGATATCTTGTTTTTGAAAATGTTATTTGCGCTCTTTGGTCGTGCGAGTATAGTTTTGCTGGTATGTATTCAAATAGTTCTGATGAATCTTACAATTCACTTCTGCAACTGCATGCCATCTTGTATAATACTGGCATACTAAACGTTATCCAAATATTCTTTTTCTAAAGCAAGTACAGTTCACAGAATGTATGTAAGTCTACAGGTGCATATAGTGCTCATTAATGGCAATACTACACCAGCCTTCACAAGGAGAATCATTAATTTTTAGATACTAAAAGACTGGGCAAAAAGTGGGGTGGCATAGTAAGTTAGAAAAACATCAACACAATCTCTATTTAGAAATTTTACACTAATGTGGCTACAGCGAAACAAAAAAGCATTCGTTTCAATGTTCAATGATCAATGAAAAGCAAATCACATACATCATTGCTGTCTTTAAGTCTCACCTGAACAGTTTGTGAGAAGCTGTAAGACATTTTAAGAAAAAAGCATATTTACAATATTGAGTGCTCTAGATATGTGTGAAAGTTAAATTAACAACTATGTAACATATCTTACAGTTGTGTTACAGTTGTTAGTAATGCTGAGTCCATAATATTCTACTAAAGACCACCAGACACCCTAAAAGGCACTTAGAGCTGGCACTGACAAAAAGTGCTCTGGCACATTGCAGATAAAATTTTCTTTTGTCAACTCCAATAATGAGGAACTCAGGAATCAAAAAGACAGAGCCTCAATTCATTCCCCTTTTTTCTAACATTAAGACTTGTCACAAAAATATTTATGAAGCTTTTACTGAATGCCGTGACATTCCAAAAAAGGGTAATGCAGAAGATTGCACTGGTCATTCGTGAAATAACCTCCTGAATGTCTGAATTCACCAGTTCATAATTTACAAAATTATCCGTAGTAGATGAATAAACTAAGCATAAACATACAAAGAAGTGAAAGTGCAATGCAAGTTGCATAACTATGTATTCAACCCAGTAGTGAAAGTATTGCACTGAATAAACATAAATTCACAAAAAGTAGAGCTACTTCATCGTTTAACTGAATAAGGGCATGCACACAGAGACGCACACTAGAAGAAGAAAATGCACACAGCATAAGCAATGTTCAAGTGTCTGTATGTGCCCTTATTCCGTTAAAAGATGAACGAATACCAACTAGCCTAACTATCCAAGCTACTGTAAAGCTACTTACTTGATTGTCCACCTGGAAAAACAGCGGCAGTTCATCACTGGCACCCAAACCCTAAAAGGCAGAACAAAAGAAAAGTCGATCAGCTATAAAAAATATTAGGCACACATATGCCAGCATGGCTTCCAGGTATGAAAGTTAAACATCATTTCCAAAACTTTTTTTTATTTTCAGACACAACATAACTATCAGCCCTCATTTGTGCTTTGTTCAGCCCAATAACAGCTGCTGAAACTTTTATCCCTATTGTTTTTCCAGCTTATGCTCCATAAATTGTTAAAAGCCCAATCACTGAGCTGCACAACGAACTGATCAGTGTTCTACATTGTGTTATTAAAACAACCTAATTTTAATCCCACTTAAAACTAAGTTCATGGTTATGTTAAACTGTTCAAGCTTTAGCAGTGCATTTTGGGGGCTGTTAAGTCAGCCATTGGAGTCTACCCGGTTACTGCCTCCAATTAAGGGGTAGCAACAATAACTTTTCTGCACCATGTATCTACTTTGCCATTAATGAATAAGAGAGCCCTGCGGGTGTTTGTAACACTGCCTTATTTCAGAGCACTGTGTCGATTAGAGAAGACCGGCAAGTCCCAGACTTCCACGTATTTTTTACCCTATTGTCATCATTTTTAAAGCATGTAATAATGATAGCAACCAGAAGTTTATACTAATTTGTTCAGAGCCTTGTCTTCTATTGACCGAACCAAAGAATGATTTACTTTATTTAAAAAATTGCATTTTTGCTCCTGTACATGATTTTGGACATTTTGCACACTTTCTTTTAGATCAAATGAAAGTTATTCTAAAGGATCAAGTTCAGTTCAGTACACCACCATGTGTTGCTTGAGTATGTGCACAAACAATCAGCATGACATCTTTTGCCATTTCAAAATTATCATACTGACATAATGAAAAATTCCATTTCGAGAAGATGGAGCTCTACTTACGCAATGAAAATTGCAGTTTTTTCTGTGCTGACCTATTTTTTTTTACTGTGCCACCTTATCTATTTCACTGTGTCTGACTTCGGTAAATGCGTAAACATTACTAGTTGCACAGCTTTTTCTTTTCGCTAAAAAATGCTAAACTTCATGCTTTTCATCAATTTACAAAGAAAATAAGCTACAAATATACCATATATAAAAGGGCCATTTGCTTTCAGGTCGCTTTTTTCAGTTGATTAAAAAAGATGCGCAGGATGAGGACAATACTATAATATCTCAAGCAAGCGCCCCCACCTAAGCGAGTTCCATCCTCTCTCTTTCAAGATATTAAAAACATGCATGAACAACTGAGCAAGCACTCCCCCCCCCCCCCCCCCCCGCCTTCCTGCCATTTCTGCAGTTTCCTTCACTTTCTTTATTTAGAAGCGCAACAAAGTAGCAGAAGCATAGTGAATTCATGCATATTTATTAAAGTGTATCAGTTTCGTTGGAAGCACATGCGACTTTTTCACCACAATCTTGATTTTTGATGCAAGACCGAGCAAGAACCCCCCCCCCCCCTCAAATTCTCGTCACCTTCACCATAGTGGGAGCACTTGCTCAGGATTGCACAGTACACGAAAATTGTGGAAAAAGAATCTGCTTTCATATCTAGTAAACAATGAAAAAGTACTTTTTTCTAATTTTTGCTTGCCCCTGCTTCCTTCATACACAAAATTAATAACAGAACCCTTACAAATACTATTTAGTTCCTGCACACCATTTAGCAATCGAATATGCTGGCCCGCTGATATTGTGAACTCCTCTTCTGTCAAATTTATAAACAGAATTCAGACTTATGTGAACACCTTGTATTACAATTTGCATATTTCTTGCTCTTAATTGCTTTGTACATAAGTTCTATTTATTTTCTCACACTTTTGTGTATTCAAGTTCAACCCATTCCTGCATGGGCCCGAGAAGGGGCCTGCAGTATTGTAAAATAAAATAAAAATAAGCTACTTTGAAATTCACATAAACTTGATTCCCTGCACTGACAGACACACGTAGTTTCAACCCTGTTCAAGAAGCATGAAGTTGGCAGACTTGTCAATTTATCTGCCCATCGAAAACATCAATGCTATTGAAAGCTAAATTTCT
>WOVY01010966.1:0-30352 GCA_013436015.1 Rhipicephalus annulatus
GCAGAGCTTAGGGTGTTTCTTCGCTGAAAGTTATAACCTGAAATTGAGAACGCACATTCCGATTTTCCTAAAAGTACCAGCGTATTTGCTGGTGCAGATTAACAAAAGCTACTTGAAGAAACTTTGCAATATTTGCATCTTCAGGTGCAACTTCATTACGGGTAAGTGCCATAGCCAAGTATTTACCTGCAAACAGATATAGCTTACCAAGATACTGTACATACAAACTTGTCCGCAGTTAAAATCATGATGGCGAGGAAGGCGGTTAAAATCGTGATGGCGATCGCGAGATTTGGTATTGCATTGAAACAAACTATAAAGAATTGGAAACAATATTAGTTCACTTTGAAGTATAGCCGATCGGTTTTAAGTTGGGCGTCAGGATTTTTTTTAATTAGTCAATTAATTCTATACACGGTCTCTATCATGTTCAGTGACTCCACTGTACATTAGCGTACAACAAAAGCAAAATACAAGTGAAAAGTGTTTAAAGCATACGCGAAAAATAAAGTGATGACTGGCATTACCGCGGCACACACCATGCAAAGTCGCTATCTGCCTTGTATAATATTTTCCCTCGACTATTTCCACAAATTGCGATCAAAGAGGCTCAAGCTCAAATCAGCACTGTTTAAAACACTTGGGGGGGGGGGCATATGCTACTTTGGTGGCGTAGGCCGTGACAATATATTCATAATATTATATCTCTTGTAAACTTGCCTAGCTCTGCACGACTAGTTTTCGATGGGAGCAGCTGCGCTTCGCACATCCACTCTTAAAATTGCGGCTCGAGAGATTTTGAGCTTTCACTTGTTTTTGGGCCAGGCAATTTGTAGTGAAAGCAAGATAATAGGCTCTCATAGGTTGTGGCGGGCAGCCGGTGTACGCCGTGGCTGGTATATGTGTCACACATTTTGATTATCCGGTCTTGTATCGAGGTGAACGAGCGAGGCCTTCCTAATCCAATGAGCTCGTTAAAGTAAGACAACAAAAACCACAATGCTTCCACATCGTTCACAGCAACCGATGACGAGCCCCCAACAAACCGCACTGCAGCTCGTGAACTGCCGTAGGTACCCAGGGAGTTACCCGGGCATGGCGAGAGGGGGCGACAACGGCAGAAGTGACATCACAAGAACACTATGTATAAAGGGGACATTTAAAGACTTTTTTCCCATTTTTAAACTTCGTGCACTGTTCTGTCACAATTTATAGCTCAGAATAGTTGTATTTTGAAAATGGCACTAATTCATAAGCCCAATGATTCGAGGATGGGTGCATTTAGGGGGCCCATTCTACGTTTACTTATGCCCTTCAAGAACTTGCTTACAGGGCCAAAGTCCTGTTTCAGAAAAAACACGCTAGTGCGTGGCCAGCAGTCCGTCAAGCATTAGTGCTGATGAGATTTGGAAATGCAGCGCATGAGCATCCTCATCTGCTACTTCTCTGCTCATGCTCTCGGGGCTTACTTGCGAGGCACGGTCCTTCGCACTTTTCATTTTCACACTGTAAATCAACTGATACCAACTCTGCCTTCCATTATTTAATAAACCAATATTTCATGGTCACGAGGACGAGCTTAAAATGTTTGCTACATCAGACCTGAACAGCTTTTTGAGTCATCGAAACTTGCTAGTTGCAGCGAGCATTATGCGAAAAATATGATGTGGCTTTAACGGTGACAACTTGCAAAACACTGCAGCAAGGATTAAAATCATGCATTTTTTGTGCTCACAGGAAATCCCTGAAGCAGGAGGCACTGGGCTAGATAAATTGCGCAGCTAAAATACGGATGCGCTTTCCAATGCTGTCATGCGTACAGGCGGAGAAATGGCAGACAAAACTGGGCGCACCCCGATTCTATGCGCATGCGTCCCATTCACAAGCTTCGCTGCCAGTTAGCACCACATGGCTCACTGTCCATGAGCTCGCTTGTTTCCTGTAACAGTGGACTATACTGTACACCTATTTAAAAACGAGGATAGAATGTATATAATGCAGCATCTGATGAAGCCATGACGATGTGTTGCTGATGAAATCTGGAACTCTAGTTAGTACCCTTATTGTTAACCAGCAAAAAGATTTTCGACTGAAATGATGGCATCTACACCTGCCCTTAAAGGGACACTGAACAAAGTTTTTGCTGCCGAGATTTTCAGCCAAAGCAAAAGATTGGGCCATGAAATTCATAGACAATAATAATTTCAAGCAGAAACTACGAAAACATACTGAATTTAATGAGCCTTTTACAAAAATGCCGCGTCTAGCTCTTAGACACGGCGTTTTCTAAAAGGTCGCGACATTTATTTTTCAAGTTTTTTTTGTTATTCAAGACAAATCTACGGTGCATTGTTCACAGAAAACAAAATTGCCTCGGTAAGATTCCTTTTCGAGAAGCTTACTAATTTTAAGGCAGGCGCGTTGATTCGTGAACTGAAGGATGCGAGTGATCGATCTTGCCTGCTAGTGGCTAGGCGACAAAGGCTTTACTTCATGTCCTGGTGTAGCTAAGTGACGCAAATGGAGCAGAAAATGTGCATTATCATTTATTTCGCCTAAATATCACACGTATGTGACTTATTACCGGTGACAGGTGATCAGGATGAAGTCGACAATTTGCAAATCTGAACAAGAATTCACTCGAATGAAAAACCAACCTATACTCACGTGCACGGTGAAGTCGAACACGTCGTCCGTCAATGTTGTCGCTGATGCCCGAAGGAAAAGAGAAGAGGACAAGCGACGGGGTCGCCTCTTTCTATAAAGTCGGCGGAACTGCCAGAACGGCCAACACAAAAGGCATCGGGTTGACATTCCTCCATCTGGGCATCAGTCGCTCCACCCGGGCATGCAGCTGCTACTGGTTCTACTACTATCCTCTTCTCCGTGCCTCTTCCCGACATTGCAGTGTTGCTGCCATACTCGCGAACCTTTTTAAATTAAAGCACGCAATCATGTATTATCGTGCGCCATACTAAACTTAAAACAGTGCGCCGGTACATGAGATCACGAAGCGCGGTCCACGCCATCACAAGAGCAATTAGAGAAATGAAACAAAGGAAACAAAAATGTATAAAATATTTTGTTTCAATACGATCCGCAATCCAGTTTCCTGCAGCGGCTTTTGGCTCTGTATGAACGGCCAAGCCAGTGCCAAGCCAAGCTTGCGTCCCTGATCAGCTGTTTGTTTCCATCGAGAATTCAACAGTGAACTGGCAATTTGTTTAGATTATATTGCTGAAGGGCTTGAAATTGAATATTTCTCTACGTACTACTGCTGTACTTTTCCTCTCTGTTTCCTGATCACAGTGATGAGATTGAGGAGGTTACAATTTAGAAAACAGCAAGTGCAGCTCAAGCATTGCTAGTATCGCTGTTTCGGTAATAAAATGCTACAAAGATTTTGCCCCGCGACCTGCTTGCCGTGTTCGAGCACCCAGTAGAAATTTACGGTGCCGCGTTTGAAAGAGTTGAATAAAATTGCAATATTACGAAAGAAAGGCTCTGAAGCAACATCGCATTTTATCAGGCCTACACCTCCCACACCTAGACGAGTAAAACTCGTCGATATTATCTTGCAAAGCTGTGTATAATATTTAAAACACATTTTTTAGCCCACGATGAATTGTTCTCTCGTGTGGCTTCTCTATTTGGTACTGTCATGTTAACTTACAAAGGCAACTTTCCATATTAAGTCTCTTTAGATGTTGCAAAAGCTTGACACGTGGTGTGTATGCCATACTGATAATTCTCCTCGTAACCTGGGTCCGCCTCTTTAAAGAGCGTCGCATTTTATTGTTCGCAATTGTGTTTGTTTTATACTGTAAGCGAGCTGTGTGATTTCATCAATATTCACGAGTGTTCCCTGACTATACAAACACGTGCGTCTTATTTGGTGCAGTGCACGTTTGTATGTAGCAAAAAAATGTCACTTCGTCAGCGTGTGTCTGCATACACTTGCATGCCCTGCAGTACGTGTACATAATTAATGCAGTAAGGACTGCGATGCATAGCCTTGCATGGGACATATATTCCATACACCCTCAGAGAAATGTTGTTTGTTATTAGCCTACTGTTTATCATTACGTTTTTTTTCGTTAAAGTTTCATCTCCATATAAAGCAGCTGTATACAGGCACGAGCTTCAGCAGCTTCCTCGTTGTTCCATTTTAAATAAAAACACCAAGCCTACCTGAATCAATGATCTGTTTGCTATCATTACTGTTAAGTGTTCTACGATGTACACAAGGACAGTAGTATACAAAAAATAGGGAGGGAATTGAATGCCCTGCCTGCATGGCTGCGCCATTTCACAAGATCAGGCGCTGCGCTGTGAAGCTTCCTACCGGCCTGCAGAAATTCAAGGGAGCGTACAATAGCGTGGTTCAAGAGGACTTGTGGGGAATACTAGACACACTGGGTGTAAAAGATGGAGTCACTAATCGTTTAAAGGAAATCTATAAAACTAACAAGGTAGTTAAAAAGTGGGAAAAACAGGTATCCAAGCCCACAGTGGTGAAACGCGGACTTAGGCAGGCGTGCCCACTGTCACCCTTCTTATTCATGATGTACCTACAAGGATTAGAGGCCAAATTAGAGGCAAGGAGACTTGGCTTCAACCTCTCTTTAGTCAAACAAGGAAAACTCATTGATCAGGCACTACCAGCATTAATCTACGCAGATGATATAGTGCTAATGGCCGACAACAAGGAAGATTTGCAGAGGTCGATGGACATCTGCGGTAATGAGGGAGATAGGTTAGATTTTAGATTCAGTTAGGAAAAATCAGTAGTCATGATTTTTAATGATAACAAAGGTAGTGAGCTTAGAATACAGGAAGTCACGCTAGAGATAACAGATAAATACAAATAACTGGGCGTATGGATAAGCAATGGGACCGAGTACCCGAGGGAACACGAAATATGCGTGACGACTAAAGATAACAGGAATGCAGCAGTGATGAAAAATAGGGCACTGTGGAATTACAATATGTATAATGTTGTGAGAGGAATATGGAAAGGGGTCATGGTTCCTGGGCTGATGTTCGGCAACGCGGTTTTGTGCATGAGGTCAGAAGTTCAAGCAAGATTAGAAATTAGGCAACGTGAAATATGTAGGCTTGCTTTAGGAGCTCACGGGAATACACCAAATCAGGGAGTACAAGGTGATATGGGATGGACATCATTTGATGGCAGGGAAGCTAGCAGCAAGATAAAATTTGAGAAGCGATTGAGAGAAATGGGGGAGGAGCGTTGGGCTATGAAGGTTTTCAGCTACTTGTACATGAAGAATGTCAATACAAAAAGGAGGAAGCGAACCAGGAAATTGACTGGTAAATACTCAGAAAACAGCAGGTGGCCAAACCAGAAAGAACTATCGGTTAAAAAGGAACTGCAGGAAACGGAGACTGACATGTGGAGAATTGGCATGATTAAGAAGTCCGCACTAGAGATCTATCGAACTTTAAGCAAGAAATTGCCAAAGAAAGAATCTATGATAATACTCAGGGTAGTTCTCTACTGTTTGAGGCCAGGACGGGAGTATTGCAAACCAAGACATATCGGGCCAAATATGAAGAGGTAGACACAATATGCAGTGTGTGCGAAGAGAAAGAAAAAACCGCCGAACACTTGACAATGCTCTGTAAAAGGCTTCACCTTATAGTTCAAGATGATGGCGCAGAGTTTTTCAAAGCAATGGTGTTTAGGGACAGGGAGGGCAAAATAGACTTTAAGCGGGTAGACTTAACTAGAAGGAGGTTATCTGATTGGTGGCTAAAGTCAAGGCACGATTGAAAATTAAACCCTTCACTTCAAAGTACCCGTCCAACTTTACTACTTAAAAGGGGAAAAAAAATCTAGTGGTTAGTTCACTAAGCATTACGGCTAGGTGACGTTAGCCGCCGCCCGATCTAAAGGGTACGGCCACATCCATCCATCTATCCAGCCAAGAATATGCTCTCTGGCTTGTTGCTCCAGGCCTAGTCAGGTAGATTTTCTGGCCTCACTGTTGAATTGTTTGCTCGGGTTGTGGCTTGCAAACATTGCGGTTTTGGGCTTCGTATCATCTTGTTCCTTCATCATGTCCTCCAAGTGGAGGACATGTCGCAGTGTGAGGAAGGAGTACGACAAGGCGCTGATAGAATGAGCTATCAGTCTTACCAGGCAGGCGGTTGAGAGTGCACCGAGGCAGCTGACGCACACCAGCACTATCCGCTTCCTGTATAATACAGGCTAGGGAATTATAGAAACACAGAGCAGAAATCAACTCTTGTGCCTCTCTCATGCACTCACAAGGCGGAACCTGCTTCGAACACTGAGGACCAAGCTAAGCAACACCATGCGTGACGATAAATCATGGTCTCCTATTGCAATAATGATTAAGGCACGCATGCAACTTAAACCATTGTCACGCAAGATGAATTCACAACACCATCGAAGTGAACCCAAGGCACGTGCTGATTATTATGTACGGTACTAGCGCTAAATTTATGCAGACGTTTAGTTGGCGCTGCAGTAGGCCTAGTTGAAGGAATGGCCACAGCTACTGCTGTGGTGGAGAACGGGCTCATTAACATCTTCATGTAGATTAAAACGGCTTACCCCGAAATGGCTGGGAGTGTCACGCTATCCCTAGCAGTGGCACATGCAGTTGCATATTTAACGATTACAGAAATGGCTTACCGATTTCCAAAGCACCTATCAATACTTCCGTCAAGGCGTAGCACCAGACACTTTATCGCACATTTCGGGAAACATTCCTTTTTCTCCCAATCTGGTGGCTAGGCATAACTACGCCCAAGAATAAGCATGTTATTATGTATGTCGGAGGTATTTTCATTTGATCCCTGAAAAATTATTTCCCTAAACCCATGGAAAAAAAAGAAAATGGAATTCGCACCTGTCATCACATTGCACCCCATCACAGGAATGGGATCAGATTGGCCTGGCGCTCAATACCCCCTTACGCTTAATCAGAGCTCGGTCTGGCACCAGCTCCAGACAAAACCATTTATAATCTCCTGTCTGGCACATCTGTTTTACTCTGCTCTCTCTCAACCAGAGTGCACCATGTACCTGTGGTTCACCCCTGGTGGATCTTTTTCACTGTTTGTGAATTGCACACAAAGCCCTTACTGGTAGATCCTATTCCCAATTCTTCACTATTCTCACGGGAGGCCACTCTTTGGGCAGCTTACATCACAACATGTGCGTGTCATGATGTCAGTGCCGTATTTTTTAGAGTCAGCGCCGTCTTTTCTTTCTCTTTTGCTCCTTCCCTGTCCTGTGTTTCTGGTGTTGCGCTGCAAACAAGTGAAGATGTTAAAGAACACCAGATGTTCAAAATTTGCTTCTCATTAATATATCGTGGTTTTGGGAATTAAAACCCCAGATCTATTGAAAGAAGATGCATGAAAAGGGAAGGATTATATTGGAAACTGGCAAAAAAGGGATGACAGCCTTCTTAAGCTATGCTGCCATTGAGATTTTCAGCTGTTCACGCAATTCTCACACGTGGCTTTGATGCAGCTATGCACATATCACACAAGCATGCTGACTGTACAGTTAGTATAACTGCAACCTTCATGTACCCAGCCTTCATGTACCCTCTATGACATTTCAGAACATCTGAGTCAGTGTTAGCATCAAGTTATGTTCTTCATCCTGGGGAACCAGTGTGATGAGTTACCATTTCTACAGAATGAAGCCCTGTCTACCTGGAACAAGCTGCAAGATATATAACTAAACGGCCCCAGGGCCAGTCAATCTCTGTCTGGCTTGGATGCACCAACTGATTCCCTTTATCATCAACCCTCAATAAAACTAGCAAATGTTTGTACGTGTGCAAGCAGTGTCATTCAATATCTTAGGAAATGCTTGTGAAGCAATTTCCAGGAGAATCGTTTTTCTGATCTCATAGTGAGGCATTAGGAACACCTTAGTCACACCAAATGTCATTATTCAATGAGAGGAACAAGAGAAATATTTCACTGGGAACTATGAAGTAAACAAAAAACAAATGTTTTCAGATACTGCGAGATCATTTCATAAAAAAGCTCAGAAGATGCTATGTGTGGCCACATTTAATCTGTGCAAGCATCGTGTGGTTACAAAATTCTGTACCAAACATAGGTTCAGCTTTCTGGAATAGAGCGCGCTGCACAAGCTAGCTCAGTGCATGCACTTCTGTACCCTGCCAGAGAATATTTTTACCACCAGTATGTTGTAACGTGAAGTGAAATGGTGATTGCATACTAGGGCGCGTCCTGCAGGACCCCAATAAAGTTGTTTCACTTGATCGGTTGGTGTGCTGTAAGCAGAACATTTCCAAGAAAAATCGTATAGTTTGGAGGAGGACTTAAGCAAGGAAATGTGTAGATAAAACACTGGATTCACTGGCATTATCCTCACCAAGTATAACATTGTTTTTCTGGTGAAGCTTTGTGTCTGAACAGCGAGCAGGATAAGCTGGTAAAAACATGCAAAATGGGAAGTCTAGCACAGCAATTTGTGCAGTACTGCTCATTTCATGGAGCATTAATTTCACAGGCTTTGCTCATTGTTAGCGTTAAGCCTATATTGTGTCCACTGCAGGGTGGAAGCCCAATCAATGTTCCCTGTCCTGTATGAGCCAATTTCATATTATGGCTGATAATTTCTCGATCTCATTGGAACTAATCACCTGCCACCCTCTGCTACATTTCATGTGTCCTAATATAAATTAATTGACATTACTGACCTGTCATCCATCTTTTTTTCTCATTCCCAACTAATGCATTCATTTTTGATAAACTCTGCTTTCTTCCCATGTCTTAATATTATGCTAGCCTTTTTCATTTTTCTGAAACATTATCTTTGCTCAGAAGCTAGAAGCTATCAGAAAGAACATAACGACATTCTACCTCCTGAGCATATGGCATCATCAATACAAAAATGTATTAAAAGTGAGAAAACATCCTATCTATATAAGAGGCCCTAAAATACTGCAGGAGGCAACAAATAAACTGGTATTTGTATAAAGGCAGTGACAAAAACTTTGACTACTGTCACTTATTCTGATTCTTGGGACATCTTTTTTAGTACATCATAACACATAATTACACATTTACACAATTTACTCAGAGGAATTGCCACCACATGCATTGAGGCCACCCTTCAGAAGTCATGTGAGCACAAGGATGATGTAAGCCTTAAAAACCAGATTAAAAGACTAAAGGATGCTGGATATTCCAACAGCACCATCACACCCGTGTGCTAAACCTTCCTGCAGAAAGTCAAGTTAAACAAAACAGGACCAAAATAAAAACAGAATGACCAAAGATCTTTGCATGCTATACCGTACGTACATAAGGTGTTTCACAATATAAAGAAAATAGCGAGCCGATATGATTTTATCTTGTTATTTGCCATCCCTTGCAAGTTTTCAAAAGTGTGTGTACTAAAAAGCAACAGGAATAGCCATTATTTCACCATTCGTCACGAGAATAGGTATACTGAATGCCAATATAATGTTGTGTATGAGATACTATTGACACGTGGAAACGTAAACATAAGACAAACTGGGCAATGCCCTAATGTTTGAGCAAGACAGCATGCTTAAAATGTTAAGAATGGCTATGGTAGTCGTATGGCCATACACTGTAAAGAATGTAAGTGCAGTTCTATGTTTCATAAAACACTGTTTTTGAAAGAAGCAAGAACAAGAAATGAAAGAGAGACTGTGAAAGCATTTTCTTGTCAGGAAGGCCATGGATCAGTGCATCAGTATACCTTCACTCATCCATTCGGAGAGAGAGTATTCTTTTCTCAGTTAAGATTATATTATCATGGTCTCACATGTGTCGTTGTGCATGAGCACTGTTCTTGTACTCTGTAAAAAAGTGGGCGTAGTACCGTCAATAAAATTTAGTTGGCAGTCAGCGCTCTTTCCTGTCCTTTTTGTCTTTTCCTCAGCTTCTCTCACTGTTACTAGAACACAACCACGATGAACCAACTTGCCCAGATTAAGCTATTGTTGACGAAAAGTCAGAGCATGAAAATACTTCAGGGGCTCAGAACCTCCTCACTACCCGTCTAGTTACGGCCCTGGTCTATGTGTTCCGAGAGTGAAGCACTAGTGGAGCTATCTAACTACCTAACGGTGAGGAGGGTTTGTGTATACTCGAGCTTGTTTCATGACATGATGAGAGGTGGCAGGTTGTTGAAATAATATGCTGTGTGGGAGGTCAAGATTTTGATTGAGAACGCTGAGTATGAGCCAGTGACATTAGGCGTTCAAGACTTTTTGCGATATTCACTCTAGCATAGGACCTTGGTTGGTGGTTGACGTGTGCATTTGATCACATTGTAGTCTTCCATCATAATTTTTTTGCCACTTGGCGTCGACGCTCTTGAGTTGTACCAAAGTAATTAAGCATCCAGGTACAAGTATCTTCTGTCAGTGTTTCAATGAAGAGCTGAATATGAGTAATAGCTTCCATCGATACTTCAGGCATTGGTGTATGCACATTTCTTTTCAAGTTCTTTTATAAAAAAGGCATTAAAGGTATGTTTTTGTGACTTTTTAGTGTTGGCCAGAACTGCTGGTGTGTCCGAACGGCTCTTCGATTGGTTGTGGTGTTGTCTTGTTCAGGGCCACAGAGCTTTCAGTCTTTTTTTATATTTGCCTTCACAGGAATGCTCTTTGCATGCTTCTTCAGTACTTTGTATTATTCCTAAAGCATTGACTTCCAGATTTTGATTGTGGTGCTTTAATCTAGTGTTCAACCTCACGCTAGCTTCATTTTCACGCAAAGCAAAAACTCAGGAGTATGGTAACTTTTGCTGTGGGTTTTCCCTTCGTCAGTCTACTGTATTTTTGCCTGTGTTGTCTAAGCGCTGACAGCCTCGTGCGACAGCTTTTTTTTGTGCACTTATTGTGTGCCAATGACTTATTTGCCTCCTCAGCTAAAGACTTTTTGTATTATAAGAGAAAGCTCTGTCTGTATTGCTTTTGTCATTTGCTGATGGTGTATCTTCAGTATCTTTTCTCAGTGTACACTATACTTGAATGGAAGAGCAGCATGACTACCTTCAGCTGTTAGCAGGCTTTTAGCTGCTGTAATACTGATTGATGCTCCTTTCTCGGGCGTTCTATTTTGGATGGTTGGCATGTCATTGCTTCTTTAAAACTTTAAAACTGCAGGTGCACCTTTTTCTGGTTACACCTGGTATATTTTTCCAGTGGTTATATATATATATATATATATATATATATATATATATATATATATATGTGTGACGTATCAAGTGATGGTTAGTAGAGGTCGAGAAGGAAGAAGTGCAGTATGAAATAAACATTGGGTATGAGCCAGGCCACGTCGCCCATTCATCGTAGCGTCACACAAGTCGACAGGATGGAGACCTGCGTGCCCCTTCATCAGTCGCTCATCATGAACGCAGTTCCCCACAAGACACCCTGACCATAAATCATCTACCGATTCATCTTCAACGAGGACACAACGACCAGCACCATGACAGATTCATCGGCCGACCTTGACATCCCCAAGTACACCGGAGCAGCGGACGATGGACCCGTGCAGGACTGGTTCTACCTGTACGAGCTCCATGCTACCGCTGCATCATGGTCGGAACGGGAGATGATCATCAACTTTACCGACTACATCTCCGGTGAGGCTTTCAAATTCTACCTCACTCACATATTTCAAAATGACGAGTCATGGAAAAAGATTAAAGAAGAAATGACCATCCGATTTCAAGAATACAATGACGACTATGACGAAGACTCGCTTATAACCAACCATCCACAGGCAATCGCACTCGGTTGTCAATTTCACAAGCAGTCTTCAAACTCACGAACGCCCAGCATGAATCGACCACTGCCACAACAAAAAGTAGAACATGAGTACACTTACAAGCGACCAAGCGTATTTCGGGAAAACCACAGCCATCGCTCGGGCCTCCGTTTTACACGCAAGACGGCACTTCCAAAATCATCGCTTCAGCGTATGACACGAGACGTTGCTCAACCAATTTATGCTCCCTATTCTTCATCTCGCATACATGTCCCGCCACCTGGTTTTACAGCACGTGGCTCCTCGGGTGCTCGTAACGCTAACCATCTGCCTCGTAAGGACACCGTGTTCACAATAGGTGAACCATCGACGCATCGGGAAAATACCCAACCACGCCATGACGACTCGAAAAGGTGTTTTTCATCACAAGACTTTATTTCGACGGCTCAGCCAAGCTCTGGCCCTTCTGTGCAGATGCATGCACCAGAAGAGCATGCATCGTTCGTTGCACAGAAAGACAGCCATTCCCAACTGGAATTTGACCAAACCACGCCTGATGCGGCGTCGCCATTGAAAACACAGCCATCTGAAAGCCCAAACACAGGAGGCTCGGAAGCGACTCCAACAGGTTGCCAG
This sequence comes from Rhipicephalus annulatus, assembly GCA_013436015.1. NCBI lineage: Eukaryota > Metazoa > Arthropoda > Arachnida > Ixodida > Ixodidae > Rhipicephalus > Rhipicephalus annulatus. The sequence goes on from WOVY01010966.1 coordinate 12,430, forward strand.
GTGCCAGAAGACTACGTAATCAATGCTGCCGAAGGCGCCTCTGATGTTCCTCCAGTCAAACCTGTCTTACCAACTTCGCTGCCTGAAAAGCTTTGTAACAGCTGCCAACTGAACACTACGTCAAATCGCCAAGAAAAGCATTGTCGAATTGCAAAAAGGCTGCCACCTCATCAACACTTATCGCAACATCAGCAAGGTCAGAACAATGAAATCGCCCAGATTAAGCGTCTTGTTATTCGACACGGACAACTTGAGACGTCGGAAGAACACACATGGTGTCAAGAAAAACGTTTACAAACGACTCAATCGAAACGACCACATATTCAAGATGCCTCACTCGAGGCAAAGAAAGCATCGAATCCCAGACGTTTTCCCAAGGGACGTCGAGTAAGTTTTCTCAAGCTGAGATCAATACTAAGGCAACATGACATACGACGACAGAAAAGGCGCAAATCAACACCCTGTAGTCCGGAAGGACGCGGAAATCACCGGAACAACCTTGGTCAACAAACATGCAGACGGGTGGCGCTGCATGTGTACCAATCAAGGCAAAGAGCACGGCGCCTACGCAAATCAAGCTGCTGGTGCTCCAAAGCCTTCACACTACGTTCATTCCTTGCCAGAGTACAAACAGTTTCATCATCTGCAGTTTCCACGTTAAAGGTGTACTTGTGTTCTATAGTACGCAACAGTCAGCCTCGCCCACCAGAACTCCAGGACTAACCGGACTGCTGCACTTTCCCGTGAAGCTAGTGTGTTTACGGAAACTTCCTGGGACATGGAACGATCTTCTCTTTTTTGACTGTGTTCACTTTTTAGTCCTGCATGTTCAGTTTATAATTTCTGTTAGTCTGACGCAACTTCTTTCGGGGGGAGGGGGAATCGTGTGACGTATCAAGTGATGGTTAGTAGAGGTCGAGAAGGAAGAAGTGCAGTATGAAATAAACATTGGGTATGAGCCAGGCCACGTCGCCCATTCATCGTAGCGTCACATATATATATATATATATATATATATATATATATATAATATATATATATTGCTAACTTGAGAAACAAGGCCTCTTTACGTTAGGTGCACATCAGGTGGGAAGAGTACTTCTATTACTTGCCAAGATTGTGGCCCCTTATGGTGGGAATCATAATGCACTGTTGATGTGTCAAATTCACATAGCATAATTCCAAGGCACTCGATCAATATCCAAGGAAGAAAATTATGTTCTTTTGCGTGAGTTTCAGCAGCTCATAGTAACTTGTATGTAAATGAATACTTCATCATTCTTGGCTAGCTGTCATGTTTTATGGAAGCACATGTGCTTCGTTAATAACAAAAAAACACGCACGCTCACGCCACTGCAGTGGCGTGAGCGTGCGTGTTTTTTTTGTTATTAACGATTTGCCCTATGCATTCACGTTTCTTCTTTTTTTGTGTGTCGTACTTCTCGTATCGCGCAGCCTACCGTTTTGGGCACACGTAAAAAAAGTACATAAAAAGATACGTCCCACGCCGAAATTCGCGTTCGCAACGAGCTGGGCACCGACAGGGTGCCCTACGACGCCCACACACTCCGCAACACCTTACCAACCGTTCGCTGCGATGTTGTTGGGAATTCGTGTGGTCGTTGCATGAATATAGCGCGTGCGTGCGTGCACACGCGCGTCTGTGTGTTAGATCACGGCAACTGCATATGTTGTATGATTCAGTCACCATAACGCAACTGACGACCCCCGCTCTTCCCACACGTCAAGCAGCAGCAAGTGCCGTTAACTGTACTGTGCTGTGAACGCAAAACAGATTCGAATAGGTCGCGTCGATAGCTAGCCCGACACATGATACGATAAGATTTGCGTCAGATATTCGACGTCTACATGCACGCGTAAGACAGCGGTATCCGCAGCAGCTTCGTCATACGTACGGATAGCACCGCATCGGACGTCACGTCTGACAGAGAAACTTGATCGGTAATTTTTTCTCACTTAAAAAGTCTACCTTGCACAACTTCAACCAACGATTATGCATTTCAACGAGCTGTGCATGGTTTAATGGTTTAATGATTGATTGATTGATATGTGGGGTTTAACGTCCCAAAACCACCATATGATTATGAGAGACGCCGTAGTGGAGGGCTCCGGAAATTTCGACCACCTGGGGTTCTTTAACGTGCCCTCAAATCTGAGCACACGGGCCTACAACATTTCCGCCTCCATCGGAAATGCAGCCGCCGCAGCCGGGATTCGAAACCGCGACCTGCGGGTCAGCAGCCGAGTACCTTAGCCACTAGACCGCCGCGGCGGGGCTTGGTTTAATGACGAAAAGATAGTTCTAATATTGTGCCAGGCACATATATTACTCTCTCTCTAACTTGAAAAATCGGCGCGTGAATGGGGGCCAGAACAGCGCCAAAAAGCAGCACACGCAGAAATTGGCTCATATTCTAATATTATGACATCGTGATGTTGACTTTTCAGCTGACGCCGGCAATAACGTTCAAACGGCGGGCCAATAATGCCGGTCCTATTGGATGGCTCCGCCCATATTGGCTGCTACTTGTACAACCTGGCCCGATGTGTCCGTTCTAATAGGCCGGCACAGCCTATATGGGCGGAAAGTTCTGAAAGCTGGCCCAATATAACCAATCTAATAGACTTGCACAGCCATCATTGGCGGAATGTTGTTAATGCTGGTCCAACATAGCCGTTCTATTCGGCTGGCAGAACCAATATTGGGGGTACGTTGTAAACGCTGGTCCAACGTCGCCGTTCTATTTGGCTGGCACAGCCAATCTTGGCGGTACGTTGTGAAAACTGGGCCGTTCATGGGCCAGGCAATGCCGATCTATCCCCAATATTGGGCCAACCTTCTGTGCTGCCTGGGGTTATGTTAGTTTAAGCTAGGTAGCGTCGTGAAACCACCAAAAACGACGTCATCTAACGAGATAGTGTTGCTTAATTGCGAGTACAAAACTGCGATAAGTGAAATATTGTGAAAGCACAAAAAACTGCATGAACAAGCCAGATACGACGTCATGTACCGTTACAAGTGCGAAACTGCTATGAAAGCGCATGCAAGCATCGTGAAACCTTAAAGAACGATGTCGTTTAGCGAGATACAGCAATCTGTACTGTACTAAGTTGGTGAAAAACTGTGAGGTCATGCAAATATCGTAATTGTGAACGAAAGAGTGTAATAGAGCGTTTTTAGATACAAGTGCGAAGGTTTGGTTAGGTTAAGTTATGAACCGTCATAAAACCGCAATAAACGCTGTCACCTAGTGAGATGCAGTGTTTTTCACCATTACAAGTCAGAAGCTGCGATATCTAATGTGAAAGCGCATCAAACCGTCGTGATGTTGCAGAAAGCATTGTAAAGTAGCGAGTAAAACGTTTTCTAACGATAGAAGTGCGAAGGTTAGGTTAGGTTAGGTTAGTTTAAGCTAGGTAGCGTCGTGAAACCACCAAAAACGACGTCATCTAACGAGATAGTGTTACTTAATTGCGAGCACGAAACTGCGACAGGTGAAATATTGGGAAAGCACACAAACCGGCATAAACTAGCCAGACACTGCGTCATGTACCGTTAAAAGTGCGAAACTGCTATGAAAGCGCATGCAAGCATCGTGAAACCTTAAACAACGATGTCGTTTAGCAAAATACAGCGTTCTGTACTGTACTAAGTTGGTGAAAAACTGTGAGGTCATGCAAATATCGTAATTGTGAACGAAAGAGTGTAATAGAGCGTTTTTAGATACAAGTGCGAAGGTTTGGTTAGGTTAAGATATGAACCGTAATAAAACCGCATTAAACGCTGTCACCTAGTGAGATGCAGTGTTTTTGAACATTACAAGTCAGAAACTGCGATATCTAATGTGAAAGCGCATGAAACCGTCGTAATGTTGCAGAAAGCATTGTAAAGTAGCGAGTAAAACATTTTCTAATGATAGAAGTGCATAGGTTAGGTTAGGTTAGTTTAAGCTAGGTAGCGTCGTGAAACCACCAAAAACGACGTCATCTAACGAGATAGTGTTGTTTTATTGCGAGTACGAAACCGCGATAGGTGAAATATTGTGAAAGCACACAAAACGGCATGAACAAGCCAGATACTGCGTCATGTACCGTTACAAGTGTGAAACTGCTATGAAAGCGCATGCAAGCATCTTGAAACCTTAAAGAACGATGTCGTTTAGCGAAATACAGCGTTCTGTACGGTACTAAGTTGGTGAAAAACTGTGAGGTCATGCAAATATCGTAATTGTGAACAAAACAGTGTAATAGAGCGTTTTTAGATACAAATGCGAAGGTTAGGTTAGGTTAAGATATGAAACGTCATAAAACCACATTAAACGCTGTTACCTAGCGAGATGCAGTGTTTTTAACCATTACAAGTAGGAAACTGCGATATCTAATGTGAAAGTGCATGAAACCGCCGTAATGTTGCAGAAAGCATAGTAAAGTAGCGAGTAAAACGTTTTCTAACGATAGAAGTGCGAAGGTTAGGTTAGGGTAGGTTAACGTAGTTTAAGCTAGGTAGCATAGTGAAACCACCAAAAACGACGTCATCTAACGAGATAGTGTTGTTTTATTGCGAGTACGAAACTGCGATAGATGAAATAATGTCAAAACACACAAAACGGCATAAACAAGCCAGATACTGTGTCTTGTACCGTTAGAAGTGCGAAACTGCTATGAAAGCGTATGCAAGCATCGTGAAACCTTAAAGAACGATGTCGTTTAGCGAGATACAGCGTTCTGTACTGTACTAAGTTGGTGAAAAACTGTGAGGGAATGCAAATATCGTAATTGTGAACAAACAGTGTAATAGAGCGTTTTTAGATACAGAGAGAGAGAGAAAATTTAATGCGGAAAGGCAGGGAGGTTAACCAGAAAACATATCCGGTTTGCTACCCTGCACTGGGGAAGGGGTAAGGGGAGACAGAAAAGTAAGAAAAAGAAATGGGAAAGGGAGGAAGAGAAGCACAAACACACACACACACACGCGCACACAGTAGTGTCACAATCGTTCAACGAGGCGGGTCGCTCGCAGAAACTTCATCAGCGCCTTCGTTGCTTTCTGGCGTGAAGCTCGATCTTTCCGACATTCCAAGATTGACTGCTCAGAAAGTGGCTGGTCGTCGAGGCGAGCAAACACTGCTGAGAGGGACTGTCGCTGAGAGCTGTACTGGGGGCACTGACATAAAATATGTTCAATTGTTTCGTCATTGTCGCAATGGTCGCATGCAGCGCTGTCTCTCATTCCGATGCGGCAGGCAAAGGCGTTCGTGAAAGACACCCCAAGCCACATGCGGCAGAGAAGGGTCGTCTCGGATCGGGGTAGGCCAGATGGAATAGTAAGTCGTAGGCATGGGTCCAGGCGGTGAAGACGGGTGTGGAGAAAACCGGGCGTATTCCGCATAGACCTTGCGACATCCTGCGCAAGCGTATTAATCTTTGCTGCTGCGTCGCTTCTTGATAGTGGAATAGATTCCATCACTCCATTTTCGTGAGCATTCTTAGCTGCATCGTCGGCATGCTCGTTACCGATGATGCCGCAATGGCCTGGTAACCACTGAAAAGATATGTCATGTCCTTCGTCTATTAGGTGATGGTACAGTTGTCGTATTTCGAGCGCCAATTGGTCTTGAGGCCCACGACGTAGAGCATTGTGTAGACATTGGAGAGCTGGTTTCGAATCAGTAAAAATGCTCCATTTTTGTGGTGTCTCTCGATCAATCCTGCGGAGTGCGCTGCGGAGTGCCGCGAGCTCCACGGCTGTCGATGTCGTCTTGTGTGACGTTCTGAACTGGATGGTTTCGGCTCTTGCTGGGAAGATCACAGCTCCTGCAGATCCTCCAACAGTTGTCGAGCCATCCGTGTAAAGTTTGACATGATCTTTGTATTCTTCGTGTAGCATGAGTAGAATCATCTGCTTTAAAGCTGGCGCCGAGAGCTCCGCCTTCTTGCGAATCCCCGGCACTGTCAAGCGCAGTTTTGGTCGGTCCAAGCACCAAGGAGGTGTTAGTATCCGTTCCGGAGGCATGTAGACTGTTGGAAGGCACTCACGGAAAGTCAATACTCTCTTACAGAAGGAGGCACTCGGTCGATCTTCTGGAAGTGAAGCTAGGTGGTGGGCAGGGGCGCGAGCAAGGTGTCTAATATGAGCTCTAAGCACCTCCAAAGTAATGTGCACTGTGGCCGGATGATCTTTGGCGATTGCGATGGTTTCCGCTGTTGATGTACAGCGTGGTAATCCAAGACAAACTCTGAGTGCCTGGCCCTGGGCGTTTTCTATTGTGCGTATACTGCTTTTGCAAGCGTTCGTCAGAACCGGCAAGCTATACCGCAGGTACCCCAGAAACAACGTTTTGTACAAATGCAACATCGCGTGCACTGATGTGCCCCACGTTTTGCCTCCGAGGAACTTGAAAAGTTGTGCGATGGCCGTTAGGCGCTTCTTTAGAGTGGCCACATGGGGACTCCAGCAGAGATTTCGATCGATCGTGACCCCCAAAAACCTGTGGGTCCTGGCGTAGCAGACACTGTGTCCATCGATGGCGATGGAATATGACGTCATTGCCTTCCGCGTGAACGCGACCATCGCCGATTTCTCAGGAGAAATCTCGAGGCCTTGTTCTCTAAGGTACGCCGATATTGAATTCGCTGCTTTCTGGAGTCTCGCACGTACCTGAGGACGTGTTACACCTGACGTCCAGGCACAAATATCATCTGCATAGAGAGATATCTGCACGGAATCTGGTATGCGTTCCACGAGACCGATCAGAACCAGGTTGAACAGTGTGGGGCTCAATACACCACCTTGAGGAACACCACGGTGTGTATAATGTTCAGAAGTCGGCCCATCATCAGTTTGCATAAACAATGATCTCATATGTAGGTAGCATTGGATCCAGCGGTACACTCGCCCACCCAAACCAACTGACTCGAGGGCGTCAAGTATGGCTTCGTGAGAAACATTGTCATATGCTCCTTTGACATCTAAAAATAGTGCGACAGATAACCGTCTGCTCATTTTCTGGTGTTGTACGTAGGTCACCAGGTCAATGACATTGTCAATGGAGCTCCGAAGACGACGAAAACCGGCCATGGCGTCTGGATATATTCTATGGCGTTCTAGGAACCACTCGAGTCTGGCAAGGATCATTCGCTCCATCAGCTTCCCTACGCAACTAGCCAGCGCTATTGGGCGGTATGATGTCAGCTCTAGAGGCGATTTTCCAGGTTTGAGAAGTGCAACCAACCGGCTTGTTTTCCACTCTCTGGGGACCGTTCCATCTCTCCAAGACTCATTGAATACTTCCAGCAAAGCACTTCGTGCTCGATCACCGAGATTGCATAATAGGCGGTATGATATGCCATCCGGCCCAGGCGATGACGATCGATTGCATGAAGCAAGAGCCACATTCAGTTCTTCCATTGAAAAAGGCAGGTCCAGGTGCGGGTCAAGTGAATGTGGCGTGTAATCAGCAGTAAGGGCTTCTGTGCAATTTGACGGGCCCGCAATCTTCCTACAAAAATCTTCCGCTACCTCGATATCCCTTCTATTTTGGAAAAGGGCCAAGGCTTTAAACGGAAAACGTTGTTGGGGAAATATGCGTAGGCCTCGCACGGTTCGCCATATTTGAGAAAGCGGTTTGCGAGGGTCTAGACTCGCGCAAAACTTCGCCCACCGTTGAAACTCCAGTTTGTCTATACGACGCTGGATCTTCTTTTGCATGCGCCTGGCCATCCGTAGATCTTGAATGGATTTTGTGCGTCGATATCTACGCTCCGCACGCCGACGAGTCGCACGGAGTCGCTCTAACTCCACGTCCGTTTCTGAGGGCCTTGAAGAATATGCCAGCGTGCGCATCGCACTCTGCGCTGCTTGTTTGATCGCTTGCTCAATGCCAGAGGTTAAGCCTTTTTCACAAGCGTGTTCAATGTTGGTTGTGAATGCTGAAAAATCGATCCTCCGTACGGTTTTCGGCGGGTGGTCGCTAGCAAAGCCTTCGATGGTGAGATAACTGGGGATGTGATCGCTACCATGTGTCTCGATGTCTAAAAACCACTTAACGCTTGTGGCGAAGCGACGTGACACAAACGTCAAGTCCAAACAGCTGCTGTACGTTGATCCTCGCAGAAATGTAGGGCTCCCATCATTAAGTAGAGACAGTTCATGAGTCGATACAAATGAAGCCAGCCTCCGGCCCGTGGCATTGACTTTTGAACTTCCCCAGATTGGGTGGTGGGCGTTGAAGTCCCCTATAATTATCCACGGATCCGGGACGCTCGAAAGAATGTCATCCAGTCTTTGGCAATCAAAACGGGCTGAGGGAGATAAGTAGACACCTATTAATGTGAAGGTGAGGGTTTTCTGCTTCACAGTCAGGCAAACATATTGGTTCTCATCATGAGGCGACACAGGTTGAATGATGTAGGTAAGCTCCCGACGAATATACACAATGACCTTGCTGCTTTCGTTTCGGCTTTTGGACGGGATTGATTCGTAGCCGGATAGCCTGATCGGGTTTGATAATTTCGGTTCACATATTACGATGATTGGGAAACGGTTAGAAAACACGTACTGACGAAAATCGGAAATCCGTGATCTAAGTCCTCTTGCGTTCCACTGGATGACTGATGCTTCTCTGACGTCTTTGCGGAACGATTGTTGATCTCCTGCCATGACTCTACGCGAGTGAGGCGAGGATTGGGCTCAGCGCGTCCAACACCTGTAACCCGCTTCGAGCGGTTGGAGTTCCCAGGCTTCTTAGTATGTCTGCCATGACAGCGACGAGGGATCGTAACATCGGGATGATCTGTCGATCGACCCTTGACACATCCTCAACGGAAGTAGACTCGGTGGAAGGTGTAGGGCGGCGAGGCCTCGCAGGAGGCTCCTTTGCAGGCTGCGTACGCGGAAGCGTAGGCCACTCATCCGCAGCTGTGAGCTTCTCCACTTCATTTCGCTTCGTGCTTACTACTTCACTCGTGCTCGGAGGAAATGGGTTATGCGCAACACTCTGTCCTACACGCCTCCGTCGGCGACTACGTCGCCGCCGTACCCTTTCAGCAGCCTCTCTGTGGGTTGAATTGTCCCTAACCATTTGTTTGATAATGGCGATTTCCTTCTTAATCCGGGGGCATTCCTTGGATGCAGCATCATGCGGACCATCACAGTTTCTGCACTTCAGACTTGTTGCCCGACATGCGTCTGCAGTGTGCTGCTCAGCGCATCGGGGGCATACTGTGGTGTTTGTACATACACTCTTGATGTGCCCAATTTTCATGCAGTTATGGCACTGGAGTGGTTTAGGGACAAATGGTCGAACAGGATGTCGGAAGTGTCCCACTTTGACATGCGACGGAATGGAATCTCCTTTGAACATTATCTTTACACAACGTGTGTTTCCGAGGCGAAGTACATTCGCGATGAGAACTCCTTCGTTCGCTGGTTTTATGAGAGTTGGGAGGTCCGAGTTTGCTATGGCCAAATCAATGTCGTAGATTACTCCCGCCATGCAGGCACCGTCCATTGGAATAACCGGTCGAACTTTGATGCCTCCCAAATCTGATACTCTGCGAAGCTTTTAGATACAAGTGCGAAAGTTAGGTTTGGTTAAGATATGAACCGTCATAAAACCGCATTAAACGCTGTCACCTATTGAGATGCAGTGTTTTTCACCATTACAAGTCGGAAACTGCGATATCTAATGTGAAAGCGCATGAAATCATCGTATTGTTGCAGAAAGCATTGTAAAGTTGCGAGTAAAACGTTTTCTAACGATAGAAGTGCGAAGGTTAGGTTAGGTTGAGTTATGTTAGTTTAAGCTAGGTAGCGTCGTGAAACCACCAAAAACGACGTCATCTAACGAGATAGTGTTGCTTAATTGCGAGTACGAAACTGCGATAAGTGAAATATTGTGAAAGCACACAAAACTGCATGAACAAGCCAGATACTGACGTCATGTACCGTTACAAGTGCGAAACTGCTATGAAAGCGCATGCAAGCATCGTGAAACCTTAAAGAACGATGTCGTTTAGCGAGATACAGCAATCTGTACTGTACTAAGTTGGTGAAAAACTGTGAGGTCATGCAAATATCGTAATTGTGAACGAAAGAGTGTAATAGAGCGTTTTTAGATACAAGTGCGAAGGTTTGGTTAGGTTAAGATATGAACCGTCATAAAACCGCATTAAACGCTGTCACCTAGTGAGATGCAGTGTTTTTCACCATTACAAGTCAGAAACTGCGATATCTAATGTGAAAGCGCATGAAACCGTCGTAATGTTGCAGAAAGCATTGTAAAGTAGCGAGTAAAACGTTTTCTAACGATAGAAGTGCGAAGGTTAGGTTAGGTTAGGTTAGTTTAAGCTAGGTAGCGTCGTGAAACCACCAAAAACGACGTCATCTAACGAGATAGTGTTGTTTTATTGCGAGTACGAAACTGCGATAGGTGAAATATTGTGAAAGCACACAAAACGGCATGAACAAGCCAGATACTGCGTCATGTACCGTTACAAGTGCGAAACTGCTATGAAAGCGCATGCAAGCATCGTGAAACCTTAAAGAACGATGTCGTTTAGCGAAATACAGCGTTCTGTACTGTACTAAGTTGGTGAAAAACTGTGAGGTCATGCAAATATCGTAATTGTGAACGAAACAGTGTAATAGAGCGTTTTTAGATACAAGTGCGAAGGTTAGGTTAGGTTAAGATATGAACCGTCATAAAACCGCATTAAACGCTGTCACCTAGTGAGATGCAGTGTTTTTCACCATTACAAGTCGGAAACTGCGATATCTAATGTGAAAGCGCATGAAACCGTCGTAATGTTGCAGAAAGCATTGTAAAGTAGCGAGTAAAACGTTTTCTAACGATAGAAGTGCGAAGGTTAGGTTAGGTTAGTTAGGTTAGTTTAAGCTAGGTAGCGTCGTGAAACCACCAAAAACGACGTCATCTAACGAGATAGTGTTGTTTATTGCGAGTACGAAACTGCGATAGGTGAAATATTGTGAAAGCACACAAAACGGCATGAACAAGCCAGATACTGCGTCATGTACCGTTACAAGTGCGAAACTGCTATGAAAGCGCATGCAAGCATCGTGAAACCTTAAAGAACGATGTCGTTTAGCGAGATACAGCGTTCTGTACTGTACTAAGTTGGTGAAAAACTGTGAGGTCATGCAAATATCGTAATTGTGAACGAAAGAGTGTAATAGAGCGTTTTTAGATACAAGTGCGAAGGTTTGGTTAGGTTAAGATATGAACCGTCATAAAACCGCATTAAACGCTGTCACCTAGTGAGATGCAGTGTTTTTCACCATTACAAGTCGGAAACTGCGATATCTAATGTGAAAGCGCATGAAACCGTCGTAATGTTGCAGAAAGCATTGTAAAGTAGCGAGTAAAACGTTTTCTAACGATAGAAGTGCGAAGGTTAGGTTAGGTTAGGTTAGTTTAAGCTAGGTAGCGTCGTGAAACCACCAAAAACGACGTCATCTAACGAGATAGTGTTGCTTTATTGCGAGTACGAAACTGCGATAGGTGAAATATTGTGAAAGCACACAAAACGGCATGAACAAGCCAGATACTGCGTCATGTACCGTTACAAGTGCGAAACTGCTATGAAAGCGCATGCAAGCATCGTGAAACCTTAAAGAACGATGTCGTTTAGCGAGATACAGCGTTCTGTACTGTACTAAGTTGGTGAAAAACTGTGAGGTCATGCAAATATCGTAATTGTGAACGAAAGAGTGTAATAGAGCGTTTTTAGATACAAGTGCGAAGGTTTGGTTAGGTTAAGATATGAACCGTCATAAAACCGCATTAAACGCTGTCACCTAGTGAGATGCAGTGTTTTTCACCATTACAAGTCGGAAACTGCGATATCTAATGTGAAAGCGCATGAAACCGTCGTAATGTTGCAGAAAGCATTGTAAAGTAGCGAGTAAAACGTTTTCTAACGATAGAAGTGCGAAGGTTAGGTTAGGTTAGGTTAGTTTAAGCTAGGTAGCGTCGTGAAACCACCAAAAACGACGTCATCTAACGAGATAGTGTTGTTTTATTGCGAGTACGAAACTGCGATAGGTGAAATATTGTGAAAGCACACAAAACGGCATGAACAAGCCAGATACTGCGTCATGTACCGTTACAAGTGCGAAACTGCTATGAAAGCGCATGCAAGCATCGTGAAACCTTAAAGAACGATGTCGTTTAGCGAGATACAGCGTTCTGTACTGTACTAAGTTGGTGAAAAACTGTGAGGTCATGCAAATATCGTAATTGTGAACGAAAGAGTGTAATAGAGCGTTTTTAGATACAAGTGCGAAGGTTTGGTTAGGTTAAGATATGAACCGTCATAAAACCGCATTAAACGCTGTCACCTAGTGAGATGCAGTGTTTTTCACCATTACAAGTCGGAAACTGCGATATCTAATGTGAAAGCGCATGAAACCGTCGTAATGTTGCAGAAAGCATTGTAAAGTAGCGAGTAAAACGTTTTCTAACGATAGAAGTGCGAAGGTTAGGTTAGGTTAGGTTAGTTTAAGCTAGGTAGCGTCGTGAAACCACCAAAAACGACGTCATCTAACGAGATAGTGTTGTTTATTGCGAGTACGAAACTGCGATAGGTGAAATATTGTGAAAGCACACAAAACGGCATGAACAAGCCAGATACTGCGTCATGTACCGTTACAAGTGCGAAACTGCTATGAAAGCGCATGCAAGCATCGTGAAACCTTAAAGAACGATGTCGTTTAGCGAAATACAGCGTTCTGTACTGTACTAAGTTGGTGAAAAACTGTGAGGTCATGCAAATATCGTAATTGTGAACGAAAGAGTGTAATAGAGCGTTTTTAGATACAAGTGCGAAGGTTTGGTTAGGTTAAGATATGAACCGTCATAAAACCGCATTAAACGCTGTCACCTAGTGAGATGCAGTGTTTTTCACCATTACAAGTCGGAAACTGCGATATCTAATGTGAAAGCGCATGAAACCGTCGTAATGTTGCAGAAAGCATTGTAAAGTAGCGAGTAAAACGTTTTCTAACGATAGAAGTGCGAAGGTTAGGTTAGGTTAGGTTAGTTTAAGCTAGGTAGCGTCGTGAAACCACCAAAAACGACGTCATCTAACGAGATAGTGTTGTTTTATTGCGAGTACGAAACTGCGATAGGTGAAATATTGTGAAAGCACACAAAACGGCATGAACAAGCCAGATACTGCGTCATGTACCGTTACAAGTGCGAAACTGCTATGAAAGCGCATGCAAGCATCGTGAAACCTTAAAGAACGATGTCGTTTAGCGAGATACAGCGTTCTGTACTGTACTAAGTTGGTGAAAAACTGTGAGGTCATGCAAATATCGTAATTGTGAACGAAAGAGTGTAATAGAGCGTTTTTAGATACAAGTGCGAAGGTTTGGTTAGGTTAAGATATGAACCGTCATAAAACCGCATTAAACGCTGTCACCTAGTGAGATGCAGTGTTTTTCACCATTACAAGTCGGAAACTGCGATATCTAATGTGAAAGCGCATGAAACCGTCGTAATGTTGCAGAAAGCATTGTAAAGTAGCGAGTAAAACGTTTTCTAACGATAGAAGTGCGTAAGGTTAGGTTAGGTTAGGTTAGTTTAAGCTAGGTAGCGTCGTGAAACCACCAAAAACGACGTCATCTAACGAGATAGTGTTGTTTATTGCGAGTACGAAACTGCGATAGGTGAAATATTGTGAAAGCACACAAAACGGCATGAACAAGCCAGATACTGCGTCATGTACCGTTACAAGTGCGAAACTGCTATGAAAGCGCATGCAAGCATCGTGAAACCTTAAAGAACGATGTCGTTTAGCGAAATACAGCGTTCTGTACTGTACTAAGTTGGTGAAAAACTGTGAGGTCATGCAAATATCGTAATTGTGAACGAAACAGTGTAATAGAGCGTTTTTAGATACAAGTGCGAAGGTTGGTTAGGTTAAGATATGAACCGTCATAAAACCGCATTAAACGCTGTCACCTAGTGAGATGCAGTGTTTTTCACCATTACAAGTCGGAAACTGCGATATCTAATGTGAAAGCGCATGAAACCGTCGTAATGTTGCAGAAAGCATTGTAAAGTAGCGAGTAAAACGTTTTCTAACGATAGAAGTGCGAAGGTTAGGTTAGGTTAGGTTAGTTTAAGCTAGGTAGCGTCGTGAAACCACCAAAAACGACGTCATCTAACGAGATAGTGTTGTTTTATTGCGAGTACGAAACTGCGATAGGTGAAATATTGTGAAAGCACACAAAACGGCATGAACAAGCCAGATACTGCGTCATGTACCGTTACAAGTGCGAAACTGCTATGAAAGCGCATGCAAGCATCGTGAAACCTTAAAGAACGATGTCGTTTAGCGAGATACAGCGTTCTGTACTGTACTAAGTTGGTGAAAAACTGTGAGGTCATGCAAATATCGTAATTGTGAACGAAAGAGTGTAATAGAGCGTTTTTAGATACAAGTGCGAAGGTTTGGTTAGGTTAAGATATGAACCGTCATAAAACCGCATTAAACGCTGTCACCTAGTGAGATGCAGTGTTTTTCACCATTACAAGTCGGAAACTGCGATATCTAATGTGAAAGCGCATGAAACCGTCGTAATGTTGCAGAAAGCATTGTAAAGTAGCGAGTAAAACGTTTTCTAACGATAGAAGTGCGAAGGTTAGGTTAGGTTAGGTTAGTTTAAGCTAGGTAGCGTCGTGAAACCACCAAAAACGACGTCATCTAACGAGATAGTGTTGTTTTATTGCGAGTACGAAACTGCGATAGGTGAAATATTGTGAAAGCACACAAAACGGCATGAACAAGCCAGATACTGCGTCATTGTACCGTTACAAGTGCGAAACTGCTATGAAAGCGCATGCAAGCATCGTGAAACCTTAAAGAACGATGTCGTTTAGCGAGATACAGCGTTCTGTACTGTACTAAGTTGGTGAAAAACTGTGAGGTCATGCAAATATCGTAATTGTGAACGAAAGAGTGTAATAGAGCGTTTTTAGATACAAGTGCGAAGGTTTGGTTAGGTTAAGATATGAACCGTCATAAAACCGCATTAAACGCTGTCACCTAGTGAGATGCAGTGTTTTTCACCATTACAAGTCGGAAACTGCGATATCTAATGTGAAAGCGCATGAAACCGTCGTAATGTTGCAGAAAGCATTGTAAAGTAGCGAGTAAAACGTTTTCTAACGATAGAAGTGCGAAGGTTAGGTTAGGTTAGGTTAGTTTAAGCTAGGTAGCGTCGTGAAACCACCAAAAACGACGTCATCTAACGAGATAGTGTTGTTTTATTGCGAGTACGAAACTGCGATAGGTGAAATATTGTGAAAGCACACAAAACGGCATGAACAAGCCAGATACTGCGTCATGTACCGTTACAAGTGCGAAACTGCTATGAAAGCGCATGCAAGCATCGTGAAACCTTAAAGAACGATGTCGTTTAGCGAGATACAGCGTTCTGTACTGTACTAAGTTGGTGAAAAACTGTGAGGTCATGCAAATATCGTAATTGTGAACGAAAGAGTGTAATAGAGCGTTTTTAGATACAAGTGCGAAGGTTTGGTTAGGTTAAGATATGAACCGTCATAAAACCGCATTAAACGCTGTCACCTAGTGAGATGCAGTGTTTTTCAACATTACAAGTCGGAAACTGCGATATCTAATGTGAAAGCGCATGAAACCGTCGTAATGTTGCAGAAAGCATTGTAAAGTAGCGAGTAAAACGTTTTCTAACGATAGAAGTGCGAAGGTTAGGTTAGGTTAGGTTAGTTTAAGCTAGGTAGCGTCGTGAAACCACCAAAAACGACGTCATCTAACGAGATAGTGTTGTTTTATTGCGAGTACGAAACTGCGATAGGTGAAATATTGTGAAAGCACACAAAACGGCATGAACAAGCCAGATACTGCGTCATGTACCGTTACAAGTGCGAAACTGCTATGAAAGCGCATGCAAGCATCGTGAAACCTTAAAGAACGATGTCGTTTAGCGAGATACAGCGTTCTGTACTGTACTAAGTTGGTGAAAAACTGTGAGGTCATGCAAATATCGTAATTGTGAACGAAAGAGTGTAATAGAGCGTTTTTAGATACAAGTGCGAAGGTTTGGTTAGGTTAAGATATGAACCGTCATAAAACCGCATTAAACGCTGTCACCTAGTGAGATGCAGTGTTTTTCACCATTACAAGTCGGAAACTGCGATATCTAATGTGAAAGCGCATGAAACCGTCGTAATGTTGCAGAAAGCATTGTAAAGTAGCGAGTAAAACGTTTTCTAACGATAGAAGTGCGAAGGTTAGGTTAGGTTAGGTTAGTTTAAGCTAGGTAGCGTCGTGAAACCACCAAAAACGACGTCATCTAACGAGATAGTGTTGCTTTAATTGCGAGTACGAAACTGCGATAGGTGAAATATTGTGAAAGCACACAAAACGGCATGAACAAGCCAGATACTGCGTCATGTACCGTTACAAGTGCGAAACTGCTATGAAAGCGCATGCAAGCATCGTGAAACCTTAAAGAACGATGTCGTTTAGCGAGATACAGCGTTCTGTACTGTACTAAGTTGGTGAAAAACTGTGAGGTCATGCAAATATCGTAATTGTGAACGAAAGAGTGTAATAGAGCGTTTTTAGATACAAGTGCGAAGGTTTGGTTAGGTTAAGATATGAACCGTCATAAAACCGCATTAAACGCTGTCACCTAGTGAGATGCAGTGTTTTTCACCATTACAAGTCGGAAACTGCGATATCTAATGTGAAAGCGCATGAAACCGTCGTAATGTTGCAGAAAGCATTGTAAAGTAGCGAGTAAAACGTTTTCTAACGATAGAAGTGCGAAGGTTAGGTTAGGTTAGGTTAGTTTAAGCTAGGTAGCGTCGTGAAACCACCAAAAACGACGTCATCTAACGAGATAGTGTTGTTTATTGCGAGTACGAAACCTGCGATAGGTGAAATATTGTGAAAGCACACAAAACGGCATGAACAAGCCAGATACTGCGTCATGTACCGTTACAAGTGCGAAACTGCTATGAAAGCGCATGCAAGCATCGTGAAACCTTAAAGAACGATGTCGTTTAGCGAAATACAGCGTTCTGTACTGTACTAAGTTGGTGAAAAACTGTGAGGTCATGCAAATATCGTAATTGTGAACGAAACAGTGTAATAGAGCGTTTTTAGATACAAGTGCGAAGGTTAGGTTAGGTTAAGATATGAACCGTCATAAAACCGCATTAAACGCTGTCACCTAGTGAGATGCAGTGTTTTTCACCATTACAAGTCGGAAACTGCGATATCTAATGTGAAAGCGCATGAAACCGTCGTAATGTTGCAGAAAGCATTGTAAAGTAGCGAGTAAAACGTTTTCTAACGATAGAAGTGCGAAGGTTAGGTTAGGTTAGGTTAGTTTAAGCTAGGTAGCGTCGTGAAACCACCAAAAACGACGTCATCTAACGAGATAGTGTTGTTTTATTGCGAGTACGAAACTGCGATAGGTGAAATATTGTCAAAGCACACAAAACGGCATGAACAAGCCAGATACTGCGTCATTGTACCGTTACAAGTGCGAAACTGCTATGAAAGCGCATGCAAGCATCGTGAAACCTTAAAGAACGATGTCGTTTAGCGAGATACAGCGTTCTGTACTGTACTAAGTTGGTGAAAAACTGTGAGGTCATGCAAATATCGTAATTGTGAACGAAAGAGTGTAATAGAGCGTTTTTAGATACAAGTGCGAAGGTTTGGTTAGGTTAAGATATGAACCGTCATAAAACCGCATTAAACGCTGTCACCTAGTGAGATGCAGTGTTTTTCAACATTACAAGTCCGAAACTGCGATATCTAATGTGAAAGCGCATGAAACCGTCGTAATGTTGCAGAAAGCATTGTTAAGTACGAGTAAAAC
>WOVY01010967.1:0-28669 GCA_013436015.1 Rhipicephalus annulatus
AGGGGGAATCGTGTGACGTATCAAGTGATGGTTAGTAGAGTCGAGAAGGAAGAGTGCGTATGAAATACACATGGGTATGAGCCAGGCCACGTCGCCCATTCATCGTAGCGTCACATATATATATATATATATATATGATATAATATAAAATATATATATATTTGCTAACTTGAGAAACAAGCCTCTTTACGTTAGGTGCACATCAGGTGGGAAGAGTACTTCTATTACTTGTCCAGATTGTGGCCCCTTATGGTGGGAATCATAATGCACTGTTGATGTGTCAAATTCACATAGCATAATTCCAAGGCACTCGATCAATATCCAAGGAAGAAAATTATGTTCTTTTGCGTGAGTTTCAGCAGCTCATAGTAACTTGTATGTAATGAATACTTCATCATTCTTGGCTGCTTCATGTTTTATGGAAGCACATGTGCTTCGTTATAACAAAAAAACACGCACGCTCACGCCACTGCAGTGGCGTGAGCGTGCGTTTTTTTTTGTTATTAACGATTTGCCCTATGCATTCACGTTTCTTCTTTTTTTGTGTGTCGTACTTCTCGTATCGCGCAGCCTACCGTTTTGGGCACACGTAAAAAAAGTACATAAAAAGATACGTCCCACGCCGAAATTCGCGTTCGCAACGAGCTGGGCACCGACAGGGTGCCCTACGACGCCCACACACTCCGCAACACCTTACCAACCGTTCGCTGCGATGTGTTGGGAATTCGTGTGGTCGTGCAAATATCGCGCGTGTGAAGTGAACGCAGTTGTGTGTTAGATACACGGCAACTGCATATGTTGATATGAACCGTCACCATTAACGCAACTGTGAGACCCCCGCTCTTCCCAACGTCAAGCAGCGAGCTAAGTGCCGTTAACTGTACTGTGCTGTGAAGCAAAACAATTCGAGATAGGTCGTTTTTATAGCTAGCCGAACATGCGATAGGTGTCAGATATTGACGTCACACCACGGTAAGACAGCGTATCCGCATAGTTGTCATACGTACGATAGAACCGCATCGGACGTCAATTCTGAAAGAGAAACTTGATCGAGTAATTTTTTCTGTACTTACAAAGTTACCTGCACAACTTGCAACATCGATTATGCATTGTCAACGAGCAGTGCAGGTTCTGTACTGATTGATTGATTGATATGTGGGGTCAACGTCAAAACCACATAATTATGAGAGACACCGTAGTGGAGATCCAGAAATTTCGACCATTGGGGTTCTTTAACGTGAACCTCTAATCTGAGCACACGGGCCTACAACATGTTCCACCTCCATCGGAAATGCAGCGATACCGGATGTCGAAACCGCGACCGCGGTTGCAGAAAGAGTAGCGTTAGCCACTAAAACGACGTCATCTAACGGAAGGTTGGTTTTATTGCGAGTACGAACCTGCGATAGTTTAATATTGTGAAAGCACACAAAACGTCTTGAACAAGCCAGATACTGCGCTTGAACCGTTGTGCGAAACGCTAAAAAGCATGCACAAGCAGAAACTGCGTCTCTATTCATTATTATGAAAGCGTGATGTTGACTTTAAAGCTGATGTCATGCAATATCGTAATTGTGAAGGAAAAGTAATGCGGTTTTATTCGATTGTCCGCGAAGGTTGGCTTTTTGATACAACCTGTCCCGCATTTGTTAGTTTAATATGCCGTCACAGCCATATCGGAAACTATGAAATGCGCCCATGAAACCGTCGTAATGTTGCAGAAAGCATTGTAAAGTAGCGAGTAAAACGTTTTCTAACGATAGAAGTGTGAAGGTTAGGTTAGGTTAGGTTAGGTTAGTTTAAGCTAGGTAGCGTCGTGAAACCACCAAAAACGACGTCATCTAACGAGATAGTGTTGTTTTATTGCGAGTACGAACCTGCGATAGGTGAAATATTGTGAAAGCACACAAAACGGCATGAACAAGCCAGATACTGCGTCTTGTACCGTTACAAGTGCGAAACTGCTATGAAAGCGCATGCAAGCATCGTGAAACCTTAAAGAACGATGTCATTGAGCGAGATACAGCGTTCTGTACTGTACTAAGTTGGTGAAAAACTGTGAGGTCATGCAAATATCGTAATTGTGAAGGAAACAGTGTAATAGAGCGTTTTTAGATACAAGTGCGAAGGTTTGGTTAGGTTAAGATATGAACCGTCATAAAACCGCATTAAACGCTGTCACCTAGTGAGATGCAGTGTTTTTCACCATTACAAGTCGGAAACAGCGATATCTAATGTGAAAGCGCATGAAACCGTCGTAATGTTGCAGAAAGCATTGTAAAGTAGCGAGTAAAACGTTTTCTAACGATAGAAGTGCGAAGGTTAGGTTAGGTTAGGTTAGGTTAAGCTAGGTAGCGTCGTGAAACCACCAAAAACGACGTCATCTAACGAGATAGTGTTGTTTTATTGCGAGTACGAACCTGCGATAGGTGAAATATTGTGAAAGCACACAAAACGGCATGAACAAGCCAGATACTGCGTCTTGTACCGTTACAAGTGCGAAACTGCTATGAAAGCGCATGCAAGCATCGTGAAACCTTAAAGAACGATGTCATTGAGCGAGATACAGCGTTCTGTACTGTACTAAGTTGGTGAAAAACTGTGAGGTCATGCAAATATCGTAATTGTGAAGGAAACAGTGTAATAGAGCGTTTTTAGATACAAGTGCGAAGGTTTGGTTAGGTTAAGATATGAACCGTCATAAAACCGCATTAAACGCTGTCACCTAGTGAGATGCAGTGTTTTTCACCATTACAAGTCGGAAACAGCGATATCTAATGTGAAAGCGCATGAAACCGTCGTAATGTTGCAGAAAGCATTGTAAAGTAGCGAGTAAAACGTTTTCTAACGATAGAAGTGTGAAGGTTAGGTTAGGTTAGGTTAGGTTAGTTAAGCTAGGTAGCGTCGTGAAACCACCAAAAACGACGTCATCTAACGAGATAGTGTTGTTTTATTGCGAGTACGAACCTGCGATAGGTGAAATATTGTGAAAGCACACAAAACGGCATGAACAAGCCAGATACTGCGTCTTGTACCGTTACAAGTGCGAAACTGCTATGAAAGCGCATGCAAGCATCGTGAAACCTTAAAGAACGATGTCATTGAGCGAGATACAGCGTTCTGTACTGTACTAAGTTGGTGAAAAACTGTGAGGTCATGCAAATATCGTAATTGTGAAGGAAACAGTGTAATAGAGCGTTTTTAGATACAAGTGCGAAGGTTTGGTTAGGTTAAGATATGAACCGTCATAAAACCGCATTAAACGCTGTCACCTAGTGAGATGCAGTGTTTTTCACCATTACAAGTCGGAAACAGCGATATCTAATGTGAAAGCGCATGAAACCGTCGTAATGTTGCAGAAAGCATTGTAAAGTAGCGAGTAAAACGTTTTCTAACGATAGAAGTGCGAAGGTTAGGTTAGGTTAGGTTAGGTTAGTTTAAGCTAGGTAGCGTCGTGAAACCACCAAAAACGACGTCATCTAACGAGATAGTGTTGTTTTATTGCGAGTACGAACCTGCGATAGGTGAAATATTGTGAAAGCACACAAAACGGCATGAACAAGCCAGATACTGCGTCTTGTACCGTTACAAGTGCGAAACTGCTATGAAAGCGCATGCAAGCATCGTGAAACCTTAAAGAACGATGTCATTGAGCGAGATACAGCGTTCTGTACTGTACTAAGTTGGTGAAAAACTGTGAGGTCATGCAAATATCGTAATTGTGAAGGAAACAGTGTAATAGAGCGTTTTTAGATACAAGTGCGAAGGTTTGGTTAGGTTAAGATATGAACCGTCATAAAACCGCATTAAACGCTGTCACCTAGTGAGATGCAGTGTTTTTCACCATTACAAGTCGGAAACAGCGATATCTAATGTGAAAGCGCATGAAACCGTCGTAATGTTGCAGAAAGCATTGTAAAGTAGCGAGTAAAACGTTTTCTAACGATAGAAGTGTGAAGGTTAGGTTAGGTTAGGTTAGGTTAAGCTAGGTAGCGTCGTGAAACCACCAAAAACGACGTCATCTAACGAGATAGTGTTGTTTTATTGCGAGTACGAACCTGCGATAGGTGAAATATTGTGAAAGCACACAAAACGGCATGAACAAGCCAGATACTGCGTCTTGTACCGTTACAAGTGCGAAACTGCTATGAAAGCGCATGCAAGCATCGTGAAACCTTAAAGAACGATGTCATTGAGCGAGATACAGCGTTCTGTACTGTACTAAGTTGGTGAAAAACTGTGAGGTCATGCAAATATCGTAATTGTGAAGGAAACAGTGTAATAGAGCGTTTTTAGATACAAGTGCGAAGGTTTGGTTAGGTTAAGATATGAACCGTCATAAAACCGCATTAAACGCTGTCACCTAGTGAGATGCAGTGTTTTTCACCATTACAAGTCGGAAACAGCGATATCTAATGTGAAAGCGCATGAAACCGTCGTAATGTTGCAGAAAGCATTGTAAAGTAGCGAGTAAAACGTTTTCTAACGATAGAAGTGCGAAGGTTAGGTTAGGTTAGGTTAGGTTAAGCTAGGTAGCGTCGTGAAACCACCAAAAACGACGTCATCTAACGAGATAGTGTTGTTTTATTGCGAGTACGAACCTGCGATAGGTGAAATATTGTGAAAGCACACAAAACGGCATGAACAAGCCAGATACTGCGTCTTGTACCGTTACAAGTGCGAAACTGCTATGAAAGCGCATGCAAGCATCGTGAAACCTTAAAGAACGATGTCATTGAGCGAGATACAGCGTTCTGTACTGTACTAAGTTGGTGAAAAACTGTGAGGTCATGCAAATATCGTAATTGTGAAGGAAACAGTGTAATAGAGCGTTTTTAGATACAAGTGCGAAGGTTTGGTTAGGTTAAGATATGAACCGTCATAAAACCGCATTAAACGCTGTCACCTAGTGAGATGCAGTGTTTTTCACCATTACAAGTCGGAAACAGCGATATCTAATGTGAAAGCGCATGAAACCGTCGTAATGTTGCAGAAAGCATTGTAAAGTAGCGAGTAAAACGTTTTCTAACGATAGAAGTGCGAAGGTTAGGTTAGGTTAGGTTAGGTTAGTTTAAGCTAGGTAGCGTCGTGAAACCACCAAAAACGACGTCATCTAACGAGATAGTGTTGTTTTATTGCGAGTACGAACCTGCGATAGGTGAAATATTGTGAAAGCACACAAAACGGCATGAACAAGCCAGATACTGCGTCTTGTACCGTTACAAGTGCGAAACTGCTATGAAAGCGCATGCAAGCATCGTGAAACCTTAAAGAACGATGTCATTGAGCGAGATACAGCGTTCTGTACTGTACTAAGTTGGTGAAAAACTGTGAGGTCATGCAAATATCGTAATTGTGAAGGAAACAGTGTAATAGAGCGTTTTTAGATACAAGTGCGAAGGTTTGGTTAGGTTAAGATATGAACCGTCATAAAACCGCATTAAACGCTGTCACCTAGTGAGATGCAGTGTTTTTCACCATTACAAGTCGGAAACAGCGATATCTAATGTGAAAGCGCATGAAACCGTCGTAATGTTGCAGAAAGCATTGTAAAGTAGCGAGTAAAACGTTTTCTAACGATAGAAGTGCGAAGGTTAGGTTAGGTTAGGTTAGGTTTAAGCTAGGTAGCGTCGTGAAACCACCAAAAACGACGTCATCTAACGAGATAGTGTTGTTTTATTGCGAGTACGAACCTGCGATAGGTGAAATATTGTGAAAGCACACAAAACGGCATGAACAAGCCAGATACTGCGTCTTGTACCGTTACAAGTGCGAAACTGCTATGAAAGCGCATGCAAGCATCGTGAAACCTTAAAGAACGATGTCATTGAGCGAGATACAGCGTTCTGTACTGTACTAAGTTGGTGAAAAACTGTGAGGTCATGCAAATATCGTAATTGTGAAGGAAACAGTGTAATAGAGCGTTTTTAGATACAAGTGCGAAGGTTTGGTTAGGTTAAGATATGAACCGTCATAAAACCGCATTAAACGCTGTCACCTAGTGAGATGCAGTGTTTTTCACCATTACAAGTCGGAAACAGCGATATCTAATGTGAAAGCGCATGAAACCGTCGTAATGTTGCAGAAAGCATTGTAAAGTAGCGAGTAAAACGTTTTCTAACGATAGAAGTGCGAAGGTTAGGTTAGGTTAGGTTAGGTTAGTTTAAGCTAGGTAGCGTCGTGAAACCACCAAAAACGACGTCATCTAACGAGATAGTGTTGTTTTATTGCGAGTACGAACCTGCGATAGGTGAAATATTGTGAAAGCACACAAAACGGCATGAACAAGCCAGATACTGCGTCTTGTACCGTTACAAGTGCGAAACTGCTATGAAAGCGCATGCAAGCATCGTGAAACCTTAAAGAACGATGTCATTGAGCGAGATACAGCGTTCTGTACTGTACTAAGTTGGTGAAAAACTGTGAGGTCATGCAAATATCGTAATTGTGAAGGAAACAGTGTAATAGAGCGTTTTTAGATACAAGTGCGAAGGTTTGGTTAGGTTAAGATATGAACCGTCATAAAACCGCATTAAACGCTGTCACCTAGTGAGATGCAGTGTTTTTCACCATTACAAGTCGGAAACAGCGATATCTAATGTGAAAGCGCATGAAACCGTCGTAATGTTGCAGAAAGCATTGTAAAGTAGCGAGTAAAACGTTTTCTAACGATAGAAGTGCGAAGGTTAGGTTAGGTTAGGTTAGGTTAGTTTAAGCTAGGTAGCGTCGTGAAACCACCAAAAACGACGTCATCTAACGAGATAGTGTTGTTTTATTGCGAGTACGAACCTGCGATAGGTGAAATATTGTGAAAGCACACAAAACGGCATGAACAAGCCAGATACTGCGTCTTGTACCGTTACAAGTGCGAAACTGCTATGAAAGCGCATGCAAGCATCGTGAAACCTTAAAGAACGATGTCATTGAGCGAGATACAGCGTTCTGTACTGTACTAAGTTGGTGAAAAACTGTGAGGTCATGCAAATATCGTAATTGTGAAGGAAACAGTGTAATAGAGCGTTTTTAGATACAAGTGCGAAGGTTTGGTTAGGTTAAGATATGAACCGTCATAAAACCGCATTAAACGCTGTCACCTAGTGAGATGCAGTGTTTTTCACCATTACAAGTCGGAAACAGCGATATCTAATGTGAAAGCGCATGAAACCGTCGTAATGTTGCAGAAAGCATTGTAAAGTAGCGAGTAAAACGTTTTCTAACGATAGAAGTGCGAAGGTTAGGTTAGGTTAGGTTAGGTTAGTTTAAGCTAGGTAGCGTCGTGAAACCACCAAAAACGACGTCATCTAACGAGATAGTGTTGTTTTATTGCGAGTACGAACCTGCGATAGGTGAAATATTGTGAAAGCACACAAAACGGCATGAACAAGCCAGATACTGCGTCTTGTACCGTTACAAGTGCGAAACTGCTATGAAAGCGCATGCAAGCATCGTGAAACCTTAAAGAACGATGTCATTGAGCGAGATACAGCGTTCTGTACTGTACTAAGTTGGTGAAAAACTGTGAGGTCATGCAAATATCGTAATTGTGAAGGAAACAGTGTAATAGAGCGTTTTTAGATACAAGTGCGAAGGTTTGGTTAGGTTAAGATATGAACCGTCATAAAACCGCATTAAACGCTGTCACCTAGTGAGATGCAGTGTTTTTCACCATTACAAGTCGGAAACAGCGATATCTAATGTGAAAGCGCATGAAACCGTCGTAATGTTGCAGAAAGCATTGTAAAGTAGCGAGTAAAACGTTTTCTAACGATAGAAGTGTGAAGGTTAGGTTAGGTTAGGTTAGGTTAGTTAAGCTAGGTAGCGTCGTGAAACCACCAAAAACGACGTCATCTAACGAGATAGTGTTGTTTTATTGCGAGTACGAACCTGCGATAGGTGAAATATTGTGAAAGCACACAAAACGGCATGAACAAGCCAGATACTGCGTCTTGTACCGTTACAAGTGCGAAACTGCTATGAAAGCGCATGCAAGCATCGTGAAACCTTAAAGAACGATGTCATTGAGCGAGATACAGCGTTCTGTACTGTACTAAGTTGGTGAAAAACTGTGAGGTCATGCAAATATCGTAATTGTGAAGGAAACAGTGTAATAGAGCGTTTTTAGATACAAGTGCGAAGGTTTGGTTAGGTTAAGATATGAACCGTCATAAAACCGCATTAAACGCTGTCACCTAGTGAGATGCAGTGTTTTTCACCATTACAAGTCGGAAACAGCGATATCTAATGTGAAAGCGCATGAAACCGTCGTAATGTTGCAGAAAGCATTGTAAAGTAGCGAGTAAAACGTTTTCTAACGATAGAAGTGTGAAGGTTAGGTTAGGTTAGGTTAGGTTTTAAGCTAGGTAGCGTCGTGAAACCACCAAAAACGACGTCATCTAACGAGATAGTGTTGTTTTATTGCGAGTACGAACCTGCGATAGGTGAAATATTGTGAAAGCACACAAAACGGCATGAACAAGCCAGATACTGCGTCTTGTACCGTTACAAGTGCGAAACTGCTATGAAAGCGCATGCAAGCATCGTGAAACCTTAAAGAACGATGTCATTGAGCGAGATACAGCGTTCTGTACTGTACTAAGTTGGTGAAAAACTGTGAGGTCATGCAAATATCGTAATTGTGAAGGAAACAGTGTAATAGAGCGTTTTTAGATACAAGTGCGAAGGTTTGGTTAGGTTAAGATATGAACCGTCATAAAACCGCATTAAACGCTGTCACCTAGTGAGATGCAGTGTTTTTCACCATTACAAGTCGGAAACAGCGATATCTAATGTGAAAGCGCATGAAACCGTCGTAATGTTGCAGAAAGCATTGTAAAGTAGCGAGTAAAACGTTTTCTAACGATAGAAGTGCGAAGGTTAGGTTAGGTTAGGTTAGGTTAGTTAAGCTAGGTAGCGTCGTGAAACCACCAAAAACGACGTCATCTAACGAGATAGTGTTGTTTTATTGCGAGTACGAACCTGCGATAGGTGAAATATTGTGAAAGCACACAAAACGGCATGAACAAGCCAGATACTGCGTCTTGTACCGTTACAAGTGCGAAACTGCTATGAAAGCGCATGCAAGCATCGTGAAACCTTAAAGAACGATGTCATTGAGCGAGATACAGCGTTCTGTACTGTACTAAGTTGGTGAAAAACTGTGAGGTCATGCAAATATCGTAATTGTGAAGGAAACAGTGTAATAGAGCGTTTTTAGATACAAGTGCGAAGGTTTGGTTAGGTTAAGATATGAACCGTCATAAAACCGCATTAAACGCTGTCACCTAGTGAGATGCAGTGTTTTTCACCATTACAAGTCGGAAACAGCGATATCTAATGTGAAAGCGCATGAAACCGTCGTAATGTTGCAGAAAGCATTGTAAAGTAGCGAGTAAAACGTTTTCTAACGATAGAAGTGCGAAGGTTAGGTTAGGTTAGGTTAGGTTAGTTTAAGCTAGGTAGCGTCGTGAAACCACCAAAAACGACGTCATCTAACGAGATAGTGTTGTTTTATTGCGAGTACGAACCTGCGATAGGTGAAATATTGTGAAAGCACACAAAACGGCATGAACAAGCCAGATACTGCGTCTTGTACCGTTACAAGTGCGAAACTGCTATGAAAGCGCATGCAAGCATCGTGAAACCTTAAAGAACGATGTCATTGAGCGAGATACAGCGTTCTGTACTGTACTAAGTTGGTGAAAAACTGTGAGGTCATGCAAATATCGTAATTGTGAAGGAAACAGTGTAATAGAGCGTTTTTAGATACAAGTGCGAAGGTTTGGTTAGGTTAAGATATGAACCGTCATAAAACCGCATTAAACGCTGTCACCTAGTGAGATGCAGTGTTTTTCACCATTACAAGTCGGAAACAGCGATATCTAATGTGAAAGCGCATGAAACCGTCGTAATGTTGCAGAAAGCATTGTAAAGTAGCGAGTAAAACGTTTTCTAACGATAGAAGTGCGAAGGTTAGGTTAGGTTAGGTTAGTTTAAGCTAGGTAGCGTCGTGAAACCACCAAAAACGACGTCATCTAACGAGATAGTGTTGTTTTATTGCGAGTACGAACCTGCGATAGGTGAAATATTGTGAAAGCACACAAAACGGCATGAACAAGCCAGATACTGCGTCTTGTACCGTTACAAGTGCGAAACTGCTATGAAAGCGCATGCAAGCATCGTGAAACCTTAAAGAACGATGTCATTGAGCGAGATACAGCGTTCTGTACTGTACTAAGTTGGTGAAAAACTGTGAGGTCATGCAAATATCGTAATTGTGAAGGAAACAGTGTAATAGAGCGTTTTTAGATACAAGTGCGAAGGTTTGGTTAGGTTAAGATATGAACCGTCATAAAACCGCATTAAACGCTGTCACCTAGTGAGATGCAGTGTTTTTCACCATTACAAGTCGGAAACAGCGATATCTAATGTGAAAGCGCATGAAACCGTCGTAATGTTGCAGAAAGCATTGTAAAGTAGCGAGTAAAACGTTTTCTAACGATAGAAGTGCGAAGGTTAGGTTAGGTTAGGTTAGGTTAGTTTAAGCTAGGTAGCGTCGTGAAACCACCAAAAACGACGTCATCTAACGAGATAGTGTTGTTTTATTGCGAGTACGAACCTGCGATAGGTGAAATATTGTGAAAGCACACAAAACGGCATGAACAAGCCAGATACTGCGTCTTGTACCGTTACAAGTGCGAAACTGCTATGAAAGCGCATGCAAGCATCGTGAAACCTTAAAGAACGATGTCATTGAGCGAGATACAGCGTTCTGTACTGTACTAAGTTGGTGAAAAACTGTGAGGTCATGCAAATATCGTAATTGTGAAGGAAACAGTGTAATAGAGCGTTTTTAGATACAAGTGCGAAGGTTTGGTTAGGTTAAGATATGAACCGTCATAAAACCGCATTAAACGCTGTCACCTAGTGAGATGCAGTGTTTTTCACCATTACAAGTCGGAAACAGCGATATCTAATGTGAAAGCGCATGAAACCGTCGTAATGTTGCAGAAAGCATTGTAAAGTAGCGAGTAAAACGTTTTCTAACGATAGAAGTGCGAAGGTTAGGTTAGGTTAGGTTAGTTTAAGCTAGGTAGCGTCGTGAAACCACCAAAAACGACGTCATCTAACGAGATAGTGTTGTTTTATTGCGAGTACGAACCTGCGATAGGTGAAATATTGTGAAAGCACACAAAACGGCATGAACAAGCCAGATACTGCGTCTTGTACCGTTACAAGTGCGAAACTGCTATGAAAGCGCATGCAAGCATCGTGAAACCTTAAAGAACGATGTCATTGAGCGAGATACAGCGTTCTGTACGGTACTAAGTTGGTGAAAAACTTGAGGTCATGCAAATATCGTAATTGTGAAGGTTTCAGTCACAATTACGATATTTGCATGACCTCACAGTTTTTCACCAACTTAGTACAGTACAGAACGCTGTATCTCGCTCAATGACATCGTTCTTTAAGGTTTCACGATGCTTGCATGCGCTTTCATAGCAGTTTCGCACTTGTAACGGTACAAGACGCAGTATCTGGCTTGTTCATGCCGTTTTGTGTGCTTTCACAATATTTCACCTATCGCAGGTTCGTACTCGCAATAAAACAACACTATCTCGTTAGATGACGTCGTTTTTGGTGGTTTCACGACGCTACCTAGCTTAAACTAACCTAACCTAACCTAACCTAACCTTCGCACTTCTATCGTTAGAAAACGTTTTACTCGCTACTTTACAATGCTTTCTGCAACATTACGACGGTTTCATGCGCTTTCACATTAGATATCGCTGTTTCCGACTTGTAATGGTGAAAAACACTGCATCTCACTAGGTGACAGCGTTTAATGCGGTTTTATGACGGTTCATATCTTAACCTAACCAAACCTTCGCACTTGTATCTAAAAACGCTCTATTACACTGTTTCCTTCACAATTACGATATTTGCATGACCTCACAGTTTTTCACCAACTTAGTACAGTACAGAACGCTGTATCTCGCTCAATGACATCGTTCTTTAAGGTTTCACGATGCTTGCATGCGCTTTCATAGCAGTTTCGCACTTGTAACGGTACAAGACGCAGTATCTGGCTTGTTCATGCCGTTTTGTGTGCTTTCACAATATTTCACCTATCGCAGGTTCGTACTCGCAATAAAACAACACTATCTCGTTAGATGACGTCGTTTTTGGTGGTTTCACGACGCTACCTAGCTTAACCTAACCTAACCTAACCTAACCTAACCTTCGCACTTCTATCGTTAGAAAACGTTTTACTCGCTACTTTACAATGCTTTCTGCAACATTACGACGGTTTCATGCGCTTTCACATTAGATATCGCTGTTTCCGACTTGTAATGGTGAAAAACACTGCATCTCACTAGGTGACAGCGTTTAATGCGGTTTTATGACGGTTCATATCTTAACCTAACCAAACCTTCGCACTTGTATCTAAAAACGCTCTATTACACTGTTTCCTTCACAATTACGATATTTGCATGACCTCACAGTTTTTCACCAACTTAGTACAGTACAGAACGCTGTATCTCGCTCAATGACATCGTTCTTTAAGGTTTCACGATGCTTGCATGCGCTTTCATAGCAGTTTCGCACTTGTAACGGTACAAGACGCAGTATCTGGCTTGTTCATGCCGTTTTGTGTGCTTTCACAATATTTCACCTATCGCAGGTTCGTACTCGCAATAAAACAACACTATCTCGTTAGATGACGTCGTTTTTGGTGGTTTCACGACGCTACCTAGCTTAAACTAACCTAACCTAACCTAACCTTCGCACTTCTATCGTTAGAAAACGTTTTACTCGCTACTTTACAATGCTTTCTGCAACATTACGACGGTTTCATGCGCTTTCACATTAGATATCGCTGTTTCCGACTTGTAATGGTGAAAAACACTGCATCTCACTAGGTGACAGCGTTTAATGCGGTTTTATGACGGTTCATATCTTAACCTAACCAAACCTTCGCACTTGTATCTAAAAACGCTCTATTACACTGTTTCCTTCACAATTACGATATTTGCATGACCTCACAGTTTTTCACCAACTTAGTACAGTACAGAACGCTGTATCTCGCTCAATGACATCGTTCTTTAAGGTTTCACGATGCTTGCATGCGCTTTCATAGCAGTTTCGCACTTGTAACGGTACAAGACGCAGTATCTGGCTTGTTCATGCCGTTTTGTGTGCTTTCACAATATTTCACCTATCGCAGGTTCGTACTCGCAATAAAACAACACTATCTCGTTAGATGACGTCGTTTTTGGTGGTTTCACGACGCTACCTAGCTTAAACTAACCTAACCTAACCTAACCTAACCTTCGCACTTCTATCGTTAGAAAACGTTTTACTCGCTACTTTACAATGCTTTCTGCAACATTACGACGGTTTCATGCGCTTTCACATTAGATATCGCTGTTTCCGACTTGTAATGGTGAAAAACACTGCATCTCACTAGGTGACAGCGTTTAATGCGGTTTTATGACGGTTCATATCTTAACCTAACCAAACCTTCGCACTTGTATCTAAAAACGCTCTATTACACTGTTTCCTTCACAATTACGATATTTGCATGACCTCACAGTTTTTCACCAACTTAGTACAGTACAGAACGCTGTATCTCGCTCAATGACATCGTTCTTTAAGGTTTCACGATGCTTGCATGCGCTTTCATAGCAGTTTCGCACTTGTAACGGTACAAGACGCAGTATCTGGCTTGTTCATGCCGTTTTGTGTGCTTTCACAATATTTCACCTATCGCAGGTTCGTACTCGCAATAAAACAACACTATCTCGTTAGATGACGTCGTTTTTGGTGGTTTCACGACGCTACCTAGCTTAAACTAACCTAACCTAACCTAACCTAACCTTCGCACTTCTATCGTTAGAAAACGTTTTACTCGCTACTTTACAATGCTTTCTGCAACATTACGACGGTTTCATGCGCTTTCACATTAGATATCGCTGTTTCCGACTTGTAATGGTGAAAAACACTGCATCTCACTAGGTGACAGCGTTTAATGCGGTTTTATGACGGTTCATATCTTAACCTAACCAAACCTTCGCACTTGTATCTAAAAACGCTCTATTACACTGTTTCCTTCACAATTACGATATTTGCATGACCTCACAGTTTTTCACCAACTTAGTACAGTACAGAACGCTGTATCTCGCTCAATGACATCGTTCTTTAAGGTTTCACGATGCTTGCATGCGCTTTCATAGCAGTTTCGCACTTGTAACGGTACAAGACGCAGTATCTGGCTTGTTCATGCCGTTTTGTGTGCTTTCACAATATTTCACCTATCGCAGGTTCGTACTCGCAATAAAACAACACTATCTCGTTAGATGACGTCGTTTTTGGTGGTTTCACGACGCTACCTAGCTTAAACTAACCTAACCTAACCTAACCTAACCTTCGCACTTCTATCGTTAGAAAACGTTTTACTCGCTACTTTACAATGCTTTCTGCAACATTACGACGGTTTCATGCGCTTTCACATTAGATATCGCTGTTTCCGACTTGTAATGGTGAAAAACACTGCATCTCACTAGGTGACAGCGTTTAATGCGGTTTTATGACGGTTCATATCTTAACCTAACCAAACCTTCGCACTTGTATCTAAAAACGCTCTATTACACTGTTTCCTTCACAATTACGATATTTGCATGACCTCACAGTTTTTCACCAACTTAGTACAGTACAGAACGCTGTATCTCGCTCAATGACATCGTTCTTTAAGGTTTCACGATGCTTGCATGCGCTTTCATAGCAGTTTCGCACTTGTAACGGTACAAGACGCAGTATCTGGCTTGTTCATGCCGTTTTGTGTGCTTTCACAATATTTCACCTATCGCAGGTTCGTACTCGCAATAAAACAACACTATCTCGTTAGATGACGTCGTTTTTGGTGGTTTCACGACGCTACCTAGCTTAAACTAACCTAACCTAACCTAACCTAACCTTCGCACTTCTATCGTTAGAAAACGTTTTACTCGCTACTTTACAATGCTTTCTGCAACATTACGACGGTTTCATGCGCTTTCACATTAGATATCGCTGTTTCCGACTTGTAATGGTGAAAAACACTGCATCTCACTAGGTGACAGCGTTTAATGCGGTTTTATGACGGTTCATATCTTAACCTAACCAAACCTTCGCACTTGTATCTAAAAACGCTCTATTACACTGTTTCCTTCACAATTACGATATTTGCATGACCTCACAGTTTTTCACCAACTTAGTACAGTACAGAACGCTGTATCTCGCTCAATGACATCGTTCTTTAAGGTTTCACGATGCTTGCATGCGCTTTCATAGCAGTTTCGCACTTGTAACGGTACAAGACGCAGTATCTGGCTTGTTCATGCCGTTTTGTGTGCTTTCACAATATTTCACCTATCGCAGGTTCGTACTCGCAATAAAACAACACTATCTCGTTAGATGACGTCGTTTTTGGTGGTTTCACGACGCTACCTAGCTTAAACTAACCTAACCTAACCTAACCTAACCTTCGCACTTCTATCGTTAGAAAACGTTTTACTCGCTACTTTACAATGCTTTCTGCAACATTACGACGGTTTCATGCGCTTTCACATTAGATATCGCTGTTTCCGACTTGTAATGGTGAAAAACACTGCATCTCACTAGGTGACAGCGTTTAATGCGGTTTTATGACGGTTCATATCTTAACCTAACCAAACCTTCGCACTTGTATCTAAAAACGCTCTATTACACTGTTTCCTTCACAATTACGATATTTGCATGACCTCACAGTTTTTCACCAACTTAGTACAGTACAGAACGCTGTATCTCGCTCAATGACATCGTTCTTTAAGGTTTCACGATGCTTGCATGCGCTTTCATAGCAGTTTCGCACTTGTAACGGTACAAGACGCAGTATCTGGCTTGTTCATGCCGTTTTGTGTGCTTTCACAATATTTCACCTATCGCAGGTTCGTACTCGCAATAAAACAACACTATCTCGTTAGATGACGTCGTTTTTGGTGGTTTCACGACGCTACCTAGCTTAAACTAACCTAACCTAACCTAACCTAACCTTCGCACTTCTATCGTTAGAAAACGTTTTACTCGCTACTTTACAATGCTTTCTGCAACATTACGACGGTTTCATGCGCTTTCACATTAGATATCGCTGTTTCCGACTTGTAATGGTGAAAAACACTGCATCTCACTAGGTGACAGCGTTTAATGCGGTTTTATGACGGTTCATATCTTAACCTAACCAAACCTTCGCACTTGTATCTAAAAACGCTCTATTACACTGTTTCCTTCACAATTACGATATTTGCATGACCTCACAGTTTTTCACCAACTTAGTACAGTACAGAACGCTGTATCTCGCTCAATGACATCGTTCTTTAAGGTTTCACGATGCTTGCATGCGCTTTCATAGCAGTTTCGCACTTGTAACGGTACAAGACGCAGTATCTGGCTTGTTCATGCCGTTTTGTGTGCTTTCACAATATTTCACCTATCGCAGGTTCGTACTCGCAATAAAACAACACTATCTCGTTAGATGACGTCGTTTTTGGTGGTTTCACGACGCTACCTAGCTTAAACTAACCTAACCTAACCTAACCTAACCTTCGCACTTCTATCGTTAGAAAACGTTTTACTCGCTACTTTACAATGCTTTCTGCAACATTACGACGGTTTCATGCGCTTTCACATTAGATATCGCTGTTTCCGACTTGTAATGGTGAAAAACACTGCATCTCACTAGGTGACAGCGTTTAATGCGGTTTTATGACGGTTCATATCTTAACCTAACCAAACCTTCGCACTTGTATCTAAAAACGCTCTATTACACTGTTTCCTTCACAATTACGATATTTGCATGACCTCACAGTTTTTCACCAACTTAGTACAGTACAGAACGCTGTATCTCGCTCAATGACATCGTTCTTTAAGGTTTCACGATGCTTGCATGCGCTTTCATAGCAGTTTCGCACTTGTAACGGTACAAGACGCAGTATCTGGCTTGTTCATGCCGTTTTGTGTGCTTTCACAATATTTCACCTATCGCAGGTTCGTACTCGCAATAAAACAACACTATCTCGTTAGATGACGTCGTTTTTGGTGGTTTCACGACGCTACCTAGCTTAAACTAACCTAACCTAACCTAACCTAACCTTCGCACTTCTATCGTTAGAAAACGTTTTACTCGCTACTTTACAATGCTTTCTGCAACATTACGACGGTTTCATGCGCTTTCACATTAGATATCGCTGTTTCCGACTTGTAATGGTGAAAAACACTGCATCTCACTAGGTGACAGCGTTTAATGCGGTTTTATGACGGTTCATATCTTAACCTAACCAAACCTTCGCACTTGTATCTAAAAACGCTCTATTACACTGTTTCCTTCACAATTACGATATTTGCATGACCTCACAGTTTTTCACCAACTTAGTACAGTACAGAACGCTGTATCTCGCTCAATGACATCGTTCTTTAAGGTTTCACGATGCTTGCATGCGCTTTCATAGCAGTTTCGCACTTGTAACGGTACAAGACGCAGTATCTGGCTTGTTCATGCCGTTTTGTGTGCTTTCACAATATTTCACCTATCGCAGGTTCGTACTCGCAATAAAACAACACTATCTCGTTAGATGACGTCGTTTTTGGTGGTTTCACGACGCTACCTAGCTTAAACTAACCTAACCTAACCTAACCTAACCTTCGCACTTCTATCGTTAGAAAACGTTTTACTCGCTACTTTACAATGCTTTCTGCAACATTACGACGGTTTCATGCGCTTTCACATTAGATATCGCTGTTTCCGACTTGTAATGGTGAAAAACACTGCATCTCACTAGGTGACAGCGTTTAATGCGGTTTTATGACGGTTCATATCTTAACCTAACCAAACCTTCGCACTTGTATCTAAAAACGCTCTATTACACTGTTTCCTTCACAATTACGATATTTGCATGACCTCACAGTTTTTCACCAACTTAGTACAGTACAGAACGCTGTATCTCGCTCAATGACATCGTTCTTTAAGGTTTCACGATGCTTGCATGCGCTTTCATAGCAGTTTCGCACTTGTAACGGTACAAGACGCAGTATCTGGCTTGTTCATGCCGTTTTGTGTGCTTTCACAATATTTCACCTATCGCAGGTTCGTACTCGCAATAAAACAACACTATCTCGTTAGATGACGTCGTTTTTGGTGGTTTCACGACGCTACCTAGCTTAAACTAACCTAACCTAACCTAACCTAACCTTCGCACTTCTATCGTTAGAAAACGTTTTACTCGCTACTTTACAATGCTTTCTGCAACATTACGACGGTTTCATGCGCTTTCACATTAGATATCGCTGTTTCCGACTTGTAATGGTGAAAAACACTGCATCTCACTAGGTGACAGCGTTTAATGCGGTTTTATGACGGTTCATATCTTAACCTAACCAAACCTTCGCACTTGTATCTAAAAACGCTCTATTACACTGTTTCCTTCACAATTACGATATTTGCATGACCTCACAGTTTTTCACCAACTTAGTACAGTACAGAACGCTGTATCTCGCTCAATGACATCGTTCTTTAAGGTTTCACGATGCTTGCATGCGCTTTCATAGCAGTTTCGCACTTGTAACGGTACAAGACGCAGTATCTGGCTTGTTCATGCCGTTTTGTGTGCTTTCACAATATTTCACCTATCGCAGGTTCGTACTCGCAATAAAACAACACTATCTCGTTAGATGACGTCGTTTTTGGTGGTTTCACGACGCTACCTAGCTTAAACTAACCTAACCTAACCTAACCTTCGCACTTCTATCGTTAGAAAACGTTTTACTCGCTACTTTACAATGCTTTCTGCAACATTACGACGGTTTCATGCGCTTTCACATTAGATATCGCTGTTTCCGACTTGTAATGGTGAAAAACACTGCATCTCACTAGGTGACAGCGTTTAATGCGGTTTTATGACGGTTCATATCTTAACCTAACCAAACCTTCGCACTTGTATCTAAAAACGCTCTATTACACTGTTTCCTTCACAATTACGATATTTGCATGACCTCACAGTTTTTCACCAACTTAGTACAGTACAGAACGCTGTATCTCGCTCAATGACATCGTTCTTTAAGGTTTCACGATGCTTGCATGCGCTTTCATAGCAGTTTCGCACTTGTAACGGTACAAGACGCAGTATCTGGCTTGTTCATGCCGTTTTGTGTGCTTTCACAATATTTCACCTATCGCAGGTTCGTACTCGCAATAAAACAACACTATCTCGTTAGATGACGTCGTTTTTGGTGGTTTCACGACGCTACCTAGCTTAAACTAACCTAACCTAACCTAACCTAACCTTCGCACTTCTATCGTTAGAAAACGTTTTACTCGCTACTTTACAATGCTTTCTGCAACATTACGACGGTTTCATGCGCTTTCACATTAGATATCGCTGTTTCCGACTTGTAATGGTGAAAAACACTGCATCTCACTAGGTGACAGCGTTTAATGCGGTTTTATGACGGTTCATATCTTAACCTAACCAAACCTTCGCACTTGTATCTAAAAACGCTCTATTACACTGTTTCCTTCACAATTACGATATTTGCATGACCTCACAGTTTTTCACCAACTTAGTACAGTACAGAACGCTGTATCTCGCTCAATGACATCGTTCTTTAAGGTTTCACGATGCTTGCATGCGCTTTCATAGCAGTTTCGCACTTGTAACGGTACAAGACGCAGTATCTGGCTTGTTCATGCCGTTTTGTGTGCTTTCACAATATTTCACCTATCGCAGGTTCGTACTCGCAATAAAACAACACTATCTCGTTAGATGACGTCGTTTTTGGTGGTTTCACGACGCTACCTAGCTTAAACTAACCTAACCTAACCTAACCTAACCTTCGCACTTCTATCGTTAGAAAACGTTTTACTCGCTACTTTACAATGCTTTCTGCAACATTACGACGGTTTCATGCGCTTTCACATTAGATATCGCTGTTTCCGACTTGTAATGGTGAAAAACACTGCATCTCACTAGGTGACAGCGTTTAATGCGGTTTTATGACGGTTCATATCTTAACCTAACCAAACCTTCGCACTTGTATCTAAAAACGCTCTATTACACTGTTTCCTTCACAATTACGATATTTGCATGACCTCACAGTTTTTCACCAACTTAGTACAGTACAGAACGCTGTATCTCGCTCAATGACATCGTTCTTTAAGGTTTCACGATGCTTGCATGCGCTTTCATAGCAGTTTCGCACTTGTAACGGTACAAGACGCAGTATCTGGCTTGTTCATGCCGTTTTGTGTGCTTTCACAATATTTCACCTATCGCAGGTTCGTACTCGCAATAAAACAACACTATCTCGTTAGATGACGTCGTTTTTGGTGGTTTCACGACGCTACCTAGCTTAAACTAACCTAACCTAACCTAACCTTCGCACTTCTATCGTTAGAAAACGTTTTACTCGCTACTTTACAATGCTTTCTGCAACATTACGACGGTTTCATGCGCTTTCACATTAGATATCGCTGTTTCCGACTTGTAATGGTGAAAAACACTGCATCTCACTAGGTGACAGCGTTTAATGCGGTTTTATGACGGTTCATATCTTAACCTAACCAAACCTTCGCACTTGTATCTAAAAACGCTCTATTACACTGTTTCCTTCACAATTACGATATTTGCATGACCTCACAGTTTTTCACCAACTTAGTACAGTACAGAACGCTGTATCTCGCTCAATGACATCGTTCTTTAAGGTTTCACGATGCTTGCATGCGCTTTCATAGCAGTTTCGCACTTGTAACGGTACAAGACGCAGTATCTGGCTTGTTCATGCCGTTTTGTGTGCTTTCACAATATTTCACCTATCGCAGGTTCGTACTCGCAATAAAACAACACTATCTCGTTAGATGACGTCGTTTTTGGTGGTTTCACGACGCTACCTAGCTTAACTAACCTAACCTAACCTAACCTAACCTTCGCACTTCTATCGTTAGAAAACGTTTTACTCGCTACTTTACAATGCTTTCTGCAACATTACGACGGTTTCATGCGCTTTCACATTAGATATCGCTGTTTCCGACTTGTAATGGTGAAAAACACTGCATCTCACTAGGTGACAGCGTTTAATGCGGTTTTATGACGGTTCATATCTTAACCTAACCAAACCTTCGCACTTGTATCTAAAAACGCTCTATTACACTGTTTCCTTCACAATTACGATATTTGCATGACCTCACAGTTTTTCACCAACTTAGTACAGTACAGAACGCTGTATCTCGCTCAATGACATCGTTCTTTAAGGTTTCACGATGCTTGCATGCGCTTTCATAGCAGTTTCGCACTTGTAACGGTACAAGACGCAGTATCTGGCTTGTTCATGCCGTTTTGTGTGCTTTCACAATATTTCACCTATCGCAGGTTCGTACTCGCAATAAAACAACACTATCTCGTTAGATGACGTCGTTTTTGGTGGTTTCACGACGCTACCTAGCTTAAACTAACCTAACCTAACCTAACCTAACCTTCGCACTTCTATCGTTAGAAAACGTTTTACTCGCTACTTTACAATGCTTTCTGCAACATTACGACGGTTTCATGCGCTTTCACATTAGATATCGCTGTTTCCGACTTGTAATGGTGAAAAACACTGCATCTCACTAGGTGACAGCGTTTAATGCGGTTTTATGACGGTTCATATCTTAACCTAACCAAACCTTCGCACTTGTATCTAAAAACGCTCTATTACACTGTTTCCTTCACAATTACGATATTTGCATGACCTCACAGTTTTTCACCAACTTAGTACAGTACAGAACGCTGTATCTCGCTCAATGACATCGTTCTTTAAGGTTTCACGATGCTTGCATGCGCTTTCATAGCAGTTTCGCACTTGTAACGGTACAAGACGCAGTATCTGGCTTGTTCATGCCGTTTTGTGTGCTTTCACAATATTTCACCTATCGCAGGTTCGTACTCGCAATAAAACAACACTATCTCGTTAGATGACGTCGTTTTTGGTGGTTTCACGACGCTACCTAGCTTAAACTAACCTAACCTAACCTAACCTAACCTTCGCACTTCTATCGTTAGAAAACGTTTTACTCGCTACTTTACAATGCTTTCTGCAACATTACGACGGTTTCATGCGCTTTCACATTAGATATCGCTGTTTCCGACTTGTAATGGTGAAAAACACTGCATCTCACTAGGTGACAGCGTTTAATGCGGTTTTATGACGGTTCATATCTTAACCTAACCAAACCTTCGCACTTGTATCTAAAAACGCTCTATTACACTGTTTCCTTCACAATTACGATATTTGCATGACCTCACAGTTTTTCACCAACTTAGTACAGTACAGAACGCTGTATCTCGCTCAATGACATCGTTCTTTAAGGTTTCACGATGCTTGCATGCGCTTTCATAGCAGTTTCGCACTTGTAACGGTACAAGACGCAGTATCTGGCTTGTTCATGCCGTTTTGTGTGCTTTCACAATATTTCACCTATCGCAGGTTCGTACTCGCAATAAAACAACACTATCTCGTTAGATGACGTCGTTTTTGGTGGTTTCACGACGCTACCTAGCTTAAACTAACCTAACCTAACCTAACCTAACCTTCGCACTTCTATCGTTAGAAAACGTTTTACTCGCTACTTTACAATGCTTTCTGCAACATTACGACGGTTTCATGCGCTTTCACATTAGATATCGCTGTTTCCGACTTGTAATGGTGAAAAACACTGCATCTCACTAGGTGACAGCGTTTAATGCGGTTTTATGACGGTTCATATCTTAACCTAACCAAACCTTCGCACTTGTATCTAAAAACGCTCTATTACACTGTTTCCTTCACAATTACGATATTTGCATGACCTCACAGTTTTTCACCAACTTAGTACAGTACAGAACGCTGTATCTCGCTCAATGACATCGTTCTTTAAGGTTTCACGATGCTTGCATGCGCTTTCATAGCAGTTTCGCACTTGTAACGGTACAAGACGCAGTATCTGGCTTGTTCATGCCGTTTTGTGTGCTTTCACAATATTTCACCTATCGCAGGTTCGTACTCGCAATAAAACAACACTATCTCGTTAGATGACGTCGTTTTTGGTGGTTTCACGACGCTACCTAGCTTAAACTAACCTAACCTAACCTAACCTAACCTTCGCACTTCTATCGTTAGAAAACGTTTTACTCGCTACTTTACAATGCTTTCTGCAACATTACGACGGTTTCATGCGCTTTCACATTAGATATCGCTGTTTCCGACTTGTAATGGTGAAAAACACTGCATCTCACTAGGTGACAGCGTTTAATGCGGTTTTATGACGGTTCATATCTTAACCTAACCAAACCTTCGCACTTGTATCTAAAAACGCTCTATTACACTGTTTCCTTCACAATTACGATATTTGCATGACCTCACAGTTTTTCACCAACTTAGTACAGTACAGAACGCTGTATCTCGCTCAATGACATCGTTCTTTAAGGTTTCACGATGCTTGCATGCGCTTTCATAGCAGTTTCGCACTTGTAACGGTACAAGACGCAGTATCTGGCTTGTTCATGCCGTTTTGTGTGCTTTCACAATATTTCACCTATCGCAGGTTCGTACTCGCAATAAAACAACACTATCTCGTTAGATGACGTCGTTTTTGGTGGTTTCACGACGCTACCTAGCTTAAAACCTAACCTAACCTAACCTAACCTTCGCACTTCTATCGTTAGAAAACGTTTTACTCGCTACTTTACAATGCTTTCTGCAACATTACGACGGTTTCATGCGCTTTCACATTAGATATCGCTGTTTCCGACTTGTAATGGTGAAAAACACTGCATCTCACTAGGTGACAGCGTTTAATGCGGTTTTATGACGGTTCATATCTTAACCTAACCAAACCTTCGCACTTGTATCTAAAAACGCTCTATTACACTGTTTCCTTCACAATTACGATATTTGCATGACCTCACAGTTTTTCACCAACTTAGTACAGTACAGAACGCTGTATCTCGCTCAATGACATCGTTCTTTAAGGTTTCACGATGCTTGCATGCGCTTTCATAGCAGTTTCGCACTTGTAACGGTACAAGACGCAGTATCTGGCTTGTTCATGCCGTTTTGTGTGCTTTCACAATATTTCACCTATCGCAGGTTCGTACTCGCAATAAAACAACACTATCTCGTTAGATGACGTCGTTTTTGGTGGTTTCACGACGCTACCTAGCTTAAACTAACCTAACCTAACCTAACCTAACCTTCGCACTTCTATCGTTAGAAAACGTTTTACTCGCTACTTTACAATGCTTTCTGCAACATTACGACGGTTTCATGCGCTTTCACATTAGATATCGCTGTTTCCGACTTGTAATGGTGAAAAACACTGCATCTCACTAGGTGACAGCGTTTAATGCGGTTTTATGACGGTTCATATCTTAACCTAACCAAACCTTCGCACTTGTATCTAAAAACGCTCTATTACACTGTTTCCTTCACAATTACGATATTTGCATGACCTCACAGTTTTTCACCAACTTAGTACAGTACAGAACGCTGTATCTCGCTCAATGACATCGTTCTTTAAGGTTTCACGATGCTTGCATGCGCTTTCATAGCAGTTTCGCACTTGTAACGGTACAAGACGCAGTATCTGGCTTGTTCATGCCGTTTTGTGTGCTTTCACAATATTTCACCTATCGCAGGTTCGTACTCGCAATAAAACAACACTATCTCGTTAGATGACGTCGTTTTTGGTGGTTTCACGACGCTACCTAGCTTAAACTAACCTAACCTAACCTAACCTTCGCACTTCTATCGTTAGAAAACGTTTTACTCGCTACTTTACAATGCTTTCTGCAACATTACGACGGTTTCATGCGCTTTCACATTAGATATCGCTGTTTCCGACTTGTAATGGTGAAAAACACTGCATCTCACTAGGTGACAGCGTTTAATGCGGTTTTATGACGGTTCATATCTTAACCTAACCAAACCTTCGCACTTGTATCTAAAAACGCTCTATTACACTGTTTCCTTCACAATTACGATATTTGCATGACCTCACAGTTTTTCACCAACTTAGTACAGTACAGAACGCTGTATCTCGCTCAATGACATCGTTCTTTAAGGTTTCACGATGCTTGCATGCGCTTTCATAGCAGTTTCGCACTTGTAACGGTACAAGACGCAGTATCTGGCTTGTTCATGCCGTTTTGTGTGCTTTCACAATATTTCACCTATCGCAGGTTCGTACTCGCAATAAAACAACACTATCTCGTTAGATGACGTCGTTTTTGGTGGTTTCACGACGCTACCTAGCTTAAACTAACCTAACCTAACCTAACCTTCGCACTTCTATCGTTAGAAAACGTTTTACTCGCTACTTTACAATGCTTTCTGCAACATTACGACGGTTTCATGCGCTTTCACATTAGATATCGCTGTTTCCGACTTGTAATGGTGAAAAACACTGCATCTCACTAGGTGACAGCGTTTAATGCGGTTTTATGACGGTTCATATCTTAACCTAACCAAACCTTCGCACTTGTATCTAAAAACGCTCTATTACACTGTTTCCTTCACAATTACGATATTTGCATGACCTCACAGTTTTTCACCAACTTAGTACAGTACAGAACGCTGTATCTCGCTCAATGACATCGTTCTTTAAGGTTTCACGATGCTTGCATGCGCTTTCATAGCAGTTTCGCACTTGTAACGGTACAAGACGCAGTATCTGGCTTGTTCATGCCGTTTTGTGTGCTTTCACAATATTTCACCTATCGCAGGTTCGTACTCGCAATAAAACAACACTATCTCGTTAGATGACGTCGTTTTTGGTGGTTTCACGACGCTACCTAGCTTAAACTAACCTAACCTAACCTAACCTAACCTTCGCACTTCTATCGTTAGAAAACGTTTTACTCGCTACTTTACAATGCTTTCTGCAACATTACGACGGTTTCATGCGCTTTCACATTAGATATCGCTGTTTCCGACTTGTAATGGTGAAAAACACTGCATCTCACTAGGTGACAGCGTTTAATGCGGTTTTATGACGGTTCATATCTTAACCTAACCAAACCTTCGCACTTGTATCTAAAAACGCTCTATTACACTGTTTCCTTCACAATTACGATATTTGCATGACCTCACAGTTTTTCACCAACTTAGTACAGTACAGAACGCTGTATCTCGCTCAATGACATCGTTCTTTAAGGTTTCACGATGCTTGCATGCGCTTTCATAGCAGTTTCGCACTTGTAACGGTACAAGACGCAGTATCTGGCTTGTTCATGCCGTTTTGTGTGCTTTCACAATATTTCACCTATCGCAGGTTCGTACTCGCAATAAAACAACACTATCTCGTTAGATGACGTCGTTTTTGGTGGTTTCACGACGCTACCTAGCTTAAACTAACCTAACCTAACCTAACCTAACCTTCGCACTTCTATCGTTAGAAAACGTTTTACTCGCTACTT
Source organism: Rhipicephalus annulatus (assembly GCA_013436015.1). Classification (NCBI taxonomy): domain Eukaryota; kingdom Metazoa; phylum Arthropoda; class Arachnida; order Ixodida; family Ixodidae; genus Rhipicephalus; species Rhipicephalus annulatus. Next base: position 26,499 of record WOVY01010967.1, read on the forward strand.
TACAATGCTTTCTGCAACATTACGACGGTTTCATGCGCTTTCACATTAGATATCGCTGTTTCCGACTTGTAATGGTGAAAAACACTGCATCTCACTAGGTGACAGCGTTTAATGCGGTTTTATGACGGTTCATATCTTAACCTAACCAAACCTTCGCACTTGTATCTAAAAACGCTCTATTACACTGTTTCCTTCACAATTACGATATTTGCATGACCTCACAGTTTTTCACCAACTTAGTACAGTACAGAACGCTGTATCTCGCTCAATGACATCGTTCTTTAAGGTTTCACGATGCTTGCATGCGCTTTCATAGCAGTTTCGCACTTGTAACGGTACAAGACGCAGTATCTGGCTTGTTCATGCCGTTTTGTGTGCTTTCACAATATTTCACCTATCGCAGGTTCGTACTCGCAATAAAACAACACTATCTCGTTAGATGACGTCGTTTTTGGTGGTTTCACGACGCTACCTAGCTTAAACTAACCTAACCTAACCTAACCTAACCTTCGCACTTCTATCGTTAGAAAACGTTTTACTCGCTACTTTACAATGCTTTCTGCAACATTACGACGGTTTCATGCGCTTTCACATTAGATATCGCTGTTTCCGACTTGTAATGGTGAAAAACACTGCATCTCACTAGGTGACAGCGTTTAATGCGGTTTTATGACGGTTCATATCTTAACCTAACCAAACCTTCGCACTTGTATCTAAAAACGCTCTATTACACTGTTTCCTTCACAATTACGATATTTGCATGACCTCACAGTTTTTCACCAACTTAGTACAGTACAGAACGCTGTATCTCGCTCAATGACATCGTTCTTTAAGGTTTCACGATGCTTGCATGCGCTTTCATAGCAGTTTCGCACTTGTAACGGTACAAGACGCAGTATCTGGCTTGTTCATGCCGTTTTGTGTGCTTTCACAATATTTCACCTATCGCAGGTTCGTACTCGCAATAAAACAACACTATCTCGTTAGATGACGTCGTTTTTGGTGGTTTCACGACGCTACCTAGCTTAAACTAACCTAACCTAACCTAACCTTCGCACTTCTATCGTTAGAAAACGTTTTACTCGCTACTTTACAATGCTTTCTGCAACATTACGACGGTTTCATGCGCTTTCACATTAGATATCGCTGTTTCCGACTTGTAATGGTGAAAAACACTGCATCTCACTAGGTGACAGCGTTTAATGCGGTTTTATGACGGTTCATATCTTAACCTAACCAAACCTTCGCACTTGTATCTAAAAACGCTCTATTACACTGTTTCCTTCACAATTACGATATTTGCATGACCTCACAGTTTTTCACCAACTTAGTACAGTACAGAACGCTGTATCTCGCTCAATGACATCGTTCTTTAAGGTTTCACGATGCTTGCATGCGCTTTCATAGCAGTTTCGCACTTGTAACGGTACAAGACGCAGTATCTGGCTTGTTCATGCCGTTTTGTGTGCTTTCACAATATTTCACCTATCGCAGGTTCGTACTCGCAATAAAACAACACTATCTCGTTAGATGACGTCGTTTTTGGTGGTTTCACGACGCTACCTAGCTTAAACTAACCTAACCTAACCTAACCTTCGCACTTCTATCGTTAGAAAACGTTTTACTCGCTACTTTACAATGCTTTCTGCAACATTACGACGGTTTCATGCGCTTTCACATTAGATATCGCTGTTTCCGACTTGTAATGGTGAAAAACACTGCATCTCACTAGGTGACAGCGTTTAATGCGGTTTTATGACGGTTCATATCTTAACCTAACCAAACCTTCGCACTTGTATCTAAAAACGCTCTATTACACTGTTTCCTTCACAATTACGATATTTGCATGACCTCACAGTTTTTCACCAACTTAGTACAGTACAGAACGCTGTATCTCGCTCAATGACATCGTTCTTTAAGGTTTCACGATGCTTGCATGCGCTTTCATAGCAGTTTCGCACTTGTAACGGTACAAGACGCAGTATCTGGCTTGTTCATGCCGTTTTGTGTGCTTTCACAATATTTCACCTATCGCAGGTTCGTACTCGCAATAAAACAACACTATCTCGTTAGATGACGTCGTTTTTGGTGGTTCACGACGCTACCTAGCTTAAACTAACCTAACCTAACCTAACCTACTTTCAACACTTCTATCGTTAGAAAAAGTTTTA
>WOVY01010968.1:0-217380 GCA_013436015.1 Rhipicephalus annulatus
AACAAGATCTTCAAAACAAAAGACGTGAACGCACTGTTGGAGTCACTTTTGTAGACTCATCGCTTTAACCAGCTTGTGGCCCACCTACTCGTCGACTCACTGAGGCAAGTCCTAGGTAATACGTGGCGCACATCGTTGATGTCTAAGCCTCGGGCAGCCACTTCACTGCCACAATGAGCGGACAGGTGCTCCACTCAAGTCCAGCGTACCCTTGTGAGCCACTTCAGCGTGCAACAGCGGAGCCAGCGCTAAACCCTCATGTGTCTCCGACCCTTTTCCGCAATTTATTTGTTGCTGGCGCACAATTTTCCGGACTCTCAGCCATGCACTCGACTTGAATTCTGGGCGAGGCCAACTAACGTGAATTAATGTGCCTATAATTTTTGAACGTAATTATAGCTAATTGCTGATAGGTTCCTGGTGCTGGCGCGAGAGTTTCTGAACATCTCACTCATGCACTCGGTTGGCATTGTGAGCGGGGCCAATTAACGTGAATGTATGCGCTTATAATATTTTTGAACGTACTTATAGCTAATTACTGATAGGTTCCTCGTGCTGGCCCGTGAGTTGCTCGACATCTAGGTCATGCACTCTCAGTGGGAAATCTGGGCCAGGTCATCTAAAGGGAATTTATGCGCTTATGAACTTTTTAAAACGTTTTGATAGATATTTACTGATAATTTTCGGGTGCAATACGTGGCTTGAGATGCAGTACTCATCCTTTTGAATAAAAAATAAGTTTACTGTGTTTATGAGTCAAATCACAATACAATTATTTTAAGAGAAAGGCTCCGAAATTTTGTTCCGTGATTTTTGAAGTACATTTAACTCCAAGTATAGATGCGCAGCCGGCATTTCCCCTCCAAAGGAATGCAACCACTGCGCACTAGATCAAAACAGGATCTTTCGCGTGGACAGCTGATCACCGCAACCACTGAGCCTCGGCGGCGGCGAACATTTCTGGGAAGTGTATGTAAATTCGCCTGGATATTAGCAGCGTATCTTTATAAGCCTGGTATTGATCCGTGCTGGGTTAATAATAAGAGATGTGCTAATAATGATATATAAACTTTATGTGCAGCCCATCATGGAATTCGGATGTGTATTATTTTCTGGCAGTGCAGCTTATAAAATGTGACCCTAATACTGTGGAAAGAGAAGCGTTGCGTTTGTGTCTGGGTCTACCAAAATTTGTTGCAAATAACGTGTTGTATATGGAAGCTCGCCTACCATCTCTGCTAAATATGTTTCAAATTCTTACTGTGCAAGCATTTTTAAACATATACAGTTCACACCAAAGACTCTCATTTTACGCTTTCATTCAAGAACCGGCTTTATTTTTCGAAACACGTTGATCGCGACTACATACTCCGCAAATGATATATGCGCAAGCACTACTACAGCAACTAATGTAAAAATAAACTGATTGGTCCAATACACAACCTAAAGTCAATGCTTAGCATACAATTGTATGATATATTTCCTCATAACGTAAAACAATTGGCACATAGGTACTTAAATGACCAGTTAGCAGATTATCTAGCTCACCTAGACATAAGTAATATCATTGCGACTGATGCATCTGTGTCAAAAGAAAAGGCTGGGGTTGGCATCTCTCTCCTTCTTTGGACTGCTCCTTTTCGATTCGACTCCCAGATTCTACCCCTGTATTCATTGCAGAATCATTGGCTATTGTTCTTGCCCTACGCAAATTGCCCTCAAGCGAATCATTAGCAGTTGTCATTACAGATTCGTTATCAGTTTGTAATGCACTTCCTGCGGCAGTAAATGCAGAGCTGATGAATACGTTTCGGCAATTAGTACTGAAAAACGTAAAAAAAACTGAATTTGCTATGGGTACCGGGCCAACGCGGATTATATTTGAACGAAATGGCGGACTCTTTAGGCAGCAGTATCTCTAAGTGGGCCCACCATCCCAGTTTTGCCAGATACGGCTTACGTAACAACGCTAAGGTTCCGAAATACTTGTCTGCAATAGCGAAACGGTAATTTGGATAAATTCACAAAGAATTTCCAGCATTTGAGGTATTGCTGGAATAAACGGTAGGTTGGTATCTGGCCAGTTATAGGTTCACTTATACCAGATTGCGATGTGCAGTTCCACAACGTAATATTAACCTTTAACAAAGCTCGACTCAAGGCCATCACCGCCTATGCATTTGGTGCAAACGAAATTGAAAGAATTGAACATTTTTTTTATTCTGGTCGTCATTTTCTTATCAGAGAAAAAGATTTTTTAGTGGCCCCCCCTATACAAACTCGGCTAGGATACAAATAACTCTACCAGTAACTTTATCACTGGCGGAACTTCATGTGGTTACTGCCACAGGATATATTGCTCCACTCTGTTTGATTTAACCTTAACGCAACTAAAGATTACTGTGCTATCTTTTTTCAGATCTTAGTTTATAATTCGTAGCTATGTCTGTCCGAAACACACGATTGTTTGACCGCTTGCTCAGCAAACATTTTTTTTATTTGTATTATTATTCTGAACTACTGTTCAGATTAGCTTTATTTTCATTTTAGTTTCATTTAAGTACCCTGCACCCGGTCTTGGCCCATCACCCACTGTGGGTGAGCGCAATTCATCACAGGTCATCATCATCATCATCATCATCATCGTCGTCGCTCCCGCTTGACAGCTGGTCGGTTTTACCTCTGCGTTTCCCCCAATTAAAGTGTCTTCGGCTCACTGCTAAAGGCGTACTAGCAAGTGGTGGAGAGGGCTGGATCCATTTCCCATCCTGGAACTCCGCAACCGAACTCTGCCTTCACCGTCAACGATGTCCACCGACGTTGCACAGCAGACCATTCCTACATCCCCACCTGCCCGCTGTCGCGGTGTCCCGAGAGAGGGAGACCCAGTCATCTTCAGCGGCACCGATGAGCAGAACGTCGAGGACTGGCTCTCTTCGTACGAGAAAGTAAGCGTAAATAATAGGTGGGACGAAAACGACAAACTTGGCTGCCTACACTTTTACCTGAGAGGAGTTGTGGAGCTCTGGTTCAACAACCATGAAGCTGAGCTTATCGACTGGGCCACTTTCAAGATCACCTTCGCGGACATGTTTGGCTGACCAACAGTGCGCAAGCTCCGCGCAGAACAGCGCTTGCGAGATCGCTCCCAACTGTCTGGAGAGGGTTTCACGTCCTACATCGAGGACGTTGTGGGCCTCTGCCGTCGCTACAATCCCGACACGTCCGAAAAATCTAAGGTCAAACATAATATGAAGGGCATCGAAGATGATGCCTTCCACATGCTGGTTGTAAAAGACCCGCGAACAGTTGCGGAAGTTATTCAGCACTGCCAAAACTACGATGAGTTGCGAACACAGCGCATTTCAACACGACGCCCTACTTTCGACTTGAAGACCACGTCACCATTGACCGTTGGTGCATTTTCATCGGAACAGACGGTATTGACGTCGCAAATCCAACAGTTCATCCGAGACAAAGTGGCTCACCGGTTGTCTCTTGCGCCCTTCATTCCGAGCAATACTCACGGGCTGACCTCGTCGCTGCGCAAAACAAATGAAGAGCAAGTCTGCGAGGCACTCCCTCCCACGTACCAGCCACCGCCTGTGTCCGCTCCCCTGACTTACGCTGACGTCGTGCGAAGGCTGGCACATGCGCCGTCAAACGTCGTCGACTCTGCCCACCAAACGAACGCCTTCTACGCAACACACGTACCGGCAGGTTCGCCAGTTCCCTTTTCCCGTCGTCCTTCAATGCTTCCCAACAATCCTTGGCGCACACCGGATAACAGACCCATCTGCTGCTACTTTCGTCTGCCAGGCCATGTTGAGCGGTTCTGTCGCCGGCGCGTCCCTCATCCAGGTACCATCGATAAAACATATGGCTACGCCACCAAAGAGCCACCACAGATGCCGCCTCTCGATGCTTCTTCGGATACCCCTCCACCGAGCCGCTGCGCCTTCAACCAGCACCGATCACCCTCCCCACGCCGACGTTCGCCTTCACCGATGCTTCGGCGTGCACCACCTGCCCAAACGGAAAACTGACCATCGCAGTTCCGGAGGCAAGAACCGCACCGCCGTCGAACTGTACAAGGCCTCGTCCTCTACCCACTAACGAAATAACTGTTCTTATTGAAAGTGTTAACGTTCAAGCATTAATCGATACTGGAGCTGCCATGAATATTGGTATTAGGTGAAGCAATGTGTCGCAAGTTAAAGGAAGTTACGATTCCCCTTTCTGGCTTCTCCCTGCGTACGGCAACCATGCATCAAGTAAACCCTTCTATGACGTGCACGGCTGGGCTGCTCATCCAGGACGTTCTTTACGTGGTCGAATTCATCGTTTTTCTATACTGCTCGCATGACGTGATGTTAGGCTAGGACTTCTTTCTACAAATCATGCCGTTGTTGATTGTGCACGGTCCGAACTGGAATTATCATCACTCGCAGACGATGATTCTAACAAGCCTTTCATTTCTCGTGTTGTCGTCGCTGCAGACACGGATATCCCACCTATGTGTTCGGTTATTGTGCCGATCTGCTGCGACCATGCTGCTTTTTCGAACGTCATGTTCACGCCATCTGAACACTTCACTTCTCGGAAAAACGTTCTTCTGCCTTTTGCTCTTCTGACGGTCTAAAACACTTCCGCAACCATTTATGCCACGAATCTCCTTTCAGTGCCAGCCAGATTATTCAGTGGCGAATGCATTGGCTGTTTTGAGGACATTGATTGTGTTTGCGCATGTCAAGTGCTCGATCGCGCAACAAGCGTTCAGGTCACCAGTGTTACTCCCGCTTCCACGTCCACCACATCTTCCCTGGACGCCTTCATTCCATCGATTGATTCGGACCTTCCTGTCCTCTAACGAACCCAGCTCTTGATACTTCTCGACCGCTTCCGGACGTCTTTCTACTTCAAGCAAACCAATTTGGGCCAAACATCTGCAATTGTTCAACGTATAGACACCAGCGCCCACGCACCATTGCGTCAGCGTCCATTCCCGGTCTCTCATTCTGAACGCCAAGTTATTGACGATCAAGTGTCTGATATGCTCAATCGTGGAGTCATACAGCCGTCCAACAGTCCGTGGGCCTCCCCAATGGTACTGGTCAAAAAGAAGGACGGGAGCATCCGATTCTGTGTTGATTACTGCCGCCTTAACAAGATCACGCGCAAAGATGTTTATCCGCTCGCCAGAATAGACGACGCTCTAAACTGTTTGCAAGGAGCAGAGTTTTTTTTCTCACTGAATCTTCGAGCAGGATCCTGTCAAGCACCCATGGATGAATCTGACCGCTCCAAGACTTCGTTTGTAACTCCGGACGGCTTGTACGAATTTAACGTGATGCCGTTTGGTCTTTGCAACGCCCCTGCCCCCTTCGAGCGTCTGATCGACAACATACTTCGAGGCCTCAAATGGCATGCGTGTCTTTGCTATCTCGACGACGTTGTCGTTTTTTCAAAAGACTTTGATACCCATTATCTGCGCCTCGCAAGTGTCCTGCAATACCTCACACATGCTGGGCTCCAACTAAATTTGAAAAAGTGCGATTTTGCCGCCCGGAAGCTCACCAACTTAGGGCATGTTGTCAGCAAGGATGGTGTTCTACCTGAGACTGCAAAACTCCGTGCCATCACCCAGTTTCCTAAGCCATCGACACTAAAGGAACTCCGAGCTTTATCGGCTTATGTTCATACTTTCGTCGCTTCGTCCGAGATTTCGCATCTGTAATAGACCCTTGAACACGGCTACTTTCTGACAGTGAAAGAATTTCGGCGTGGTCTTCCGCTTGCGATGACGCATTTGCGAAACTACGTCATTTGCTGACATCTCCACCGATTTTCCATCACTTTGACCCAAATCCCCTACCAAAATTCAAACCGACGCTAGTGGAGTCGGCCTTGGCGCTATTCTTGCTCAATGCAAGTTTGGCTTAGACGAGTACGTGGTTTCTTATGCCAGTCGCACTTTTACTAGGGCTGAAGAGAATACTCAGTCACAGAAAAGGAATGTCTAGACATCGTTTGGGATATCACAAAATTTCGACCCTACGTCTATGGCCGTCCATTTGACGTCGTGACTGATCATCAAGCCCTCTGCTGGTTATCGTCACTAGAAGACTCGTCTGGCCATCTGTCTCGTTGGGCATTGCGTCTCCAAGATTATGATATCCGTGTCCTCTACAGGGCGGGCCGCCGACATTCAGACGCCAATGCTCTTTTCCGCTCTCCACTTTCCCATGAACATGGAAGTGCGTCTGTTTCCAGTCTCGATGCTGCGGCACCTTCGTTCACTGACATGCACTCCGAGCATCGCCAAGACGCTTGGATAGTCTCTATAATAGAGATACTGTCTCAGCCAGCCAAAGGTACCGCCAATCGGTCACTACGACGTCCAGCTCGTCATTTTGCAATCCGTGATAAACTCCTGTACCGTCGCAACTACCTTTCCGACGGCCACAAGTGGTTGCTCGTGATTCCTCGCCACCTACGTGCCGCTATTTGCGACTCCTTTCACGCGGATCCTCAATGCGGCCAGGCCGGTGTGATAAAATGTATTCCCGCCTCCGGCTGTGGTACTATCGGCACGGAATGTACCGATTTGTCCGACAGTACCTACGTTCGTGTTGCAATTGTCAACGCCAAAAAGCCAAACGAACATAGCCAATGGACAACTGCAGCCGTTGCCTTGCCCATCCCGAACTTTTGACCGCATCGGAATAGACTTGTACGGTCCCCTTCCCTACACCCCTGACGGGAACCACTGGGTGGTTGTCGCTATCGATCACTTGACAAGCTATGCTGAAACTGCTGCGCTGCCAGAGGCCACATCACGTGAAGTTGGCTTGTTTATCCTTCACAATCTTGTTCTTCGCCATGGCGCGCCTCGTGAGCTACTCAGCGACCGTGGACCTACGTTTCTTTCCGAAGCCGTACAAGCCCTTCTTCATGAATGCAACGTTTTGCATCGGTCAACCAGCGCGTACCATCCGCAAACAAATGGAATGACCGAACGGTTTAACCACACACTGGGCGACATGCTGTCTATGTACGTGTCCGCTGACCACACTAACTGGGACCGCATACTCCCCTCTGTTACTTACGCTTACAATAGCGCCACTCAGTCTACGACTGGGTTCTCTCCGTTCTTTCTCCTCTACGGGCGCGAACCTTCCTCATTCATGGACACGATTCTCTTGTACCGTCCGGACGCTTCAGAATCCACAACTCTATCCGAAGTCGCCACCTACGCGGAAGATTGCAGGCAACTCGCACTTTCCTTAACCGCACAAGATCAAGCATACCAGAAAGACCGTCACGACGAAAGCCTGCCCGCCCAGTCATATTCGCCTGGCACGTTGGTATGGCTTCGCGTTCCCTCATCTGCCCCTGGTCTTTCCACCAAGCTACTGCCGAAGTACGAAGGCCCCTACCCAGTCCTACGTCGATCCTCACCGGTTAACTATATTGCAGAGCCGGTTCAACCATGGACAGACCGCCGCCGTCGCGGTCGCGAGACTGTTCATGTCGAACGATTGAAACCGCCCTACGACCCACCCATCCTACCCGGTCCATAGGTCGCCAGGTTGGCTCCTTCTCTGGGGGGTAGTGGTTTGTAGCATTGATATATGGCACAGGCAGGAGCACCAGTGAATGAAGAGAAGGAAGAGTTGTTGCTTCTCGCGCTCGCTCCGCTTGACCGCTGGTCGGCTTTACCTCTGCGTTTCCCCCAATTAAAGTGTCTTCGGCTCACTGCTAAAGGCGTACTAGCAGAACTATTTTTTTCTCGTGAGAAGTGGGTTTATATTTTTATTTTTTATTGACAATCGCGAAAAATGACCTGTAGCGTTTCTGGTGGTAAAAACAAACTATCATGAATACCCTGTCACGTGACCATGCGTTAATGTACACGGTCATCAATCTATTGATTAGTACTCAAATATTGTTTGATTCTATATAGCAAAAAATAATACTTATAAAACGTTTATGTATAAGCTTGTGTTAGTAGTACGCATTAAAGTGGCGCTGTTTTTAGGTGACATATGCAGAGTTCCGTTTTCCGTCACTTGGCTTGGCGACGCGGTACAAATGCAGGGAAGCTTTATAGAGCCAAACTCTCTCATTGTAACGGCTTGTTACATTCAGAAAATTGTTGTAAAGCGCAGAATAAACGTAGTTAAGCATAGTTCCAGGAAATCCTGCAAATTAAGAAGAAAGTCAACATGCATAAGCCACCAGAAAAGCTACCGACATCGCTATCAATGCTCAGCGTTGCCGGATGAAAGGCACTACCGTGTTCAGAACGTTTCAGTACGGAAAATACTGCTTATAAATTGACCACAAGCTCTTGGGATTAACTACTGCAGTTTCAATCGCAGTGAAGGGTAAGCTTCATGTCGCGCAGGGAAAAAACTGGATCGAAAAATGTTGCTCGGTTACAGGAGGTCTCCGCAGAAATCCGGATGGTCACCAACGGAAATGCTGCTGGGATACCAGATACGGCTGCGCCTGGACACCTGCTTTCCTGCAGCTGGTGCCCCCACTTCTAAAAAGAAACTGACGAGTTCCTGCCGTCAACGAACTGCGCTGTTCATGTCCGACTCTACGGGTCAAATAGTAAATGGGTGTCTAGAGGGGTAAGAGCCAAATCCGGAGGGCTTATGGTCATAGTGGAGACTCCTCAAGCAATCGTGCGGCGTCACATAGGTCAAGTGCGCACTGTTAGGTGACTTTCACAAGACGAACCATTTTGCACAAAATCAGGCACTACCAGCAAAGGCAATACGCTGAAAGCGATGCCACTCGACCCGCAGACAACCGCGAACCCAGACGAAGCTGTGGGAGCGTCAATACAAGAAGCTTGCCCAGCCACCGACGAGCATGAGCCTGCTGCAGTCCCAACACCCCTGGCACTTCGGTGGGAGCAAAAAAAGACCGTACAACCGCTCTAGTGCTCCACAAGAACACGAAAGCCAGTACATCGTTTTTACAAAGGAAGAAATAATGTAAATGCGGTGTCTACCCGCCCCTTACGCTCGCGGTGGCATTGCGCGGGCGCCAAGATCATTTCTCTTGTTTTTTATCGTATCCTTCCCCTTTGCACGTTACTTATATATATGCGTGCAATAAAAGCTTTTTGGGTTATTCTGAGCTGACCTGCAATTGTCAATGTCGCCGTGTTTTCATGACGGCAGCTAAGCTGCCACCGCTATGCTACACTGACAATGTTGGAATATTATCCTATGTAGATGTTCATCAAATTTAACAGTGATATTATTTTGCAAAAACAAGAGATATGTATCAGTTTTTTCAGCGCGCCTGTCTTCAACAATATTTTTTCTGGCAGAACTTGATCGAACTGTGGCAGGTTGTCTCGAAGGGACGATGGCTAAGAAAGTGTTTAGGTATGTGGATAATTTTATTATTTTTATCGAAAGCTCGTGGGAAAATTTTGAAAGGGAGAGTACTAATGCGTTGAATCTGTTTCGCGATGGCGGTAATCCCATTGAAATGACTGCCGAATGGCCTAGCAATGGACAAATAAGGTTTTTTATATATGCTAATTTTCTGACAACCGGCTCTGCTGGTGCCATGATCCGCGCACTACGAAAGCTTTACTACCAAGACATTCGGCTCATTCCAAACTAACCTAGAGAGGCATCGTGACGACTATGCCTCGAGAACGCATTGAACAAATCATGTGTGCGCCTTATGAAGCAGAGCTTCCATAATCAGATCTCACATTTGCAAGAAGCTGGCTAATGATTGATTGATTTGTGGAGTTTAACGTCCCAAAACCACTATTTGATTATGAGAGACGCCGTAGTGGAAGGCTCCGGAAATTTCGACCACGTGGGGTTCTTTAACGTGCGCCCAAATCTGAGCACACGGGCCTACAACATTTCCGCCTCCATCGGAAATGCAGCCGCCGCAGCCAGGAATCGAACCCGCGACCTGCGGGTCAGAAGCCGAGAACCTTAGCCACTAGACCACCGCGGCGGGGCAGGAAGCTAGCTATCCGGACCATGTTTCAGTTTACGTTGCAGAAAATTAGTTGAAAATTATTCGTGGAAGTTCAAGGCAGCCTAATGTTCATGACCATGCAATGGCACAAACGAGCAGCACATCCACATTCCCTCATGTTCACCAGCTGTCACACAACCTAATAAAGGTGACGGTTAGGGACAATGTGAGGGTTTTATTTTCAGTGTGTGATAGACTTGCAAAATTGTGTCATCACAAATCGATCTCGTGGAAAAAGGATATTGGGCACAAAAATGCATACACTCAAATATGTGGTGTGCATATCGTCTGTTATTTATGTTATTTTGTTACCTTGTGGGAAAAGTATGTCGGTAAAACCAGTAGGTATGTGCACGAGCGACTGAGAGAACAAGCATAGTTACGGGTCGGGTAAACTGCCAACGGAAGATTTTCTCGCTCTTCACATTCATGCATGTGGTTGCCAGCCTTTGTTCTAGAATACAATCATTGTTGGTTGGCATAAAGATGAGATGAATCTTTTATTGATGAAGCCAAACTTATTGACGCTCTAGTGATATTTGTATCATGTCAAGCCTTTAATTGCATTGTCACCCAAGGAGCCGGGGTTCTTTCATGCGCGGTGATACATGGTTTTTATCTGTGATGGACTTTTTCTTTTATGTAGATGACAATGTCGCGGGTTGTGTGCCAATCCGCCTGCCTGACGATTATGGCCTAAAAGTGGCTTGGTGGTTGAAAATAAACATCTTGTTAGTGGCCCTCTGTCCTGTCATTCTATTCCTTCCTCCGTATTTCGCCTCGCGCTGCAAAACATCCCTTCATATGTATGTATAGGTCGCGCCTACAGATGGGATATCTTCATCTTCGTCGTCGTCATTCGCAAGCAAGAGAAGCAAGCATGAGTCGAAATTTGTGAGCTTTGGCTTGTTGTGATCTTTCAATACATAGGCATTTTTTGTTTATTCTAGGGGAGCAATTTTCAAGTAAAATTCTTCGTTCACTCAGTTATATGACAATAATCCGAATGATCAATTCTTATAGATACGCTTTTGTAAAGTATGCGAATTCACAGGGCACTGATTTTCGTAGGTACTTTGAGTTTCGATGACATCGGCTTTTCTTGTTGGTGGAGATAATTTCGCGCCTTTTTTAATGTTTATTACAACGCACAATCACGTTTTTTTTTCTGTTTCGCCTAGGGTTTTCATTAGGAAGTGGCATGATCAGTCACAACGACATTAACATCAACGCGAATGTCGGCCAGGCAGCCATCGCAAGCGCGTGGCATGGTCCCAATAGAACGGGAAGAGGCCGATGCGGTGGAGTGTAGAAGACAACAGCGTTCCTGGCAACGTGCGGAACAGACAACTGGACGCCGATGAGCTGTTCAACGCAGTGAGTCTTGAAGAAAAGAACTTCTTCGCTGCTATGCAAAGATGGAGCGAAAGCCAGCCATGCACGCGCTCGCCTTCGAACTCATTCAGGCAACTGAGCTCAGTAACACTGGCATCCGTACCTCGCCGAGCTCGGAAACAAGTGCGACATGTCAAAATTTGTGGTGATATGCCCCTGCCTGAGTGCGGGATGCTACCGGGTCAGATGTCTGAATGGTACGCGTGGTACACTCTCCTGGTAGCTTGGAAGGAGGCGGAAGCAGTGGGCGTCGTTGTTGCCCACGCGCTGTGGCAAAGGCCCCACTGAAGCAGCGCTTTTGCAGGATATGTCGCACAGTGCCGATCGATCGCCATCAGCACAAAAGTAATAGGTAACGCTGCTAGCTACTCCTTGTTTGGTCACTGTGCACCACGTCGACGAGGATGGATGGGATGCGAAGAGTGATCCACCGCCGCCACCAGCTCACGACTCGCCATCACCACCACCTATGTCATCGCTCGCAGCTCCTCGGCCACCGACACCCCGGGACTTCATTCTGGAGACAGTATGGCACCTCATGTTGAATCACAAACAAGATCTTCAAAACAGCGGACTTTTGTAGACTCATCCCTTTAACCAGCTTGTGGGCCACATACCCGTCGGCTGACTGTGGCAAGTCCTAGGTAATGACGTGGCGCACAAGCTTGATGTCCAAGCCTCGGGCAGCCACTTCGCTGGCCACAATGAGCGGACAGGTGCTCCAACTCAAGTCCAGCGTACCCTTGTTAGCCACTCAAGTGTGCAACAGTGGAGCCAACGCCGAACCCTCATGCTCTCCGACCCTTTTCCGCAATTTATTTGTTGCTGGCGCGAGAGTTTCTGGACATCTTTCTCTTGCACTCGGTTGGCATTCTGAGCGGGGCCAATTAACGAGAATTTATGTGCCTATAATAATTCTTAACGTAATTATAGCTCATTGCTGACAGGTTTCTGGTGCTGGCGCGAAAGTTTCTGGACTACTCAATCACGCACTCGGATGACATTCTGAGTGCGGCCAACTAACGTGAATTTATGCGCTTATAATATTTCTGAACGCACGTATAGCTAATTACTGATAGGTTCCTCGTGCTGGCCCGCGAGTTGCTCGAGATCTAGGTCATGCACTCAGTGGGAAATCTGGGCGAGGTCAACTAAAGTGAAATAATGCGCTTATGAAGTTTTTAAAACATTTTGATAGATACTTATTGATAGTTTTCTGGTGCAATACGTGGCTTAGGATCCAGTACTCATCCTCCTGAATAAAAAATATTTTACTGCGTTTATGAGTCAAATCAATATATAATTATTGTAGAGAGAAAGGCGTCAAAAAATTCTATACCGTGATTTTTGTTTTTTACAGTACGCTTAATTACAAGTATAAATGCGTAGCCGGCATTTTCCCTCCAAAGGAATGCAACCACTGCACACTAGATCACAACAGAATCTTTCGGGGGGACAGCTGATCACCGTAACCACTGAGCCTCGGTAGCACCAAACACTTCTGCGAAGTGTATGTAAATTCGCCTGGATATTAGCAGCGTATCTTTATAAGACTGGTATTGATCCGTGCTGGGTTAACAGAAACAATCAACGTAATGAACGGGCATGCGCTCCCTTCTTCATCTTCTTTTTCTTCATCTGAAGCTTGGCTCACAGAACACGTAGTTGGATTTGTCCTGTGTTGGATGCTATAACTCCGATGCGCGAGAAATAGTATACTGAGAGCAAGAAAGAGATAGAGGGAGAAACACAAAAATTATGGCGAAAGGATTTCTTCGCAAAGCCCGATTTGTAACCCCATACCCACGATCTGGGGGCCGGCGCCTAACCACTCGGCTACCCAGGCACGCTGGCAAGATAAGCAAAGGCTTGCGTAGTACAATATAGACGGTTTCATTACTGCAAGCGTTGTACGCCAAAAACCTTCCACGGACGTCATTTAGCAGCTCCTAACGTCGAACTAAAAGCACGTTTCTTTCAAGAATAAGGAAAGTTTTTTTTTTACTTTTTCAGATAGAAGGAACGTGCGTATAGGGAATCTTTTATAACTTTCAGGTAGCTGAAAAGAGAATTTATTTGAATATATTTTGCCCCATAAAGGAAAGAAAGTGTAGAAAATCAGCAGGCTATTTTCCAAAGCTCTTCATGCACACCAGTGCTATTGAGGAACATCGGTAGCTGAAACTGGATGTCAACATGGGCCTCTGTTTGTAAAAACTGAAAGGGTCTATAGCAAAAGTTACAAAGAGCTTGATTTTATTAATATGTGGGGTTCAACGTCCCGAAACCACCATATGTACATGAGAGTCACCGTAGTGGACGGCTCTGAAAATTTCGACCAACTGAGATTCTGTGACGTACACCTTCATCTGAGCACACGGGCCTACAACATTTCTCCCTCCATCGAAAATGCAGCCGCCGCCGCCGAGATTCGGTTCCGCGACCTGAGGGTCAGCTGCCGATTACCTTAGCCACTAGACCACCGCGGCGGGGCAGGAGGTAAAGATGGAGGCTTTACCTCCTGCCCCGCGTTTTTCTTCTCGTTTTTTCGCGTTTTTCTTCTTAGAAAAAGCTAATGACGCTATTTCGGGGGTTTTTAATGTAAACGTTGGTGTATCATTGAACAAAATAAAAGCATAGGCTATCCAGTTGTGCAAAAATATGAACGTTGTTGGAGGTCTTGAAATTATTCAAAAAGTAAGAAGAATAGCCTGGACATGTTTTTTATTGCAAAAAATGGTAAAGTTGACATTTCTTATCGAGTTAGAGTCGTAAGTAGGTACTTAGCAAAAGGAACTCGCTGTTTTTTTTTTTGTTATACAAACTTGGTGTTCTCGAAGTGCGAGACTCGTCTTAAAGAGCTCCGATAGTGTTTTAGGCTTCATGAAAGCTCATGAAAATGAAGGGCTAAAATCTTTTTGAATTGATGTGACGGACCTTCATTTTTCCCTCCCCCATCCACAATCGCTAAAATGTGTTAGAAGTAGCATTGATGAATTTTATGCCGTCAAGTTTTCTTCTGAGTCGATGTGTCCACTGATATAATTTTCTTACAGTTGTAAATGTGATGTCAACCCGCAACGTTACGTGCGTGGTGCCATTGCGCATGCTCTAAGGTCATTATTCTTGTTTCTTACCATATCCTTCTCTTTTCAACTTTACTTATCATTATGCGTGCAATAAACGCTTTTTGGGTTGTTGTCAGCTGACGCAGTCGTCAGTGTCTCCATGTTTTCATGGCGGCTACTGTATATACATATATAAGCTGCCACCACTATGCTGCAGTGGCGACGAGCCGAGAAAACGCCCAGGCAGTCAAGCATAAACCCGAAGCTAAGCATTCAGGGACAGCCGTTCCACTGACAACAATGGCCTCCTACATACTTCCGACCTTCGACGACGCCACAGTTAAGTGGAAGCCTTACCTCGTTAAAGTGGAGGCTTATTTTAAAGCTATTGCAATCTCTGATTCTGCTAAGCAGAGGACACTCATAGTAGCTGCACTTAGCACCTCAACCATCAAAATCCTCATGGGGAGGATAGCACCTGCCAAGCCCAAAGCCTTAAGATATGATGAAGTATTCAAAATGCTAAATGACCACTACGACCCAAGGTGAAACAAATCGCAGAAAGCTTCCAGTTTTTTAACCGCTGTCAGAACGAGGGGTAGTCCATTCACGATTTCATCGTCGAAATTCGACGCATCGCGGACAATTGTAACTTCGGAAATTCTCTGAACAGGCTACTTGGAGACCGAATCGTCTGTGGTGTGCGTTCATGTGCTGTGCACAAGCAACTTCTGACAAAGAAAGATTTAGTTCTTAAGGAAGCAGAGTCGATATCGATAGCCACTGAAAAGGCCGAAAAAGATTCCAAAACAATATCTGTAGACGTACCACCTGTTCTTGGCCATTTCAAGGGGGTGCACCTCTCGAAATCAAAGTGGTGCCCTACCCCCTCCCTCCCGAAAAAAAATGTCTGGCTACGCGCCTGATGGAAGTTTATACAGGTTCCTCGGGATGCGTCATATCGCGACTTTTTGAAAAGCATCGCAAATATTGGCCAAGTTTAAAGCTATCCTGCTGCAGTGGAACGTTGCCGGTGATGGGTGAACTGCAACTTTGTGTGAGATACCGCGATACTTCCGTTGACTGTGCTCTTGTCGTTCTAGACTGCCCCGGACCAACCTTGTCCGGCCGAGACCTGCTAAACCTTCTGGAACAAGCTAGCACTCCGGTAGTAAGTCACACATCAAGAGAAGACGACAGCTTTTCAAGCGAAGCACCACAGCGTCAACGCCTTTCGGCACACCTACGAAGATCTTCTTTTTTTTCGGAAACCTTGGGCTTGATCAAGGAACACCAGCCAGCCTCCTACTGAAGGAACGCGTTGTTGCCGAATTCTCTAAGGCTAGTTCTATTTCATATGCTTTACGTCACAAAGTATCGCAAGAACTTGACCGGTTTGTGCTGCTAGGTGTAATATCACCAGTCGAGCATTCTAACTGGGCGACGCCCATTGTGCCTGGTCGGGAGGACGGTTCGTTTAGAATATGCGGAGACTTCATAGCTATTCTAAATCCTGCTTGTGTCACGGAACCGTACCCGCTCCCAGTTATTCAAGATATTTTGCGTCATTAGGAGATGGTCAGTTCAGTACGCTTGACTTGCGGGACGCCCTGAACCAGGTGGCTCTGGACGAAGACTCCTGAGAACTTTGAGTTATAACACTCGCAAGGGTCTGCTTTGTTACAACAGGCGCCATTTTGGCACTTCTTCCGCCGTAGTCATATTTCAAATAAAAATTGCACCATATCCACGGAGTGAATAATGAGGGGGTGCAGTGTCCGTCCCTGTGCCCATCCATTTGTCTGTCTGTCTGTCTGTCTGTCTGTGGTTCTGTCTCCCTGTCCATCTAGTGAATACTCCAAGTACCACCATCCCACGGCTTTTCATCGCGATCACAGTCGCGTGATCGTCTCTATCCTTCCCCTGTGGCACATACCCGCTCTCTTCGGTATGTGCCACCACCGGTTACGCACAACGACGACGGGGGACGCACAAGCTATGTCATAAGGAGCTTCACCCCTAAAATAGACACGATTATGTCTGGCCTACCTGGCGTTCAGCCTTACTTGGATAACGTTGTCGTCTCTGCAACTGTTGGTCATTGCGGAGCACAATTGCACAATTTGTTAGAACGATTCACAGAACATGGCGTGAAGCTCAGGTACGATAAGTGTAAATTTATGCAGCCATCGGTCCCTTGTCTTGATCATCGCATTGATTGAGCCCGCCTTCACCCAATTGAGCAGGACGTAGATGGTATTGTTATTGCACCAAGCCCCAAAACTTCAATGAGCTCCGTTCGTTTCTTGAGATAATAACATTTTATTCAAAGTTTTTGCCCAACATGTCAGATATGTTGTTTCCATAGTAGCAGTTGTTTGGAACAAACGAGTGATTGCAGTGGAAGCCAGCACAGGAATCTGCATTTCGCTAGGCAAAGTAGTGTCTTAAAAATGCTGGAGTTTTTATGCATTTTGACCCATCGAGGCAACTGAAGTTGGAATGCGATGCATCCTATCATGGCATATGTGCCGTTCTTTTTCACACGAATGGAGGCACTGATAGGCCGGTCGGATTCTGCTCCAGAACCCTGGCAAAATCCGAAAGGAATGCTCAATAAGAACGAGAAGCACTGGCACTGGTTTATTGAGTTACTAAATTCAGAGATTATCTCCTAGGTCGAGAGTTCGTTCTGGTTACTGACCACCAGCCCCTTCTGGGACTGTTGAGACTCAACAGCCAGACGCCTGCAATGGCCGCAGCTCGCAGGCAACGGTGAGCTCTCTACCTTGGCGGTTACCGTTACAAGCTTGAGTATGTCTGATGAAAGCAGCTATTATTTGCTGATGCGTTGAGCAGACTACCACTACGGAGCCAAGATGCCGTTACGGAACTTCAACCTGAAGGGCATGTATTTTCTTTGAATAGCTTGGATGATGGCATAGTCAACACGCGCGAGCTAAAGGATTTGACCACCAGTGACTCCATTCTATCCCGTGTAAAACAAAGCCTGTTGCACGGTTGGCCCATGGCGCAGTACGTCTTGATTCTTCATTAGCTCTTTTTCCGGATCGCCAATTGGAGCTGTCTGGCACATGAGCTCGTGTACTGGGGACATCGTGTCGTCATACTTGCCGTGGCGTGGCAGCGTTTGTTGCAATTACTGAATGAGACTGATCAACGCTCTTCGATAATGAAAACAATGGTGCGATCGTTGTTTCGGAGGCCAGGTATTGACCGAGACATAGCGTTAACAGCAGAGCAATGCCAAAATTGCGTTGACCATTTGCCTATGGCTCCAACGGCCCCACCTTTAAACTTGCCGAAAACGCAAGAGATCGTCGCGGGTTCACGTGAACTTTGCAGGGCCGATAGAAGGTAAAATTCTTCTAGTGGCACTGGATTCTCACACGAAATGAATAGAAGCGGTGCCACTGAACACGGCTACTCGAACAACCACAAAACAGCTTGCGTAACATATTTAGCTATTTCCGAGAACGAAAAACGCTAGTACCTGATAATAGAATGCAGATCACTAGTCACGAGTTCGCAGAGTTTGCTCGTAGAAACATTACGTATCTGAGAACCGCCCCTATTCATTCGCTGTCCAATGGAGCGGCGGAAAGGGCAGTCGGGACAATTAAAGATGGGCTTCGGAAGATGAAAGGCGGGAAGTTCGAGAGAACGACAACTGTCCAAAACATAAAATGAGATGACTGCACAAATGAAAGATTGTCTTTTATAGTGGCTCAAACCAACCCTGTCTTGCTTGTGAGAAGTAGATTTTGATTTTTATTTCTTCATTCAAAATCGCGAAAAATGGCCTGTGGCGTCTCTCGTAGCAAAAGCATGACGTATCATTAATGCCCTGCCACGTGCATGCGTTAATGTACACGGTCAATAATTTCATTAGTACTGAAATGTTGTTTGATTCTTTATGGCAAATGATGATACTTCATAAAAGCATACGTATAAGCTTGCGTTGGTAGTACCACGGCCGCTGGATGAAAGAGCGCATGGGTAGTACGCATTAAAGTGGCACTGCCTTTGCGTGACATATGCACAGTTCCGTTTTCGATTATTTGGCTTGGCGACGTGGTACAAATGCAGGGAAGCTCTATAGAGCCACATCGTCTCACTCTAACGGCTTGTTATTTTCATAAAATAGTTCTAAAGCGCAGAATAACGTGGTTAAGCATAGTTGCAGGAAATCCTATAAAATAAGAACAGCGCCAGAATGCATAATCCACAAAAACAGCTGCCGGCATCACTATCAATGGTTAGCATCTGGATGAAAAGGCACTACCATGTTCAGAACCTTTCAGATCGAAAAATACTGCTTATAAAATGACTACGAGCTCTTGGGAATAACTACTGCAGCTACGATCACTGCGAAGGGTAAGCTTCGTGTCACACAGGAAAACACTGCATCAAAAAAAGTTGCTCAGTTACAGGAGGTCTACGCAGAAATCCGGATGGTCGCCAACGGAAATGCTGCTGGGATACCAGATACGGCTGCGCCTGGACACCTGCTTTCCTGCAGCTGGTGCCCCCACTTCTAAAAAGAAACTGACGAGTTCCTGCCGTCAACGAACTGTGCTGTACAAGTCCGGAACTACGGGTCTAGTAGTAAATGAATGCCAGGACGGGTAACAGCCACATAGGGTATGGTCACAGTGGAGACTCCTCCAGCAATCGTGCAGCGTCACATAGATCGAGTGCGTACTGTTAGGTGACTTTCACAGGACGAACCACTTTGCACCGAATCAGGCACTACCAGCAAAGGCAATACGCTGAAAGCGATGCCACTGGACCCGCAGACAACCCCGAACCCAGACGAAGCTGTGGGAGCGTCACCACAAGAAGCTTGCCCAGTCACCGACGAGCATGAGCCTGCTGCAGTCCCAACACCCCTGGTACTTCGGAGGGAGGAAAAAAAAGACCGTACAACCACTCCGGCACTCTACAAGAACAGGGAAGCCAGTACATAGTTTTTACAAAGGAAGAAATGTTGTAAACGTGGCGTCTACCCGCCAGTTACGCTTGCGGTGCCATTGCGTGGGCACCAAGATCATTTTTCTTGTGCCTTATCGTATCCTTCCCTTTTGCACGTTACTTATAAATATGCGTGCAATAAAAGCTTTCTGGATTATTCTGAGCTGACCTGCAATCGTGAATGTCGCCGTGTTTTCATGACGGCAGCTCAGCTGCCACCTCTATGCTGCACTGACCATGTTGGAATTTTATCTGATGTAGATGTTCATCAAGTTTAACAGTGATATTATTTTGCAAAAACAGGACTTATGTATCAGTTTTTTCAGCGCGCCTGTCTTCAACAATATTTTTCTGGCAGAACTTTATAGAACTGTGGCAGATTGTCTCGAAGGGACAACGCTTAAGAAAGTGATTAGGTATGTGGATAATTTTATTATTTTTATCGAAAGCTCGTGGGAAAATTTTGGTAGGGAGAGAACTAATGCGTTGAATCTGTTTTGCGATGGTCTTAATCCCCTTAAAGTGACTGTGGAATGGCCTAGCAATGGACAAGTAAGGTTTTCTTAGATACAAATGTTTATTTTTCTGACAACAGGCTCTGCTGGTGCTATGATCCAAGTGCTCGGAAAGCTTTGCTACCATGACATTCGGCTCATTCCAAACTAACCAAGAGAGGCATCGTGACGACTATGCCACAAGAACGCATTGAACAAATCATGTGTGCACCTTATCAAACAGAGCTTCAATAATCAGATCTCACGTTTGGAAGAAGCTGGCTATCTGGACCATGTTTCAGTTTACGTTGCAGAAAAGTAGTCGAAAATTATTCGTGGAATTTCAAGGCAGCCAAATGTTCAGTGACGATTCATTGGCACAAACGAGGTGCACATCCACATTTCCTTATGTTCACCAGCTGTCACACAACCTAATAAAGGTGACGATCCGGGACAATGTGAGGGTGTTATATTCAGAGTGCGATAGACTTAGAAAATTGTCTCATCACAAATCGATATCTTGGAAAAAGGATGTTGGGCCCAAAATGCATACATTCAAATTTGTGGTGTGCTTATTGTCTGTTATTTATGTTATTATGTTACCTTGTGGGAAAAGTATATCGGTCAAACCAGTAAGTATGTGCACGAGCGACTGAGAGAGCAAGCACAGTAACGGGCTGAATAAACTGCCACCGGAAGGCTTTCTCGCTCTTCACATTCATGCATGTGGTTGCCGGCCTTTGTTCCAGAATACAATCATTGTTGGTCGGCATAAAGATGAGATGACACGTTTGATCTTTGAAGCCGAACTTATTGACGCTCTAGTGATATTTGTATCATGTCAAGCCTTTAATTGCATTGTCACCCAAGGAGCCGGGGTTCCTTCATACGCGGTGATACATGGTTTTTATCTGTGATGGACTTTTTCTTTTATGTAGATGACATTGTCGCGCAGCTTTCAGAGGGAACCAATGTGTCTATCCGCCTGCCTGACGATTATGGCTTAAAAGTGGCTTGGTGGTTGAAAATGAACATGTTTTTAGTGGCGCTCTGTACTGTCATTCTATTCATTCCTCCGTATTTCGCCTCGCGCTGCAGAACATCCCTTCATATGAATGTATAGTTCGCGCCTACAGATGGGATATCTTCATCTTCGTCGTCGTCATTCGCAAGCAAGAGAAGCAAGCGTGAGTCGAAATTTGTGAGCTTTGGCTTGTTGTGATCCTTCAATACATAGACATTTTTTTGTTTTTTCTAGGTTAGCAATTTTCAAGTAAAATTCTTCGTTCACACAGTTATATGACAATAATGCGAATTATCCATTCTTATTGATACGCTTTTTTAAAGTATGCGAATCCATTGGGCACTGATATTTGCAGGTACTTTGAATTTCGAAGACATGGTCTTTCCTTCTTTGTGGTGCAAATTTCTTGCCTTTTCCAAAGTTTATTACAACGCGCAATCACGTTTTTCTTTTTCGCCAAGGATTTCCATTAGGAAGTGGCATGATCAGTCACATCGACAATAACATCAACGCGAATGTTGGACAGGCAGCCATCGCAAGCGCGTGGCATGGTCCCGATAGAACGGGAAGAGGCCGATGCTGTGGAGTGTAGAAGACAACACCGTTCCTGACAACGTGCAGAACAGACATCTGGACGCCGATGAGCTGTTCAACGCAGTGAGTCCTGAAGAAAAGGACTTTTTCGCTGCTATGCAAAGATGTAGCGGAAGCCAGCCATGTACGCGCTCACCTTCGAACTCATTCAGGCAACTGAGCTCAGTAACATTGGCATCTGTACCTCACCGAGCTCGGAAACAAGTGCGACATGTCAAAATTTGTGGTGATGTGCATCTGCCTCACTGCGGGATGCGACCGGGTCAGATCTCCGAATGGTACGCGTGGTACGCTCTCCTGGTAGCTTGGAAGGAGGCGGAAGCAGAGTGCGCCGTTCTCGCCCACGCCCTGTGGCAAAGGCCCCGCTGAAGCAGCGCTCTCGCAGGATATGTCGCCACAGTGCCGCTCGATCACCGTCGGTACAACAGTAATAGGCAACGCTGCTAGCTGCTCGTGGTTTGGTCACTGTGCACCACCTCGACGAGGATGGATGGGATGCGAAGACCGATCCACCGCCGCCGCCCCCCACGACTCGCCATCGCTGACACCTCTCCCATCGCTCGCAGCTGCTCCACCACCGACACCCCGGGACTTCATTCTGGAGCCAGTATGGCACCTCGTGTTGAATTACAAACAAGATCTTCAAAACAGCGGACTTGTGTAGACTCATCCCATTAACCAGCTTGTAGCCCACATACCCGTCAGCTGACTCTGGCAAGTCCTAGGTTATGACGTGGCACACATCCTTGATGTCCAAGCCTCGGGCAGCCACTTTGCTCGCAACAATGAGCGGGCAGGTGCCCCAGCACAAGTCCAGCGTACGTTTGTGAGCCACTCCAGCGTGCAACAGTGGAGCCAGCGCAGAACCCTCATGCTCTCCGACCATTTTCCGCAATTTATTCGTTGCTGGCGCGAGAGTTTCTGGACATCTTTTTCTTGCACTCGGTTGACATTCCGAGCGGGGCCAATGAACGTGAATTTATGCGCTTGTAATAATTTTGAACGTAATTATAGCTAATTGCTGACAGGTTTCTTGTGCTGGCGCGAGAGTTTCTGGACATCTCAATCATGCACTCGAATGACATTCTGAGTGGGGCTAACTAACGTGAATTTATGCGCTCATAATATTTTTGAACGTAATTATAGTTAATTACTTATAGGTTCCTCGTGCTGGCCCGCCAGTTGCTCGACATCTAGGTCATGTACTCAGTGGGAAATCTGGGCGAGGTCAACTAAAGTGAATTTATGCGCTTATGAAGTTTTTAAAACATTTTGATAGATATTTACTGACAAATTTTTGGTGCAAAACGTGGCTTGAGATCCAGTACTCATCCTTCTGAATAAAAAATGTTTTACTGCGTTTATGAGTGAAATCAATATATAATTATTGTAAAGTGAAAGGCCCCGAAAAATTCTATACCGTGATTTTTGTTTTTTACAGTACGCTTAATTCCAAGTATAAATGCGTAGCCGGCATTTTCCCTCCAAAGGAATGCAACCACTGCACACTAGATCACAAGAGAATCTTTCGGGTGGACAGCTGATCACCGTAACCACTGAGCCTCGGTAGCGCCGAACACTTCTGCGAAGTGTATGTAAATTCGCCTGGATATTAGCAGCGTATCTTTATAAGACTGGTATTGATCCGTGCTGGGTTAACAGAAACAATCAGCGTAATGAACGGGCATGCGCTCCCTTCTTCTTCATCTTCTTTTTCTTCATCTGAAGCTTGGCTCACAGAACACGTAGTTGGATTTGTCCTGTGTGGGATGCTATAACTCCGACGCGCGAGAAATAGTATACTGAGGGCAAGAAAGAGATAGAGGGAGAAACACAAAAATTATGGCGAAAGGATTTCTTCGCAAAGCCCGATTTGTAACCCCATACCCACAATCTGGGGGCCGGCGCCTAACCACTCGGCAACCCAGGCACGCTAGCAGGGTAAGCATAGGCTTGCGTAGTACAATATAGACGGTTTCATTACTGCAAGCGTTGTACGCCAAAATACTTCCAGGGACGTGATTTAGCAGCTCCTAACGTCGAACTAAAAGCACGTTTCTTTCAAGGATAAGAAAAGTTTTTTTTTTTACTTTTTCAGATAGAAGGAACGTGCGTATAGGGAGGCTTTTATACCTTTCAGGTAGCTGAGAAGAGAATTTATTTCAATATATTTTGCTCGATAAAGGCAAGAAAGTGTAGAAAATCGGCAGGCTATTTTCTAAAGCTCTTCATGCACACCAATGCTATTGAGGAACATCGGTAGCTGAAACTGGATGTCAACATGGGCCTCTGTTTGTAAAAACTGAAAGGATCTACTGCAAAGAGGTTACAAGGAGCTTGATTTGATTTATATGTAGGGTGCAACGTCCCCGAAACAACCATATGTATACGAGACACCGTAGCGGACGGCTCTGAAAATTTCGACCAACTGAGATTCTGTGACGTGCACCTTAATCTGAACACACGGGACGACAACATTTCTGCCTCCATCGAAAATGCAGCCGCCGCCGCCGAAATTCGATTCCGCGACCTGAGGGTCAGCAGCCGAGTATTTTGGCCACTAGACCACCGCGGCGGGGCAGGAGGTAAAGATGGAGGCTTCGTGGTTTTTTCGCGTTTTTTGCTTCTTAGATAAAGCTAATGACGCTATTTCGGGGGTTTTCAATGTAAACGTTGGCGTATCATTGAACAAAAGAAAAGCATAGGCTATCCACTTGCGCAAAAATATGAACGCTGTTGGAACTCTTGAAAGTATTCAAAAAGTAAGAAGAATAGCCTGGACATGTTTTTTATTGCAAAAACTCGCAAAGTTTACATTCCTTATGGAGTCAGAGTCGTAAATAGGTACTTAGAAAAGGAACCAGCTGTTTTTTTTTTGTTATACAAACTTAGTGTTCTCGAAGTCCGAGACCCGTCTTAAAGAGCTCCGATAGTATTTTAGGCTTCATGAAAGCTCATGAAAATGAAGGGCTAAAATCTTTCTCAATTGATGTGACGGACCTTCATTTTTCCCTCCCCTATCCACAATCGCTAAAATGTGTTAGAAGTAGCATTGATGAATTTTAGGCCGTCAAGTTTTCTTCTGAGTCGGTGTGTCCACTGATATACTTTTCTTACTGTTGTAAATGCGATGTCAACCCGCAACGTTACGTGCGTGGTGCCATTGCGCATGCTCCAAGGTCATTTTTCTTGTTTCTTACCATATCCTTCTCTTTTCAACTTTACTTATCATTATGCGTGCCATAAACGCTTTTTGGGTTGTTCTCAGCTGACGCAGTCGTCAATGTCTCCGTGTTTTCATGGCGGCTGCTGTATATACATATATAAGCTGCCACCGCTATGCTACTGTGGCGACGAGCCGAGAAAACGCCCAGGCAGTCAAGCAGGAACCGGAAGCTAAGCATTCAGGGACAGCCGTACCAATGACAACAATGGCCTCGCACACGCTTCCGACCTTCGACGACGCCACAGTTAAGTGGAAGCCTTACCTCGTTAAAGTGGAGGCTTATTTTAAAGCTAACGCAATCTCTGATTCTGCTAAGAAGAGGACACTCATAGTAGCTGCACTTAGCACCTCAACCATCAAAATGCTGATGGGGAGGATAGCACCTGCCAAGCCCAATGCCTTAAGATAGGATGAAGTAACCAAAGTGCTAAATCACCACTGCGAGCCAAGGCGAAATGAAATCGCAGAAAGCTTCCAGTTTTTTAACCGCTGCCAGCACGAGCGGGAGTCCATTCACGATTTCGTCGTCGAAATTCGACGCATCGCGGACAATTGCAACTTCGGAAATTCTCTGAACAGGCTACTTAGAGACCGAATCGTCTGTGGTGTGCACAAGCAACTTCTGACAAAGAAAGATTTAACTCTTAAGGAAGCAGATATTAAATCACTAGCCACTGAAATGGCTGAAAAAGATTCCAAAACGATTTCTGTAGACGTACCACCTGTTCTTGGCCATTTAAAGGGGGTGCACCTCTCGAAATCAAAGTGGTGCCCTCCCCCCTCCTTCCCGAAAAAAATTTTTGGCTACGCGCCTGATGGAAGTCTATACAGGTTCCTCGGGATGCGTCATATCGCGACTTTTTGAAAAGCATCGCAAATATTGGCCAAGTTTAAAGCTATCCTGCTGCAGTGGAACGTTGCCGGTGATGGGTAAACTGCAACTTTGTGTGAGATACCGCGATACTTCCGTTGACTGTGCTCTTGTCGTTCTAGACTGCCCCGGACCAACCTTGTGCGGCCGAGACCTGCTAAACCTTCTGGAACAAGCTAGCACTCCGGTAGTAAGTCACGCATGAAGAGAAGACGACAGCTTTTCAAGCGAAGCACCACAGCGTCAACGCCCTTCGGCACACCTACGAAGATGTTCTTTTTTTTCGCAAACCTTGGGCTTGATCAAGGAACACCAGCCAGCCTCCTACTGAAGGAAGACGCTGTTCCCAAATTCTCTAAGGCTAGTTCTATTCCATATGCTTTACGTCACAAAGTATCGCAAGAACTTGACCGGTTAGGGCCGCTAGGTGTAATATCACCAGTCGAGCATTCTAACTGGGCGACGCCCATTGTGCCTGGTCTGAAGGACGGTTCGTTTTGCATGTGTGGAGACTTCATAGTTATTCTCAATCCTGCTTGTTCCACGGAACCGTACCCGCTCCCAGTTATTCAAGATATTTTGCGTCATTAGGAGATGAACAGTTCAGTACGCTTGACTTGCGGGACGCCCTTAACCAGGTGGCTCAGGACGAAGACTCCTGAGAACTTTGAGCTATAACACTCGCAAGGGTCTGCTTTGTCACAACAGGTGCCCTTTTTGGCATTCCCTCTGCCCTAGTCATATTTCAAATAAAAAATTGCACCATATCCACGGAGTGAATAATGAGTGGGCGCAGTGTCCGTCCCTGCGCCCATTCATTCGTCTGCTTGTCTGTCTGTCTGTCTGTCTGTCTGTCTGTCTGTCTGTCTGTCTGTCTGTCTGTCTGTCCGTCGTCTGTCTGTCTGTCTGTCTGTCTGTCTGTCCATCTAGTGAACACTCCAAGTACCACCATCCCACGTTTTTTCATCGCGATCACAGTCGCGTGATCGTCTCTATCCTTCCCCTGTGGCACGTACCCGCTCTCTTCGGTATGTGCCACCACCGGTTACGCACAACGACGACGGTGGACGCACAAGCCATGTCATAAGGAGCTTCACCCCTAAAATAGACACGATTATGTCTGGCCTACCTGGCGTTCAGCCTTACTTGGATTACGTTCTCGTCTCTGCAACTGTTGGTGATTGCGGAGCACAATTGCACAATTTGTTAGAACGATTCACAGAACATGGCGTGAAGCTCAGGTACGATAAGTGTAATTTTAGGCAGCCATCGGTCCCTTGTCTTGATCATCGCATTCATCAAGCCCGACTTCACCCAAATGAGCAAGACGTACATGCTATTGTTATTGCACCAAGCCCCAAAAACTTTAATGAGCTTCATTCGTTTCTTGAGATAATAACATTTTATTCAAAGTTTCTGCCGAACATTTCAGATATGTTGTTTCCATTGTAGCAGTTGTTGGGAAAAAACGAGTGATTGCAGTGGAAGCCAGCACAGGAATCTGCATTTTGCTAGGCAAATCAGTGTCTTAAAAATGCTGGAGTTTTTATGCATTTTGACTTCTTGAGGCAACTGAAGTTAGAATGCGATGCATCCTATCGTGGCATAGGCGCCGTTTTTTTCACACAAATGGAGGCACTAATAGGCCGGTCGGATTCTGGTCCAGAACCCTGGCAAACGCCGAAAGGAATAATGCTCAATAAGAACGAGAAGCGCTGGCACTGGTTTATTTAGTTGCTAAATTCAGAGATTTACCTCCTAGGTCTAGAGTTCGTTCTGGTTACTGACCACCAGCCCCTTCTGGGACTGTTGAGAACCAACCGCCAGACGCCTGCAATGGCCGCAGCTCACATGCAACGGTGAGCTCTCTACCTTGGTGGTTACCGTTACAAGCTTGAGTATGTCCGAGGAAAGCAGCTACTGAGTGGTGATGCGCTGAGCACACTACCGCTACGGAGCCAAGATGCCGTCACGGAACTTCAACCTGAAGGGTATGTATTTTCTTTGAATATAACTCACAAGAGTGGAAGCTTGGGCTAGTTGGTGCGTATTCATATTTGCAAGGTGTTTCAGCGCGCGAACAAAGGAAAAAAGGACAGGGTAGACTTTGAATAGCCTGGATGAAGGCATAGTCACAACGTGCGAGCTGAAGCATTGGACCACCAGTGACTCTATTCTATCCCGTGTAAAACAAAGCGTGTTGCACGGTTGACCCATGGCGCACTACGTCTTGATTCTTCTTTAGTTCCTTTTCCGGATCGCCAATTGGAGCGGTCTCTGGCAGATGAGCTCGTGTACTGGGGGCATCGTGTCGTCATACTTGCCGCGGCGTGGCAGCGCTTGTTGCAATTACTGAATGAGACTGATCAAGGCTCTTCGACAATGAAAACATTGGCACGATCGTTGTTTCGGAGGCCAGGCATTGACCGAGACATAGCGTTAACAGCAGCGCAATGCCAAATTTGCATTGACCGTTTGCCTATGCCTCCAGCAGCCCCACCTTCGAACTGGCCGGAAACGCAAAAGAGATGGTCGCGGGTTCACGTCGATCTTGCAGGGCCGATAGAAGGTAGAATGTTTCTAGCGGCAGTGGATTCTCACACGAAATGAATAGAAGCGGTGCCACTGAACACGGCTACTTGGGCAACCACAATCAACTGCTTGCGTGACATATTTAGCCATTTTGAGGTACAAACAAGCCTAGCATCTCAAATAGAACACCATTCACCAGTCACGATTTTGCTGTTTGCTCGCAGAAACAATACGCATCTAAGAACCGCCCCCTTTCCATCCGCAGTCCAATGGAGCGGCGGAAGGGCAGTCAGGAAAGTTAAAGATGGTCTTCAGAAGATGAAATATGGGAAGTTCGAGCATAGCCTTAAAATCACCGACAACTGCCCACAACATCAACTGAGATGACTGCACAAACGGAAAGATTGTCCCTTAAGGTGACTCTCACAAACCATTTTTTCTCGTGAGAAGTGGGTTTTTATTTTTATTTCTTCGTTGCAAATTGCGAAAAATGGCCTGTGGCGTCTCTGGTGGCAAAAACATAAACTATCTTGAATTCCTCCTCACGTGACCATGCATTAATGTACACGGTCAACAATTTATTTATTAGTACTGGAATATTTTTGATTCTTTATAGCAAAAGATAATATTTTAGAAAAGTATGTGTATAAGCTCGCGCTAGTATTATGCATTAAAGTGGCGCTGCCTTTGCGTGAAACACGCGCAGTTCCGTTTTCGATTATTTGGCTTGGCGACGCAGTCCAAATGCAGGAAAGCACTACAGAGCCATACCGTCTCATTGTAACGGCTTCTTATTTTCATAAAATGTTCTCAAGCGCAGAATAAACGTGCTTAAGCATAGTTTCAGGACATCCTGCGAAATAGGAACAACGCCAGAATGCATAAGCCACAAAAACAGCTACCGGCATTGCTATCAATACTCAGCGTTGCCGGATGAAAAGGCACTATCGCGTTCAGAGCCTTTCAGATCAAAAAATACTGCTTATAAAATGACCACGGGCTCTTGGGATTAACTACTGCAGCTACTATAACTACGAATTGTAAGCTTTCTGTCGCGCACGAAAAAACACGATTAAAAAAAGTTGCTCAATTACAGGGGGTCTCCGCAGAAATCGGGATGGTCGCCATCAGAAATGCTTCTGGGATATCAAATACGGTTGCGCCTGGACACCTGCTTCCCTGAATCTGGTGCGCCCACTTCTAAAAACGAAACTGACGAGTTGCTGCCGTCGATGAACTGCGCTGTGCATGTCCGCAACTGCGGGTCTAATCGTAAATGGGTCTCAAGGCGGGTAACAGCCACATCGAGAGGGCTTATGGTCACAGTGGAGACTCTTCAAGCAATCGTGCGGCGTCACATGGATTAAGTGCGTACTGGTAGGTGACTTTCACAGGACGAACCTCTGTGGACCGAATCAGGCACTACCATCAAAGCAATACGCTGAAAGCGACGCCACTCGACCGGCAGACAACCGGGAACCCCGACGAAGCTGTATGAGCGTCACCACAAGAAGCTTGCCCAGTCACCGACGAGCATGAGCCTGTTGCAGTCCCAACACCCCTGGCACTTCGGTGGGAGCAAAAAAAACCGTACAAACGCTCCACAAGAACACACAAGCCAGTGCATTGTTTTCAAGAGGGAAACAGTGTTGTAATTATGGTGTCTACCCGCCACGTTACGTGCGTGGTGCCATTGCGCAGGCGCCAAGATAATTTTTTTGTTTCTTATCGTATTCTTCCCCTTTCCACGTTACGTATCTCTATGCGTACAATAAATGCTTTTTGGGTTATTCTGAGCTAACCTGCAATCGTCAATGTCTCCATGTTTTCATGACGGCAGCTAATCTGCCGCCGCTAATCTACACTGACCAGGTTGGATTTTTATCTTATGTAGATGTTCATCAAATTTAACAGTGATATTATTTTGCAAAAACAGGACATATGCATCAGTTTTTTCAGCGTGCCTGTTTTCAACAATATTTTTCTGGCAGAACTTGATAGAACTGTGGCAGATTGTCTCGAAGGGACGACGGTTAAGAAAGTGTTTACGTATGTCGATAATTTTATTACTTTTATTGAAAGCTCGCGGAAAAATTTTGAAAGGGAGAGTACAAATGCGTTGAATCTGTTTCGCGATGGCCTTAATCCCATTGAAGTGACTGTCGAAGGGACTAGCAATGGACAAATAATTTTTTTTAGATATAAGTCATTGTTGTTCGGACAACAGGCTCTGCTGGTGCCATGATCCGCGTGCTCAGAAAGCTTTACTCACATTACATACGGCTCATTCCACACTAACCAAGAGAAGCATCGTGACGACTATGCCTCAAGAACGCATTGAACAAATCACGTGTGCACCTTATGAAGCAGAGCTTCCATAATCAGATCTCACGTTTTCAAGAAGCTGTCTATCCGGACCATGTTTCAGTTTACGTTGCAGAAAAATAGTTGAAGATTATTCATTGAAGCTCAAGGTAGCCTAATGTTCATGACGATCCATCGGCACAAACGCACAGCCACATTTCCTTATGTTCACCCGCTGTCACACAACCTAATAAAGGTGACGGTTTCGGACAATATGAGGGTGTTATTTTCAGTGTGCGATAGAGTTGAAAAATTGTGTCATCACAAATCTATCTCGTGGGGAAAGGATGTTGCGCACAAAAATGCATACACTGAAATTTGTGGAGTGCATATCGCTTGTTATTTATGTTATTTTGTTACCTTTTGGGAAAAGTAAGTTGGTCAAACCAGTAGGTGTGTGCACGAGCGACTGAGAGAGCAAGCACAGTTACGGGTTGAATAAACTGCCAACGGAAGGTTTTCTCGCTCTTCACATTCATGCATGTAGTTGCCGGCCTTTGTTCCAGAATACAATCATTGTTGGTCGGCATAAAGATGAGATGACTCGTTTGATCGTTGACGCCGAACATATTGACGCTCTTGCTGATTTTTGTATCATGTCCTGCCTTTAATTGCTTTGTCATCCAAGGATCCGGGGTTCCTTCGTACGCGGTGATACATGGTTTTTATCTGTGACGGTCTCTTTCTTTTTTCATTTGTGTAGATGACATTGTCGCGCAGCTGTCAGTGGGAACTCACGTGCCTATCCGCCTGCCTAACGATTATGGCTTAAAAGCAGTTTGGTGGTTGAAAATAAACATGTTGTTAGTAGCGCTCTGTCCTAACATTCCATTCCTTCCTCCGTATTTTGCCTCGCGCTGCAAAACATCCTTTAATCTGATTTTATAGTTCGCGCCTACAGAGGGATGTCTTCAACTTTGTCGTCGTCATTCCGAGCAAGAGAAGCAAGCATGAGCCAAACTTTGTGAGCTTTGGTTTGTTGTAATCCTTCCAATTTATTGGCAACTTTTGTTTTTTCAAGGTGGGTGAGTTTCAAGTGAAATTTTTTGTTCACTCAGTTATATGATAATAATCCGAATGATCAATTCTTATAGATACGCTGCTTTAAAGGGTATGAATCCATAGGGCACTGATATTTTTAGGTACTTTGAGTATCGATGACGTCGGCTTTTCTTGTTTGCGGAGCAAATTCCGTGAATTTCTTAATGTTTATTACAACGCGCAATCATGTTTTTTTTTGCCCAGGGTTTTCATTAGGAAGTGGCATGATCAGTCACATCGACAGTAACATCAACGCGAATGTCGGCCAAGAAGCCATCGCAAGCGCCTGGTATGGTCCCGATAGAACGGGAAGAGGCCGATGCAATGGAGTGCAGAAGACAACAGCGTTTCAGGTAAAGTGCGAAACAGACATCTGGATGCCGATGAGCTGTTCAACGCAGTGAGGCCCGAGGAAAACAACTTTTTCGCTGCTATACAACGATGGAGTGGAAGCCAGCTATGCAGGCACTCGCCTTCGAACTAATTCAAACAACTGAGCTCAGTAACACTGGCATTCGTACCTCGCCGAGCTCGGAAACAAATGCGACATGTCAAAATTTGTGATGATCCCCTGCCTGACTGCGGGATGCAACCGGGTCAGATCTCCAAATGGTACGCGTGGTACGCTCTCCTGGTAGCTTGGGAGGAGGTGGAAGCAGAGTGCGCCGTTGTCGCCCACGCGCTGTGGCTAAGGCCCCGCTGATGCAGCACTCTCGCAGGATATGTCGCACAGTGCCGCACGACCACCATCAGCACCACAGTAATAGGTAACGCTGCTAGCTGCTCCTGGTTTGGTCACCGTGCACCACCTGGACGAGGATGGATGGGATGCGAAGAGCGATCCACTGCTGCCACCAGCCCACGACTCACCATCGCCTACACCTCTGCCACAGCTCGCTGCTCCTCCGCCACCGACACCCCGGGACTTCATTCTGGACGCAGTGTGGCAACACATGTTGAATCCCAAACAAGATCTTCAAAACAGCGGACGCGAACGCACTGTTGGAGTCAATCAGGTAGACTCATCGCTTTAACCGGCTTGTGGCCCACATACTCGTCGACTCACTGAGGCAAGTCGTAGGTAATAACGTGGCGCACATCGTTGATGTCCAAGCCTCGGGCAGCCACTTCGCTGGCCACAATGAGCGGGCAGGTGCCCCAAAACAACTCCAGCGTACCCTTGTGAGCCACTTCAGCGTGCAACAGCGGAGCCAGCGCTAAACCCTCATGGTCTCCGACCCTTTTCCGCAATTTATTTGTTGCTGGCGCACAATTTTCCGGACATCTCAGCCATGCACTCGACTTGAATTCTGGGCGAGGCCAACTAACGTGAAATAATGTGCCTATAGTATTTTTGAACGTAATTATAGCTAATTGCTGATAGGTTCCTGGTGCTGGCGCGAGAGTTTCTGAACATCTCACTCATGCACTCGGTTGGCATTGTGAGCGGGGCCAATTAACGTGAATGTATGCGCTTATAATATTTTTGAACGTACTTATAGCTAATTACTGATAGGTTCCTCGTGCTGGCCCGTGAGTTGCTCGACATCTAGGTCATGCACTCACTCAGTGGGAAATCTGGGCCAGGTCATCTAAAGGGAATTTATGCGCTTATGAACTTTTTAAAACGTTTTGATAGATATTTACTGATAATTTTCGGGTGCAATACGTGGCTTGAGATGCAGTACTCATCCTTTTGAATAAAAAATAAGTTTACTGTGTTTATGAGTCAAATCACAATACAATTATTTTAGTGAGAAAGGCTCCGAAATTTTTGTTCCGTGATTTTTGATGTACATTTAACTCCAAGTATAGATGCGCAGCCGGCATTTCCCCTCCAAAGGAATGCAACCACTGCGCACTAGATCAAAACAGGATCTTTCGCGTGGACAGCTGATCACCGCAACCACTGAGCCTCGGCGGCGGCGAACATTTCTGGGAAGTGTATGTAAATTCGCCTGGATATTAGCAGCGTATCTTTATAAGCCTGGTATTGATCCGTGCTGGGTTAATAATAAGAGATGTGCTAATAATGATATATAAACTTTATGTGCAGCCCATCATGGAATTCGGATGTGTATTATTTTCTGGCAGTGCAGCTTATAAAATGTGACCCCTAATACTGTTGGAAAGAGAAGCGTTGCGTTTGTGTCTGGGTCTACCAAAATTTGTTGCAAATAACGTGTTGTATATGGAAGCTCGCCTACCATCTCTGCTAAATATGTTTCAAATTCTTACTGTGCAAGCATTTTTAAACATATACAGTTCACACCAAAGACTCTCATTTTACGCTTTCATTCAAGAACCGGCTTTATTTTTTGAAACACGTTGATCGCGACTACATACTCCGCAAATGATATATGCGCAAGCACTACTACAGCAACTTAATGTAAAAATTAAACTGATTGGTCCAATACACAACCTAAAGTCAATGCTTAGCATACAATTTGATGATATATTTCCTCATAACGTAAAACAATTGGCACATAGGTACTTAAATGACCAGTTAGCAGATTATCTAGCTCACCTAGACATAAGTAATATCATTGCGACTGATGCATCTGTGTCAAAAGAAAAGGCTGGGGTTGGCATCTTCTCTCCTTCTTTGGACTGCTCCTTTTCGATTCGACTCCCAGATTCTACCCCTGTATTCATTGCAGAATCATTGGCTATTGTTCTTGCCCTACGCAAATTGCCCTCAAGCGAATCATTAGCAGTTGTCATTACAGATTCGTTATCAGTTTGTAATGCACTTCCTGCGGCAGTAAATGCAGAGCTGATGAATACGTTTCGGCAATTAGTACTGAAAAACGTAAAAAAAACTGAATTTGCTATGGGTACCGGGCCAACGCGGATTATATTTGAACGAAATGGCGGACTCTATAGCAGCAGTATCCCTGAGTGGGCCCACCATCCCAGTTTTGCCAGATATGGCTTAC
This sequence comes from Rhipicephalus annulatus, assembly GCA_013436015.1. NCBI lineage: Eukaryota > Metazoa > Arthropoda > Arachnida > Ixodida > Ixodidae > Rhipicephalus > Rhipicephalus annulatus. The sequence continues at coordinate 34,573 of WOVY01010968.1, forward strand.
GTAACAACGCTAAGATTCCGAAATGCTTGTCTGCAATGTCGAAACGGTAATTTGGATAAATTCAAAGAATTCCAGCATTTGAGGTATTGCTGGAATAAACGGTGGTGTGTATCTGGCCAGTTATAGGTCACTTATACCAGATTGCGATGTGCAGTTCCACAACGTAATTATTACCTTAACAAAGCTCGACTCAAGGCATCACCGCTATGCATTTGGTGCAACGAAATTGAAAGAATTGAACATTTCTTTTTATTCTGTCGTCATTATTCTTATCAGAGAAAAAGATTTTTAGTGGCCCCATTACAAAAGCTAGGAATACAAATAAATCTACCAGTAACTTTATCACTTGGCGGAACTTCATTTGGTTACTGCCACAGGGATATATGCTCCACTCTGTTTGATTAACTTAACGCAACTAAAAGATTACTGTGCTATCTTTTTTCAGATCTTTAGTTTATAATTCGTAGCTATGTCTGTCGAAAACAAGAGATGGTATGACCGCTTGCTCGGCAAACATTTTTGTTTATTTGTATTATTATTTCGGAACTACTGTTCAGATTAGCTTTATTTTCATTTTAGTTTCATTTAGGTATCCTGCCACCCGGTTCTTGGCCCATCACTCTCTGTGGGTGAGCACAATTCATCACAGGTCATCATCATCATTATCATCATCGCTCTGCTTGACAGCTGGTCGGCTTTACCTCTGCGTTTCCCCCAAATAACGTGCCTTCGGCTCACTGCTAAAGGCGTACTAGCAAGTGGTGGAGAGTGCTGGATCCATTTCCCATCCTGGAACTCCGCAACCGAACTCTACCTTCACCGTCAACGATGTCCACCGACGTTGCACAGCAGACCATTCCTACATCCCCACCTGCCCGCTGTCCCGGTGTCCCGAGAGAGGGAGACCCAGTCATCTTCAGCGGCACCGATGAGCAGAACGTCGAGGACTGGCTGGCTCTCTTCGTACATGAAGTAAGCCTAAATAATAGGTGGGACGAAAACGACAAACTTGGCTGCGTCCACTTTTACATGAGAGGAGTAGTGGTGCTCTGGTTCAACAACGATGAGGCTGAGCTTATCGACTGGGCCACTTTTAAGATCACCTTCGCGGACATGTTTGGCTGACCAACAGTGCGCAAGCTCCGCGCAGAACAGCGCTTGCGAGATCGCTCCCAACTGTCTGGAGAGGGTTTCACGTCCTACATCGAGGACGTTGTGGGCCTCTGCCGTCGCTACAATCCTGACATGTCCGAAAAATCCAAGGTCAAACATAATATGAAGGGCATCGAAGATGATGCCTTCCACATGCTGGTGGCGAAAGACCCGCGAACAGTTGCGGACGTTATTCAGCACTGCCAAAACTACGATGAGTTGCCAACACAGCATATTTCAACACGACGCCCTACTTTCGACATGACGACCACGTCATCATTGACCGTTGGTGCAATTTCATCGGAACAGACGGTATTGACGTCGCAAATCCAACAGTTCATCCGAGACAAATTGGCTCACTGGTTGTCTCTTGCGCCCTTCATTCCGAGCAATACTCACGGGCTGACCTCGTCGCTGCGCAAAACGAATGAAGAGCAAGTCTGCGAGGCACTCCCTCCCACGTACGAGCCACCGCCTGTGTCCGCTCCCCTGACTTACGCTGACGTCGCGCGAAGGCTGGCACATGCGCCGTCAAACGTCGTCGACTCTGCCCACCAAACGAACGCCTTCTACGCAACAAACGTACCGGCAGGTTCGCCAGTTCCCCTTTCCCGTCGTCCTTCAATGCTTCCCAACAATCCTTGGCGCACACCGGATAACAGACCCATCTGCTGCTACTGTCGTGTGCCAGGCCATGTTGAGCGGTTCTGTCGCTGGCGCGTCTCTCATCCAGGTACCATCGATAAAACCTATGGCTACACCCCCAAAAAGCCACCACAGACGCCGCCTCTCGATGCTTCTTCGGATACCCCTCCACCGAGCCGCTGCGCCTTCAACCAGCACCGATCACCCTCCCACGCCGACGTTCGCCTTCACCGATGCTTCGGCGTGCACCACCTGCCCAAACGGAAAAGTGACCATCGCAGTTCCGGAGGCAAGAACCGCACCGCCGTCGAACTCTGCAAGGCCTCGTCCTCTACCCACTAACGAAATAAATGTTTTTATTGAAAGTGTTAACGTTCAAGCATTAATCGATACTGGAGCTGCCATGTAGATCGGTATTAGGTGAAGCAATGTGTCGCAAGTTCAAGGAATTACGATTCCACTTTCTGGCTTCTCCCTGCGTACGGCAACCACGCATCAAGTAAACCCTTCTATGACATGCACGGCTCGACTGCTCATCCAGGACGTTCTTTACGTGGTCGAATTCATCGTTTTTCTATACTGCTCGCATGACGTGATATTAGGCTGGGACTTCTTTCTACACATCATGCCGTTGTTGATTGTGCACGGTCCGAACTGGAATTATCATCACTCGCGCAGACGATGATTCTAACAAGCCTTTCATTTCTCGTGTTGTCGTCGCTGCAGACACGGATATCCCACCTATGTCTTCGGTTATTGTGCCGATCTGCTGCGACCATGCTGCTTTTTCGAACGTCATGTTCACGCCATCTGAACACTTCACTTCTCGGAAAAACGTTCTTCTGCCTTTTGCTCTTCTGACGGTCGAAAGCACTTCTGCAACCATTTATGCCACGAATCTCCTTTCAGTGTCAGCCAAAATATTCAGTGGCGAATGCGTTGGCCGTTTTGAGGACATTGATTGTGTTTGCACCTGTCAAGTGCTCGATCGCGCAACAAGCCTTCAGATCGCCAGTGTTACTCCCGCTTCCACGTCCACCACATCTTCCCTGGACGCCTTCATTCCATCGATTGATTCGGACCTTCCTGTTTTCTAACGAACCCAGCTCTTGACACTTCTCGACCGCTTCCGCACGTCTTTCTACTTCAAGCAAACCAATTTGGGCCAAACATCTGCAATTGTTCATCGTATAGACACCAGCGCCCACGCACCATTGCGTCAGCGTCCATTCCCGGTCTCTCACTCTGAACGCCAAGTTATTGACGATCAAGTGTCTGAAATGCTCAATCGTGACGTTATACAGCCGTCCAACAGTCTGCGGGCCTCCCCAATGGTACTGGTCAAAAAGAAGGACAGGAGCATCCGATTCTGTGTTGATTACAGGCGCCTTAACAAGATCACGCGCGAAGATGTTTATCCGCCCGCCAGAATAGACGACGCTTCAAACTGTTTGCAAGGAGCAGAGTTTTTTTCCTCACTGAATCTTCGAGCAGGATCCTGGCAAGCACCCATGGATGAATCTGACCACTCCAAGACTTCGTTTGTAACTCCGGACGGCTTGTACGAGTTTAACGTGATGCCGTTTGGTCTTTGCAACGCCCCTGCCCCCTTCGAGCGTCTGATCGACAACATACTTCGAGGCCTCAAATGGCATACGTGTCTTTGCTATCTCGACGACGTTGTCGTTTTTTCAAAAGACTTTGATACCATCATCTGCGCCTCGCAAGTGTCCTGGAATGCTTCACACATGCTGGGCTCCAACTAAATTTGAAAAAGTGCGATTTTGCCGCCCGGAAGCTTTCCAACTTAGGGCATGTTGTCAGCAAGGATGGTGTTCTACCTGAGACTGCAAAACTCCGTGCCATCACCCAGTTTCCTAAGCCATCGACACTAAAGGAACTCCGAGCTTTATCGGCTTATGTTCATACTTTCGGCGCTTCGTCCGAGATTTCGCATCTGTAATAGACCCTTGAACACGGCTACTTTCTGACAGTGAAAGAATTTCGGCGTGGTCTTCCGCTTGCGATGACGCATTTGCGAAACTACGTCATTTGCTGACATCTCCACCGATTTTCGGTCACTTTGACCCAAAATCCCCTACCAAAATTCAAACCGACGCTAGTGGAGTCGGCCTTGGCGCTATTCTTGCTCAATGCAAGTTTGGCTTAGACGAGTACGTGGTTTCTTATGCCAGTCGCACTTTTACTAGGGCTGAAGAGAATTACTCAGTCACAGAAAAGGAATGTCTAGACATCGTTTGGGATATCACAAAATTTCGACTCTACGTCTATGGCCGTCCATTTGACGTCGTGACTGATCATCAAGCCCTCTGCTGGTTATCGTCACTAGAAGACTCGTCTGGCCATCTGTCTCGTTGGTCATTGCGTCTCCAAGATTATGATATCCGTGTCCTCTACAGGGCGGGCCGCCGACATTCAGACGCCAATGCTCTTTTCCGCTCTCCACTTTCCCATGAACATGGAAGTGCGTCTGTTTCCAGTCTCGATGCTGCGGCACCTTCGTTCACTGACATGCACTCCGAGCATCGCCAAGACGCTTGGATAGTCTCTATAATTGAGACACTGTCTCAGCCAGCCAAAGGTACCGCCAATCGTTCACTACGACGTCCAGCTCGTCATTTTGCAATCCGTGATAAACTCCTGTACCGTCGCAACTACCTTTCCGACGGCCACAAGTGGTTGCTCGTGATTCCTCGCCACCTACGTGCCGCTATTTGCGACTCCTTTCACGCGGATCCTCAATGCGGCCAGGCCGGTGTGATAAAATGTATTCCCGCCTCCGGCTGTGGTACTATCGGCACAGAATGTACCGATTTGTCCGACAGTACCTACGTTCGTGTTGCAAATGTCAACGTGAAAAAGCCAACCGAACATAGCCAATGGACAACTGCAGCCGTTGCCTTGCCCATCCCGAACTTTTGACCGCATCGGAATAGACTTGTACGGTCCCCTTCCCTACACCCCTGACGGGAACCACTGGGTGGTTGTCGCTATCGATCACTTGACAAGCTATGCTGAAACTGCTGCGCTGCCAGAGGCCACATCACGTGAAGTTGGCTTGTTTATCCTTCACAATCTTGTTCTTCGCCATGGCGCGCCTCGTGAGCTACTCAGCGACCGTGGACGTACGTTTCTTTCCGAAGCCGTACAAGCCCTTCTTCATGAATGCAACCTTGTGCATCGGTCAACCAGCGCGTACCATCCGCAAACAAATGGAATGACCGAACAGTTTAACCGCACACTGGGCGACATGCTGTCTATGTACGTGTCCGCTGACCACACTAACTGGGACCGCATACTCCCCCCTGTTACTTACGCTTACCATAGCGCCACTCAGTCTACGACTGGGTTTTCTCCGTTATTTCTCCTCTACGGGCGCGAACCTTCCTCATTCATGGACACGATTCTCTTGTACCGTCCGGACGCTTCAGAATCTACAACTCTATCCGAAGTCGCCACCTACGCGGAAGATTGCAGGCAACTCGCACTTTCCTTAACCGCACAACATCAAGCATACCAGAAAGACCGTCACGATGAAAGCCTGCCCGCCCAGTCATATTCGCCTGGCACGTTGGTATGGCTTCGCGTTCCCTCATCTGCCCCTGGTCTTTGCACCAAGCTACTGCCGAAGTACGAAGGCCCCTACCGAGTCGTACGTCAGTCCTCACCGGTTAACTATATTGCAGAGCCGGTTCAAGCATGGACAGACCGACGCCGTCGCGGTCGCGAGACTGTTCATGTCGATTGATGTAAACCGCACAATGACCCACCCATCCTACCCGGTCCATAGGTCGCCAGGATGGCTCCTTTTTTGGGGGGTAGTGATTTGTAGTATTGATATATGGCACAGACAGGAGCACCAGTGAAAGAAGAGAAGGAAGAGTTGTTCTGCTCGCGCTCGCTTGATTTGTAGCATTGATATATGGCATAGGCAGGAGCACCAGTGAAAGAAGAGAAGGAAGAGTTGTTGCTGCTCGCGCTCGCTCCGCTTGACCGCTGGTCGGCTTTACCTCTGCGTTTTCCCCAATTAAAGTGTCTTCGGCTCACTGCTAAAGGCGTACTATAGCGGAACCATTTTTTCTCGTGAGAAGTGGATTTTTATTTTTTATTGAAAATCGCGAAAAATTACCTGTGGCGTCTCTGGTGGTAAAAACGAACTATCATGAATACCCTGTCACGTGACCATGCGTTAGTGTACACGGTCATCAATCTATTGATTAGTACTCAAATATTGTTTGATTCTATATAGCAAAAAATAATATTTATAAAACGTTTATGTATAAGCTTGTGCTTGTAGTACGCATTAAAGTGGCGCTGTTTTTAGGTTACATATGCAGAGTTCCGTTTTCCGTCACTTGGCTTGACGACGTGGTGCAAATGCAGGGAAGCTTTATAGAGCTAAACCCTCTCATTGTAACGGCTTGTTACTTTCAGAAAATAGTTGTAAAGCGCAGAATAAACGTAGTGAAGCATAGTTCCAGGAAATCCTGCAAAACAAGAACTCCAACATGCATATGCCACCAGAAAGGCTAGCGGCATCGCTATCAATACTCAGCGTTGCCGGATGAAAAGGCACTACCGTGTTCAAAACCTTTCAGTACGGAAAATACTGCTTATAAATTGACCACGAGCTCTTGGGATTAACTACTGCAGTTTCCATCACAGTGAAGGGTAAGCTTTATGTCGCGCAGGGAAAAAACTGGATCGAAAAATGTTGCTCAGTTACAGGAGGTCTCCGCAGAAATCCGGATTGTCACCAACGGAAATGCTGCTGGGATACCAGATACGGCTGCGCCTGGACACCTGCTCTCCTGCAGCTGGTGCACCCACTTCTAAAAAGAAAACTGACGAGTTTCTGCAGTCAACGAACTGCGCTGTTCATGTCCGACTCTACGGGTCTAATAGTAAATGGGTGTCTAGAGGGGTAACAGCCAGATCGGGAGGGCTTATGGTCATAGTGGAGACTCCTCAAGCAATCTGCGGCGTCACATAGATCAAGTGCGTACTGTTAGGTGACTTTCACAGGACGAACCGTTTTGCACGAAATCAGGCACTACCAGCAAAGGCAATACGCTGAAAGCGATGCCACTCGACCCGCAGACAACCGCGAACCCAGACGAAGCTGTGGGAGCGTCAATACAAGAAGCTTGCCCAGCCACCGACGAACATGAGCCTGCTACAGTCCCAACACCCCTGGCACTTCGGTGGGAGCAAAAAAAGACCGTACAACTACTCTTGTGCTCCACAAAAACACGAAAGCCAGTACATCGTTTTTACAAAGGAAGAAATAATGTAAATGCGGTGTATACCCGCCCCTTACGCTCGCGGTGCCATTGCGCAGGCGCCAAGATCATTTCTCTTGTTTTTTATCGTATCCTTCCCCTGTCCACGTTACTTATATATATGCGTGCAATAAAAGCTTTTTGGGTTATTCTGAGCTGACCTGCAATCGTCAATGTCGCCGTGTTTTCATGACAGCAGCTAAGCTGCCACCGCTATGCTACACTGACCATGCTGGAATATTATCCAATGTAGATGTTCATCGAATTTAACAGTGATATTATTTTGCAAAAACAGGACAATGTATCAGTTTTTTCAGCGCGCCTGTCTTCAACAATATTTTTTTTGGCAGAACTTGATCGAACTGTGGCAGATTGTTTCGAAGGGACGACGATTAAGAAAGTGTTTAGGTATGTGGATAATTTTATTATTTTTATCGAAAGCTCGTGGGAAAATTTTGAAAGGGAGAGTACTAATGCGTTGAATCTGTTTCGCGATGGCGGTAATCCCATTGAAATGACTGCCGAATGACCTAGCAATGGACAAATAAGGCTTTTATATATGTCTATTTTTCTGACAACCGGCTCTGCTGGTGCCGTGATCCGCGCACTACAAAAGCTTTACTACCAAGACATTCGGCTCATTCCAAACTAACCAAGAGAGGCATCGTGACGACTATGCCTCGAGAACGCATTGAACAAATCATGTGTGCGCCTTATGAAGAGAGCTTCCATAATCAGATCTCACGTTTGCAAGAAGCTGGCTAATGATTGATTGATTTGTGGGGTTTAACGTCCCAAAACCACTATTCGATTATGAGAGACGCCGTAGTGGATGGCTCCGGAAATTTCGACCACCTAGGGTTCTTTAACGTGCGCCCAAATCTGAGCACACGGGCCTTCAGCATTTCCGCCTCCATCAGAAATGCAGCCGCCGCAGCCGGGAATCGAACCCGCGACCTGCGGGTCAGAAGCCGAGTACCTTAGCCACTAGACCACCGCGGTGGGGCAAGAAGCTGGCTATCTGGACCATGTTTCAGTTTACGTTGCAGAAAAGTAGTTGATAATTATTCGTGGAAGTTCAAGGCAGCCTAAAGTTCATGACCATGCATTGGCACAAACGAGCAGCACATCCACATTCCCTCATGTTCACCAGCTGTCACACAACCTAATAAAGGTGACGGTTCGGGACAATGTGAGGGTGTTATTTTCCGTGTGTGATAGACTTGGAAAATTGTGTCATCACAAATCGATCTCGTGGAAAAAGGATATTGGGCACAAAAATGCATACACTCAAATATGTGGTGTGCATATCGTCTGTTATTTATGTTATTTTGTTACCTTGTGGGAAAAGTATGTCGGTCGAACCAGTAGGTATGTGCACGAGTGACTGATAGAACAAGCATAGTTACGGGTCGGGTAAACTGCCAACGGAAGGTTTTCTCGCTCTTCACATTCATGCATGTGGTTGCCAGCCTTTGTTCCAGAATACAATCATTGTTGGTTGGCATAAAGATGACATGACACTTTGATCGTTGAAGCCGAACTTATTGATGCTCTAGTGATATTTGTATTATGTCAAGCCTTTAATTGCATTGTCACCCAAGGAGCCGGGGTTCCTTCATGCGCGGTCATACATGGTTTTTATCTGTGATGGACTTTTTCTTTTATGTAGATGACATTGTCGCGGTCCTGTAAGAGGGAACCCATATGCCAATCCGCCTGCCTGACGATTATGGCTTAAAAGTGGCTTGGTGGTATAAAATAAACATGTTGTTAGTGGCGCTCTGTCCTGTCATTCTATTCCTTCCTCCGTATTTTGCCTCGCGCTGCAAAACATCCCTTCATATGTATGTATAGGTCGCGCCTACAGATGGGATATCTTCATCTTCGTCGTCGTCATTCGCGAGCAAGTGAAGCAAGCATGAGTCGAAATTTGTGAGCTTTGGCTTGTTGGGATCCGTCAATACATAAGCCTTTTTTGTTTTTTCTAGGTGAGCAATTTTCAAGTAAAAGTCTTCGTTCACTCTCTTATATGACAATTATCCGAATGATCAATTCTTATAGATACGCTTTTGTAAAGTATGCGAATTCACAGGGCACTGATTTTCGTAGGTACTTAGAGTTTCGATGACATCGGCTTTTCTTGTTTGCGGAGATAATTTCGCGCCTTTTTTAATGTTTATTACAACGCACAATCACGTTTTTTTTTCGCCCAGAGGTTTCCATTGGGAAGTGGCATGATCAGTCACATCGACATTAACATCAACGCGAATGTTGGCCAGGCAGCCATCGCAAGCGCGTGGCATGGTCCCGATAGAGTGGGAAGAGGCCGATGCGGTGGAGTGTAGAAGGCAACAACGTTCCTGGCAACGTGCGGAACAGACACTTGGACGCCGATGAGCTGTTCAACGCAGTGAGTCTTGAAGAAAAGAACTTCTTCGCTGCTATGCAAAGATGGAGCGAAAGCCAGCCATGCACGCGCTCGCCTTCGAACTCATTCAGGCAACTGAGCTCAGTAACACTGGCATCCGTACCTCGCCGAGCTCGGAAACAAGTGCGACATGTCAAAATTTGTGGTGATATGCCCCTGCCTGAGTGCGGAATGCTACCGGGTCAGATCTCTGAATGGTACGCGTGGTACACTCTCCTGGTAGCTTGGAAGGAGGCGGAAGCAGTGGGCGTCGTTGTTGCCCACGCGCTGTGGCAAAGGCCCCACTGAAGCAGCGCTTTTGCAGGATATGTCGCACAGTGCCGATCGATCGCCATCAGCACAAAAGTAATAGGTAACGCTGCTAGCTACTCCTTGTTTGGTCACTGTGCACCACGTCGACGAGGATGGATGGGATGCGAAGAGTGATCCACCGCCGCCACCAGCTGACGACTCGCCATCACCACCACCTATGTCATCGCTCGCAGCTCCTCGGCCACCGACACCCCGGGACTTCATTCTGGAGACAGTATGGCACCTCATGTTGAATCACAAACAAGATCTTCTAAACAGCGGACTTTTGTAGACTCATCCCTTTAACCAGCTTGTGGCCCACATACCCTTCGGCTGACTGTGGCAAGTCCTAGGTAATGACGTGGCGCACAAGCTTGATGTCCAAGCCTCGGGCAGCCACTTCGCTGGCCACAATGAGCGGACAGGTGCTCCAACTCAAGTCCAGCGTACCCTTGTGAGCCACTCAAGTGTGCAACAGCGAAGCCAGCGCCGAACCCTCATGCTCTCAGACCCTTTTCCGCAATTTATTTGTTGCAGGCGCGAGAGTTTCTGGACATCTTTTTCTTGCACTCGGTTGGCATTCTGAGCGGGGCCAATTAACGAGAATTTATGCGCTTATAATAATTTTTAACGTAATTATAGCTCATTGCTGACAGGTTTCTGGTGCTGGCGCGAAAGTTTCTGGACATCTCAATCATGCACTCGGATGACATTCTGAGTGCGGCCAACTAACATGAATTTATGCGCTTATAATATTTCTGAACGCAAGTATAGCTAATTACTGATAGGTTCCTCGTGCTGGCCCACGAGTTGCTCGACATCTAGGTCATGCACTCAGTGGGAAATCTTGGCGAGGTGAACTAAAGTGAATTTATGCGCTTATGAAGTTTTTAAAACATTTTAATAGATATTTACTGACAGTTTTCTGGTGCAATACGTGGCTTGAGATCAAGTACTCATCCTTCTGAATAAAAAATATTTTACTGCGTTTATGAGTCAAATCAATATATAATTATTGTAAAGTGAAAGGCCCCGAAAAATTCTATACCGTGATTTTTGTTTTTTACAGTACGCTTAATTCCAAGTATAAATGCGTAGCCGGCATTTTCCCTCCAAAGGAATGCAACCACTGCACACTAGATCACAACAGCATCTTTCGGGGGGACAGCTGATCACCGTAACCACTGAGCCTCGGTAGCACCAAACACTTCTGCGAAGTGTATGTAAATTCGCCTGGATATTAGCAGCGTATCTTTATAAGACTGGTATTGATCCGTGCTGGGTTAACAGAAACAATCAGCGTAATGAACGGGCATGCGCTCCATTCTTCTTCATCTTCTTTTTCTTCATCTGAAGCTTGGCTCACAGAACACGTAGTTGGATTTGTCCTGTGTGGGATGCTATAACTCCGATGCGCGAGAAATAGTATACTGAGAGCAAGAAAGAGATAGAGGGAGAAACACAAAAATTATGGCGAAAGAATTTCTTCGCAAAGCCCGATTTGTAACCTCATACCCCCGATCTGGGGGCCGGCGCCTAACCACTCGGCAACCCAGGCACGCTAGCAGGGTAAGCATAGGCTTGCGTAGTACAATATAGACGGTTTCATTACTGCAAGCGTTGCACGTCAAAATACTTCCAGGGACGTGATTTAGCAGCTCCTAACGTCGAACTAAAAGCACGTTTCTTTCAGGGACAAGAAAAGTTTTTTTTTTACTTTTTCAGATGGAAGGAACGTGCGTATAGGGAGTCTTTTATACCTTTCAGGTAGCTGAAAAGAGAATTTATTTCAATATATTTTGCCCGATAAAAGCAACAAAAGTGTAGAAAATCAGCAGGCTATTTTCTAAAGCTCTTCATGCACACCAATGCTATTGAGGAACATCGGTAGCTGAAACTGGATGTCAACATGGGCCTCTGTTTGTAAAAACTGAAAGGGCCTATAGCAAAGAGGTCACAAGGAGCTTGATTTGATTTATATGTGGGGTGCAACGTCCCGAAACCACCATATGTATACGAGACACCGTAGTGGACGGCTTTGAAAATTTCGACCAACTGAGATTCTGTGACGTGCACCTTAATCTGAACACACGGGACGACAACATTTCTGCCTCCATCGAAAATGCAGCCGCCGCCGCCGAAATTCGATTCCGCGACCTGAGGCTCAGCAGCCGAGTACCTTAGCAGCTAGACCACCGCGGTGGGGCAGGAGGTAAAGATGGAGGGTTCGTGTTTTTTTTTTGCGTTTTTGATTCTTAGAAAAAGCTAATGACGCATTTTCGGGGTTTTCAATGTAAACGTTGGCGTATCATTGGACAAAAAAAAGCATAGACTATCCAGTTGTGCAAAAATATGAACGTTGTTGGAACTCTTGAAAGTATTCAAAAAGTAAGAATAATAGCTTGGACATACTTTTTATTGCAAAACCTCGCAAAGTTGACATTCCTTATTGAGTAAGAGTCGTAAATAGGTACTTACCAAAAAGAACTCGCTGTTTTTTTTTTGTTTTACAAACTTAGTGTTCTCGAAGTCCGAAACCCGTCTTAAAGAGCTCCGATAGTATTTTAGGCTTCATGAAAGCTCATGAAAATGAAGGGCAAAAATCTTTCTCAATTGATGTGACGGACCTTCATTTTTCCCTCCCCCATCCACAATCGCTAAAATGTGTTAGAAGTAGCACTGATGAATTTTATGCCGTCAAGTTTTCTTGTGAGTCGGTGCGTCCGCTGATATACTTTTCTTACTGTTGTAAATGCGACGTCAACCCGCAAGGTTACGTGCGTGGTGCCATTGCGCATGCTCCAAGGTTATTTTTCTTGTTTCTTATCATATCCTTCCCTTTTCAACTTTACTTATCATTAAGCGTGCAAGAAACGCTTTTTGGGTTGTTCTCAGCTGACGCAGTCGTCAATGTCTCCATGTTTTGATGGCGGCAGCTGTATATACATATATAAGCTGCCACCGCTATGCTACAGTGGCGACGAGCCGAGAAAACGCCCAGGCAGTCAAGCAGGAACCCGAAGCTAAGCATTCAGGGACAGCCGTTCCACTTACAACAATGGCCTCCTACATGCTTCCGACCTTCGACGACGCCACAGTTAAGTGGAAGCCTTACCTCGTTAAAGTGGAGGCTTATTTTAAAGATAATGCAATCTCTGATTCTGCTAAGAAGAGGACACTCATAGTAGCTGCACTTAGCACCTCAACCTTCAAAATCCTGATGGGGAGGATAGCACCTGCCAAGCCCAATGCCTTAAGATATGATGAAGTATTCAAAGTGCTAAATGACCACTACGACCCAAGGCGAAACAAATCGCAGAAAGCTTCCAGTTTTTTAACCGCTGTCAGAACGAGGGGTAGTCCATTCACGATTTCATCGTCGAAATTCGACGGCTCGCGGACAATTGTAACTTCGGAAATTCTCTGAACAGGCTACTTAGAGACCGAATCGTCCGTGGTGTGCGTTCATGTGCTGTGCACAAGCATTTTCTGACAAAGAAAGATTTAACTCTTAAGGAAGCAGAGTCGATATTAATAGCCACTGAAAAGGCCGAAAAAGTTTCCAAAACAATATTTGTAGACGTACCATTGGCCATTTCAAGGGGGTGCACCTCTCGAAATCAAAGTGGTGCCCTCCCCCCTCCCTCCCGAAAAAAAATGTCTGGCTACGCGCCTGATGGAAGTTTATACAGGTTCCTCGGGATGCGTCATATCACGACTTTTTGAAAAGCATCGCAAATATTGGCCAAGTTTAAAGCTATCCTGCGACAGTGGAAGGTGGCCGGTGATGGATAAACTGCAACTTTGTGTGAGATACCGCGATACTTCTGTTGACTGTGCTCTTGTCGTTCTAAACTTCCCCGAACCAACCTTGTGTGGCCGAGACCTGCTAAACCTTCTGGAACAAGCTGGCACTCCGGTAGTAAGTCACACATGAAGACAAGGCGACAGCTATTCAAGCGAAGCACCACAACGTCAACGCCTTTCGGCACACCTACGAAGATGTTTTTTTTCGCAAACCTTGGGCTTGATCCAGGAACACCAGCCAGCCTCCTACTGAAGGAAGACGCTGTTCCCAAATGCTCTAAGGCTAGTTCTATTCCATATGCTTTACGTCACAAAGTATCGCAAGAACTTGACCGGTTAGTGCCGCTAGGTGTAATATCACCAGTCGAGCATTCTAAGTAGGCGACGCCCATTGTGCCTGGTCTGAAGGACGGTTCGTTTTGCATGTGTGGAGACTTCATAGTTATTCTCAATCCTGCTTGTGCCACGGAACCGTACCCGCTCCCAGTTATTCAAGATATTTTGCTTCATTAGGAGATGGTCAGTTCAGTACGCTTGACTTGCGGCACGCCCTTAACCAGGTGGCTCAGGACGAAGACTCCTGAGAACTTTGAGTTATAACACTCGCAAGGGTCTGCTTTGTCACAACAGGTGCCCTTTTTGGCATTCCCTCCGCCCTAGTCATATTTCAAATAAAAAATTGCACCATATCCACGGAGTGAATAATGAGTGGGCGCAGTGTCCGTCCCTGCGCCCATTCATTCGTCTGTCTGTCTGTCTGTCTGTCTGTCTGTCTGTCTGTCTGTCTGTCTGTCTGTCTGTCTGTCTGTCTGTCCATCTAGTGAACACTCCAAGTACCACCATCCCACGTTTTTTCATCGCGATCACAGTCGCGTGATCGTCTCTATCCTTCCCCTGTAGCACATACCCGCTCTCTTCGGTATGTGCCACCACCGGTTACGCACAACGACGACGGGGGACGCACAAGCTATGTCATAAGGAGCTTCACCCCTAAAATAGACACGATTATCTCTGGCCTACCTGGCGTTCAGCGTTACTTGTATGACGTTGTCGTCTCTGCAACTGTTGGTGATTGCGGAGCACAATTGCACAATTTGTTAGAACGATTCACAGAACATGCCGTGAAGCACAGGTACGATAAGTGTAAATTTAGGCAGCCATCGGTCCCTTGTCTTGATCATCGCATTGATCAAGCCCGCCTTCACTCAAATGAGCAAGACAAAGATGCTATTGTTATTGCACCAAGCCCCAAAAACTTTAATGAGCTCCGTTCGTTTCTTGGGATAATAACATTTTATTCAAAGTTTCTAACGAAGATGTCAGATATGGTGTTCCCATTGTAGCAACTGTTGGGAAAAAATGAGTGATTGCAGTGGAAGCCAGCACAGGAATATACATTTCGCTAGGCAAAGCAGTGTCTTAAAAATGCTGGAGTTTTTATGCATTTTGACCCATCGAGGCAACTGAAGTTGGAATGCGATGCATGCTATCGTGGCATAGGCGTCGTTCTTTTTCAAACAAATGGAGGCACTAATAGACCGGTCGTATTCTAGTCCAGAACCCTGGCAAAAACCGAAAGGAATAATGCTCAATAAGAACGAGAAGCACTGGCACTGGTTTATGGAGTTACTAAATTCAGAGACTATCTTCTAGGTCGAGAGTTCGTTCTGGTTACTGACCACCAGCCCCTTCTGGGACTGTTGAGACCCAACGGCCAGACGCCTGATATGGCCGCAGCTCGCATGCAACGGAGAGCTCTCTACCTTGGCGGTTACCGTTACAAGCTTGAGTATGTCCTTTCACAAGTGGTCGTGAAGTCTGGTGGTCCTTAAAAAGTACGAGAGGGCTTTCGTGGCTTTGCGCGTATGGGAAGCCGTCGGCCAAGGTCCCAGGATCTTCTCTTCTGTAAGCGGCCGTGAATCCAGCTGACAGAGCTTGGCTTCCACAATACGTCGTTTGGTCTGGTATGCTGGACAACGACATAGAATGTGCTCAAGCGTTTCCTCGCAGGCGCAGATGTTGCATGCCGAAGTGATAGCCATTCCAAGGAGACGAGAGTACGAATTCGACTTCACGACCGCTTGTGAAAGAACTGTGCGAGACCGTGCTGTGTAGTCTCGAACTGACTATTTATGCTTCTCTTTCTTACTTCTCTTCTTTTCTATCTCTTTCCGTTTTATTGTTCTCCTTTTCCCCCACCCCAAGTGTAGGGTAGCCAACCGAGCCAAGCTTGGTTAACCTCCCTGCCTTTCCTCTCTATTTATCTCTCTCTCTCTCTCTCTTGAGTATGTCCGAGGAAAGCAGCTACTGAGTGCTGATGCGCTGAGAAGACTACCGCTACGGAGCCAAGATGACGTCACAGAACTTCAACCTGAAGGGTATGTATTTTCTCTAAATAGCCAGGATGAAGGCATAGTCACAACGCGCGAGCTGAAGGATTTGACCACCATGGACTCTATTCTATCCCGTGTAAAACAAAGCCTGTTGCACGGTTGGCCCATGGCGCAGTACGTCTTGATTCTTCCTTAGTTCCTTTTCCGGATCGCCAATTGGAGCTGTCTCTGGCACATGAGCTCGTGTACTGGGGATATCGTGTCGTCATACTTGCCGCGGCGTGGCAGCGTTTGTTGCAATTACTGAATATGACTGATCAAGGCTCTTCGACAATGAAAACAATGGCGCGATCGTTGTTTCGGAGGCCAGGTATTCACCGAGACATAGCGTTAACAGCAGCGCAATGCCAAAATTGCGTTGTTCATTTGCCTATACCTCCAACGGCCCCACCTTTAAACTGGCCGGAAACGCAAGAGATCGTCGCGGGTTCACGTCGACTTTGCAGGGCCGATAGAAGATAAAATTATTCTAGTGGCACTGGTTTCTCACACGAAATGAATAGAAGCGGTGCCACTGAACACGGCTATACTTGAACAACCACAATTAACTGCTTGCGTGACATATTTAGCTATTTCAGGGTACCAAGAACCCTAGTACCTGATAATGGAATGCAGTTCACTAGGCACGAGTTTGCAGCGTTTGCTCGTAGAAGCATTACGTAACTGAGAACCGCCCCTTTCCATTCGCTGTCCAATGATTGATTGATTTGTGGGGTTTAACGTCCCAAAACCACCATATATGATTATGAGAGACGCCGTAGTGGAGGGCTCCGGAAATTTCGACCACCTGGGGTTCTTTAACGTGCACCCAATTCTGAGCACACGGGCCTACAACATTTCCGCCTCCATCGTAAATGCAGCCACCGCAGCCGGGATTTGAACCCGCGACCTGCGGGTCAGCAGCCGAGTACCTTAGCCACTATACCACCGCGGCGGGGCTCGCTGTCCAATGGAGCGGCAGAAAGGCCAGTCGCGACAATTAAAGATGGGCTTCGGAAGATGAAAGGCGGCAAGCTTGAGGGAACGACAACTGCCCAAAACATGAAATGATCTGACTGCACAAATGAAAGGTTGTCCCTTATAGTGGCTCAAACCAACCCTGTTTTGCTCGTGAGAAGTGGATTTTTATTTTTATTTCTTCATTCAAAATCGCAAAAAATATCCTGTGGCGTCTTTCGTAGCAAAAGCATTAAGTATCATTAATGCCCTGCCAGGTGCATGTGTTAATGTACATGGTCAACAATTTGATTAGTACTGAAATATTGTTTGATTCTTTATAGCAAATGATGATATTTTATAAAAGTATACGCATAAGCTTGCGTTGGTAGTACCACGGCCGCTGGATGAAAGAGCGCACGGGTAGTACGCATTGAAGTGGCACTGCCTTCGCGTGACATATGCGCAGTTTCGTTTTCGATTATTTGGCTTGGCGACGTGGTACAAATGCAGGGAAGCTCTATAGAGCCACACTGTCTCATTGTAACGGCTTGTTATTTTCAGAAATTAGTTCTAAAGCGCAGAATAAGCGTGGTTAAGCATAGTTCCAGGAAATCCTGCGAAATAAGAACAACGCCAGCATGCATAAGCCACAAAGACAGCTACCGGCATCGCTGTCAATACTCAGCGTTGCCGGATGAAAAAGCACTACCGTGTTCAGAACCTTTCAGATCGAAAAATACTGCTTATAAAATGACTACGAGCTCTTGGGATTAACTACTGCAGCTACGATCACTGCGAATTGTAAGCTTCATGTCACACAGGAAA
Source organism: Rhipicephalus annulatus (assembly GCA_013436015.1). Lineage (NCBI taxonomy): Eukaryota > Metazoa > Arthropoda > Arachnida > Ixodida > Ixodidae > Rhipicephalus > Rhipicephalus annulatus. The sequence goes on from WOVY01010968.1 coordinate 52,359, forward strand.
ACACTGCATCGAAAAAAGTTACTCAGTTGCAGGAGGTCTACACAGAAATCCGGATGGTCGCCAACGGAAATGATGCTGGGATACCAGGTACGGCTGCGCCTGGACACCTGCTTTCCTGCAGCTGGTGCACCCACTTCTAAAAGGAAACTGACGAGTTGCTGCCGTGAACGAACTGTGCTGTGCAAGTCCGCAACTACGGGTCTAATAGTAAATGGGTGTCTAGACGGGTAACAGCCACATAGGGAGGGCGTATGGTAACAGTGGAGACTCCTCAAGCAATCGGGCGGCGTTACAGAGATCAAATGCGTACTGGTAGGTAACTTTTACAGGACGAACCACTGTGGACCGATTGAGGCACTACCAGCAAAGACAATACGCAAAAAGCGACGCCACTCGTCCCGCAGACAACCGCGAACCCCGTCGTAGCTGTGGGAACGTCACCACAAGAAGCGTGCCGAGCCACCGACAAGAATGCATGCCTGCTGCAGTCCCAATACCCCTGGCACTTTGGGGGAAGCAAAAAAAAACGTACAACAGCTCTGGCGCTTCACAAGAACACGCAAGCCAGTGCATCTTTTTAAAGACAATAGTCTTTCCTGGGGACCTTCGACGCAGAAATATTGGTCTGTCTGTCTGTCTGTCTGTCTGTCTGTCTGTCTGTCTGTCTGTCTGTCTGTCTGTCTGTCTGTCTGTCTGTCTGTCTGTCTGTCTGTCTGTCTGTCTGTCTGTCTGTCTGTCTGTCTGTCTGTCTGTCTGTCTGTCTGTCTGTACGTTTGTCGGTTTGTCCGCTCTTAACAGCATCGGGTACTTGAAACGGCTGACCCCATCCGCAGCGCCCACATTAACGGGCGCTGCGGACGGCGTCGACTGTTTTGCTCAAGATTCTGCGTTCATACTTGTGCAATTGTTCATTAAAGCAATTATTGCACATGTCTGGGGCACCATAACAACACGTATATAATCTACATGTGCGTCTTTTACAAGAAAAGGCACACATGAGTAATTTTAGGGACCTTAGCGCTTATTACGCTTTGCTGACCATGCACCGCTTGCCCGAAATAGAGAGTGTTTCCAACGCTTCGCTAAAACGAGATGGTGTTGGCACCTATCCGTCGCCTTGCGTCTACACCTTATAACCTCTGAGACCAGCGCGCACACCCGTCTCAGAGTCACGCGCTTTGTTTTCAAAGAAAACTGCCAGATGGTGCTCATTGGTGCTCATGTGTCGCGGGTGACGTGACTTGATGCGCTCGTTCGCGTCCGCTGCACACTCCAGGCACCCTAACGGAGCGTCTCCAGAATACCAATCACCGATATTTTTTTTGCGCAGAACATCAAATAAATCTTTTGTTCACTCTCTCCACACGCAAGACTATCGCTTTCGACGACATTTGCACATTAACATCGAGATACGGGGCCAATTTTTTTTAAGAAGGAAGAAATGTAAATGCGGTGTCAACCCGCCATGTTACGTGCGCCGTGCCATTGCGCAGGCGCCAAGATCATTTTTCTTGTTTCTTAACGTATCCATCCCTTTTCGACGTTACTGATATATATATATATATATATATATATATATATATATATATATATATATATATATATATATATATATATATATATATATATATATATATATATATATACGCTTGTTGGGTTGTTCTGAGCTGACCTGCTGACCTGCAATCTTCAATGTCCCCGGTCCCCGTGTTTTTATGACGGCATCTACGCTGTCACAGCTATGCTACACTTACCATGTGGGAATTTTATCTTATGTGGACGTACATCAAATGAAACAATGATATTCTTTTGTAAAGACAGGGTATATATATATCGGTTCTTGCACCGCGCCTCTCTGCAGCAATATTTTTCTGGCGGAACTTGATAGAACTGTGGCATATCGTCTCGAAGGGACGACGGTTAAGAACGTCACGGTTTAGGTATGTGGATGATTTTATTATTTTTATTGGCAGTTCGTGGAAAAATTTCGAAAGGGAGAGTTCCAATGTGTTGAATTTGTTTCGCGATGGTCTTAATCTCCTTGAAGTGACTGTCGATTGACCTAGCAATGGAGAAGTGAGTTTTTTTTTAGATTTAATTCATCATTTTTATGACAGCCGGCTCTGCTGGCGGTATGATCCGCGTGCTCATAAAGCTTTACTCCCAATACATTTGGCTCATTCCAAACTAACCAAGAGAGGCATCGTGACGACTATGCTTCAAGAACGCATTGAACAAATCATGTTCCCGGACAATGTTTCAGTTTACGTTGTAGAAAAATACAACGTAAATACATCCGGACAATGTTTCAGTTTACGTTGTAGAAAAATAATTGAAAATTATTTGTAGAAGTTCAAGGCAACTTAATCTTCATGACGATGCATCGGCACAAACGAGACGCACAGCCACATTTTCTTATGTTCACCCGCTGTCACACAACCTAATAAAGGTGACGTTTTGAGACAATATGAGGATGTTATTTTCAGTGTGCGATAGACTTGGAAAATTATGTCATCACAAATCCATCTCGTGGGCAAAGGATATTGGGCACAAATATGCATACAATCGAATTTGTGGTGTGCATATCATCTGTTATTTATTATATTTTGTTACCTTGTGGGAAAAGTATGTCGGTCAAACCAGTAGATGTGTGCACGAGCGACTGAGAGAGCAAGCACAGTTACGAGTCGAATAAACTGCCAACGGAAGGTTTTCTCGCTCTTCACATCCATACATGTGGTTGCCGGCCTTTGTTCCAGAATACAATCATTGTTGGTCGGCATAAAGATGAGATGACACGTTTGATCTTTGAAGCCGAACTTATTGACGCTCTAGTGATATTTGTATCATGTCAAGCCTTTAATTGCATTGTCACCCAAGGAACCGGGGTTCCTTCATACGCGGTGATGCATGTGATGGACTTTTCATACGCGGTGATTTATCTGTGATGGACTTTTTCTTTTATTTAGATGACATTGTCGCGCAGCTGTCAGAGGGAACCCATGTGCCTATCCGCCTGCCTGACGATTATGGCTTGAAAGTGGCTTGGTGGTATAAAATAAACATGTTGTTAGTGGCGCTCTGTCCTGTCATTCTATTCCTTCCTCCGTATTTCGCCTCGCACTGCAAAACATCCCTTCATATGAATGTATAGTTCGCGCCTACAGATGGGATATCTTCATCTTCGTCGTCGTCATTCGCAAGCAAGAGAAGCAAGCATGAGTCGAAATTTGTGAGCTTTTGCTTGTTGTAATCCTTCGATACATAGACATTTTTTCGTTTTTTCTAGGTGAGCAATTTTCAAGTAAAATTCTTCGTTCACACAGTTATATGACAATAATCCGAATGATCAATTCTTATAGATACGCTTTTTTAAAGTATGCGAATCCATAGGGCACTGATATTTCCAGGTACTTTGAGTTTCGATGATATCAGCTTTCCTCCTTTGTGGTGCGAATTTCTTGCTTTTTTTCATATTTATTACAACGCGCAATCACGTTTTTTCTTTCTCGCCCAGGGTTTTCATTGGGAAGTGGCATGATCAGTCACATCGACAGTAACATCAACGCGATTGTCGGCCACGCAGCCATCGCAAGCGCGTGGCATGGTCCTGATAGAACGGGAAGTGGTCGATGCGGTAGAGTGTAGAAGACAACAGCGTTCCTGGCAACGTGCGGAACAGACATCTGGACGCCGATGAGCTGTTCAACGCAGTGAGTCTCGAAGAAAAGAACTTTTTCGCTGCTATGCAACAATGGAGTGAAAGCCAGCCATGCACGCGCTCGCCTTCGAACACATTCCGACAACTGAGCTCAGTAACATTGGCATTCGTACCTCGCCGAGCTCGGAAACAAGTGCGACATATCAAAATTTGTGGTGATTATCCTCTTCCTGACTGCAGGATGCAACCGGGTCAGATCTCTGAATGGTACGCGTGGTGCGCTCTCCTGGTAGCATGGAAGGAGGCCGAAGCAGTGTGCGCCGTTGTCGCCCACGCGCTGTGGCTAAGGCCCCGCTGAAGCACACACGGCGCTCTCGCAGGATATGTCGCACAGTGCCGCCCTATTGCCATCGGTACCACAGTAATAGGTAATGCTGCTAGCTGCTCCTGGTTTGGTCACTGTGCACCACCTCGACGAAGATAGATGGGATGCTAAGAACGATCCACCGCCGCCGCCAGCCCACGACTCGCCATCGCTGACACCTCTGCCGTCGCTCGCAGCTGCTCCACCACCGACACCCCGGGACTTCCTTCTGGAGCCAGTATGGCACCTCGTGTTGAATCACAAACAAGATTTTCAAAACAGCGGACTTTTGTAGACTCATCCCTTTTACCAGCTTGTGGCCCACATACCCGTCGACTGACTGTGGCAAGTCGTAGGTAATGACGTGGCGCACATCCTTGATGTCCAAGCCTCGGGGCGCCACTTCGCTGGCCACAATGAGTGGACAGGTGCTCCAGCTCAAGTCCAGCGTACCCTTGTGAGCCACTTCAGCGTGCAACAGCGGAGCCAGCGCCGAACCCTCATGTTCTCTGGCCCTTTTCCGCAATCTATTCGTTGCTGGCGCACGATTTTCCGGACATCTCGGTCATGCACTCGGTTGGCAATCTCAGCGGGCCCAACTAACGTGAATTTATGTGGTTATAATATTTATGAACGTAATTATAGCTAATTGCTCATAGGCTCCTAGTGCTGGCCCACGAGTTGCTCGACATCTAGGTCATGCACTCAGTGGAAAATCTGGGCGAGGTCAACTAAAGTGAATTTATGCGCTTAGGAAGTTTTTAAACGTTTTGACAAATATTTACTGATAGTTTCCTGGTGCTATAAGTGATGCGCTTAGGAAATTTTTAAACGTTTTTACAGATATTTACTGATAGTTTCCTGGTGCAATAAGTGACTTGAGATGCCGTACTCATCCTTTTTAATAAACAAGTTTTCTTGCGTTTATGAGTCAAATCACAATCAAATTGTTGTAGAGAGAAAGACCCTGAAAAATTCTATTGCGTGATTTTTTTACAGTACGCCTAACTTCAAGTATAGATCGTAGCCGGCGTTCTCCTCCAAAGGAATGCAACCACTGCACACTAGATCACAACAGCATCTTTCGGGTGGAGAGCTGATCACCGTAACCACTGAGCCTCGGTGGCGGCGAACACTTCTGGGAAGTGTGTGTAAATTCGCCTGGATATTAGCAGCGTATCTTTATAAGCCTGGTATTTATCTGTGCTGGCTTAACAGAAATAAACAGCGTAATGAACGGGCATGCATGAGCTCCCTTCTTCTTCATCTTCTTTTTCTTCATCTGTTGCTTGACTCACAGAACACGTAGTTAGATTTGTCCTGTGTGGGATGTGAGACGCCCCCCGCTACGCCACCGATTAGCAAAGAGAGGGAAGACCACTCAACCCCTTGTCTATCCGGTTCCCTCTTGGCTATGTGTCTCAATCTTTCTCACATTCAGGAATTCGTGATGGGGCCGGGAAGTAAGAGACGCTACGACCTGTTTCTGTTTACTGATTCATTTAGTTTAATAGCAAGTGCAAATGGGGTACACACATACTGTCCGTGAACGACATCTCTGTTAGACGAAATTGTAACACATCAGGAAATACTCGCGACACGCGAAACAGGATACATAAGCGAAGTAACGGTGACAATACAAGGGTGCCTCAATACAGAGTAAACACAGGACGACACAAATAATAAAGTTATCAATGAATAAAACCGCGCAATGTCTCAATATGCCGCATCCCTACCGGCAAAGCTCGTTTAAGTAAGGGAGGTGAAGTTCGTCTCACAGAATGTCCGTGTAGTCGGGGCCTCGGAGTTGGCTGCTCGAATCGGGGCCAAAGGTTGGTTCTTGGCGTCGAGGTCTGATCTGTCCAATTCGTCAGCGTCTTCATCGCCTTTGTCATCGTCGCCTACGTCGTGCCTCTCAGTGATTTCCATCTTAGCCCTCTTTCGTAACGCTCCATTCACTCGCCTCCAATCCCTAACTTTCATTCCTCATCGTACCGTCCTTGCCTCTCTACCATCTCGAGCTCATCGCATCGTATATCTCTGACCCCTCTCGTATTGTCTCGTAGTCCCTTTTTGTAGGACCCAACTCCGCCCTACCGGGGCCCCAAACCCATTGCCACTATCGACGCGGCATATTTTCTTGTCAGTCGGAGTGTATCATCTTCGACGGCCGCCCCCGCGGCTCACACCAGTAGAAAACCCTCTCCCAAACAAAGGCGAGCAAGTAACAATGTACAAACTCAAGCCTCGGAGAGAGAGATGGGCGAGCTGTCCGAAGACACTTTAATTACGGGCGAACAATGGTCCCGATGCTTCCGACAAAGTGCGTCGTCTGTAATGGCCAACGTCCGGAGTTTGCAGTGTTGTGCCGAAAAGTTTTCGGCCGAACCGATTGCCCCGGTTTCTGGTACTTGACGAGCCGATGTCCAGAACGAGTCTCGACGTATCCATGCAGCTCGGTGTCTCCTGCATAATTCTCCGTTGCCGCCGCTTCTTCGTCATTCAACGCCGCGGTTGGTCATCCGCGCAGAACGCAGTAATGAGCCCTGGAGCCACCGAGGCTGACGAAAAGTCAGGTCGGGCCCGGCACAAGCGCTGCGGAAGGGTCGCATTCCCCGAACCAACAAAAGGTGCTCTGCTGCTCCCCCATGTCACAAATCTGAAGGGTGCGCGTGGATTATCTCCACCGTACACTGTCACACTGTCTGTAGACGACAAGGCGCCGCCCGGTCCTCATGTTTGCGCGGGGGAGCCCGCGAGAATAGTAGAAATAATCCTTCCAGGTACTTCACTCCGGAATGCCCATTCGTTACACCGAAGGCGTTCTTTTCCTTCTTTTTTTATGCGTGGGTTTAAGAAACGAGCGAAAACATCTTGAAAAGACCGGGGTTCAGTCCGTGTTTGCGGGGATGTCACAGATGCTATAACTCCGATGCGCGAGAAATAGTATACTGCGAGCGAAAAAGAGATAGAAGGAGAGACAAAAAATTATGGCGAAAGGATTTCTTCGCAAAGCCCGATTTTTAACCACATTCCCACGGATCTGGGGGCCGGCGCCTAACCACTCGGCAACCCAGACACGCTAGCAGGGTTAGCATGGGCTTGCGTAGTACAATATAGACGGTTTCATTACTGCAAGCGTTGTACGCCAAAAAACTTCCAGTAACGTCATTTACCAGCTCCTAACGTTGAACTAAAAACGGTTTTCAAGTTTCTTTCAAGGACAAGGAAAGTTTTTTTTTTCAGATAGAAGGAACATGCGTATACGAAATAGTTTATACATTTCAGGTAGGTGAAAAGAGAATTCACTTCAATTTATTTTGGCCGATAAAGGAAAGAAAGTTTAGGAAATCAGCCGGCTATTTTCTTAAACTCTTCTTGCCCACCGATGCTATTGAGAAAAATCAGTAGCCGAAACCGGATGTCAACAGGGGCCTGCTGTTTGTAAACAATGAAAGGGTCTATAGCAAAGAGGTTAGAAAAAATTTATTACATTGATGTGTGGGGTTTCACGTCCCGAAACCACCATATCATTATGAGAGATGCCGTAGTGGAGGGCACTGAAAATTTTGACCACCTGAGATTCTTTAACGAGCACCCAAATCTGAGCACACGCTCCTACAACATTTCTGCCTCCATCGAAAATGCAGCCGCCGCCGCCGAAATTCGATTCCGCGACGTGCGTGTCAGAAGCCGAGTAGCTTAGCCACTAGACCACCACGGCGGGGTAGGAAATAAAGATCGAGGCTTCGTGTTTTTTTGCGTTTTTGCTTCTTAGAAAAAGCTGATTGATTGATTGATTTGTGGGGTTTAACGTCCCAAAACCACCATTTGATTATGAGAGACGCCGTAGTGGAGGGCTCCGGAAATTTTGACCACCTGGGGTTCTTTAACGTGCACCCAAATCTGAGTACACGGGCCTACAACATTTCTGCCTCCATCGGAAATGCAGCCGCCGCAGCCGGGAATCGAACCCGCGACCTGCGGGTCAGCAGCCGAGTACCTTAGCCACTAGACCACCGCGGCGGGGCTTCTTAGAAAAAGCTAATGACGCTATTCCGGAGGTGTTCAATGTAAAATTTGGCAGATCATTGAACAAAATAAAAGCATAGGCTATCCAGTTGTGCAAAAACGTGAACGTTGTTGAAACTCTTGAAAGTATGCAAAAATTAAAGTAAGAAGAATAGCCTGGACGTATTTTTTATTGCTAGAACTCGCAAAGTTGACATTCGTTTTCGAGTCAGAATCAGAAATAGGTACATGGCAAAAAGAACTCGCTGCTTTTTTTGTTATACAAACTTAGTGTTCTCGAAGTCCGAGACCCGTTTTTAGGTAAGAGCTCCGATAGTACTTTAGTCTTCATAGCAACTCATGAAAATGCAGAGCTAAAGGCTTCCTCAATTGTTGTGACGGGCCTTTATTATTCCCTCCCCCATCCACAATCGCTAAAATGTGTTAGAAGTAGCATTGCTGAATTTGGTGCTGTCAAGTTTTCTTCTGAGCCGGGTGTGTCTGCTGAAGCATTCAGGGACAGCCTTATCACTGACAACAATGGCCTCCTACATGCTTCCGACCTTCGACAACGCCACAGTTAAGTGGAAGCCTTACTTCGTTTAAGTGAAGGCTTATTTTAAGGCTAATGCAATCTTTGATTCTGCTAAGGAGAGGGCACTCATAGTTGCTGAACTTAGCACCTCGACCGTCCAAATCCTGATGGGGAGGATAGTAACTGCCAAGCCCAAAGCCTTAAGCTATGATGAAGTATAGTCAAAGTGATAAATGACCACTACGAACCAAGGCGCAATGAAATCGCAGAAAGCTTCCAGTTTTTGAACAGCTTTCAGCAGGAGAGGCAGTCCATTCATGATTTCGTCGTCGCAATTCGACGCATGGCGGAGAATTGCAACTTCGGAAATTCTCTGAACAGGCTACTTAGAGACCGAATTGTCTGTGATGTGCGTTCATGTGCTGTGCAGAAGCGACTTCTGACAAAGATATATGTAACTCTGGAGGAAGCACAGTCGATATCAAAAGCCGCTGAAACTGCCAAAAAAAGATGTCAAAACAATTTCTGTAGACGTACCACCTTTTCTTAAAGAGGGGCAGCGATGGCGTAGTGGTTAGAGCATCCGCCTCGCATGCAAAAGGTCCGTGGTTAAAATCCCGGTGCTGCGCAGTTCCCAACCAGATAAAAAAATCCGCATGGTGATGGAACTGCATTACGAGGCCTGGGGTGCGGCCTCACCGGTAACCACCGCCGGAAACGCACTCCCTCACCAGAGAAGGATTGGCCACCCTGGTGCAGTATCTGGCCACTACCTCCCAATTGCATACGTCAAATAACTCACGGCCCTCTGTCCCCGGCAGCTGCGAAGCAACTGACCACGGCGGCGGTCAGATCTGCAATGCAGCAGAGGTTGCTAAGAATCTTTGGATCTGGACAGGCCACCATTGGAACCTGAACTTGGCAACGTTTAACGCTAGAACCTTATCTAGTGAGGGAAGTCTAGCTGTACTATTTGAAGAGCTAGAGGGTGTTAAATGGGATATAATAGGGCTCAGTGAGGTTAGGAGGACAGATGAGGCCTATACGGTGCTATAGAATGGGCACGTCTTTGCTATCGGGGCTTGGCTGACAGAAGACAACTGGGAGTGGGGCTCCTAATTCACAGAAACATAGCTGGCAACATAAAGGAATACTATAGCATAATGAAAGGGTGGTAGGTGTTGTAATTAAACTGAATAAAAGATACAAGATGAAGGTGGTACAGGCTTACGCGCCTACATCCAGCCACGATGACGCTTCAGTTGAAAGCTTCTATGAAGACGTGGAATCGGCAATGAGTTAGGTAAAAACACAGTATACAATACTGATGGGAGATTTTAATGCGAAGGTAGGGAAGAAGCAGGCTGGAGACCAGGCAGTAGGAGATTATGGCATCGGTACTAGAAACGCTAGAGAAGAGCTACTAGTAGAATTTGCAGAACGCAAATATTTACGGATATTGAATACCTTCTACCGAAAATGAGGAAACCGCAAGTGGACATGGATGAGCCCTAATGGCGAAAATAAGAACGAAATAGTCTTTATAATGAGCGCACAACCAGGCATCGTGCAGGATGTGGAAGTGGTTGGGAAGGTACGATGCAGTGACCATAGAATGGTACGGTCTCGAATTCGCCTAGACTTGAGAAAGGAACGACAGAAACTGATACGCAAGAAGCCAATCGATGAGCTAGCACTGAGAGGGAAAGTACAGGAATTCAAAGTCTCGCTTCAGAACAGGTACTCGGCTCTTAGTGAGGAAACCAACCTTAGCATAGATACAATGAATGATAATCTGACGAGTATCATTACGGAGTGTGCAGTGGAAGTTGGAGGCAGGGTAGTTAGACAGGACACTGGCAAGCTTTGCCAGGAAACAAAGAATCGCATTAGGAACCGTCAAATCATGAAAGTCTCAAGTTCAACAGACAAAATAGAACTGGCAGAGTTTTCGAAGTTGATTAATTGGCGTAAGGTATCCGACGTAAGAATGTATAACATGGAGAGAATTGAACACGCTCTGAAAAACAGAGGAAGCGTCAAAGCAGTGAAGAGGAAACTTGGGATAGGCAAAAATCGGATGTATGCACTACGTGACAAAGAAGGCAAAATAACTACCAATATGGATAGGATAGTTAAAATAGCGGAGGAGTTTACAGAGATTTGTACAGTAGCCGGGACAACCACGACTTTAATACTATACGAACTAGCAGTAACCCAGATCACACCCAACCAGTAATGATAGAAGAAGTCAGAAAAGCTTTGGAGAGCATGCAAAGAGGCAAAGCTGCTGGTGAGGATCAGGTAACATCAGATCTGCTGAAAGATGGAGGACAGATTGTGTTAGAAAAACTAGCCACCCTGTTTACGAGGTGTCTCCTGACGGGAAGAGTATCAGAGTCTTGGAAGAACGCTAACATCATCTTAATACATAAGAAAGGAGATGACAAGGACTTGAAGAATTACAGGCCGATTAGCTTGCTCTCTGTAGTATACAAGCAATTTACAAAAGTAATTGCTAACAGAGTAAAGAAAACATTAGAATTCAATCATCCAAAGGAAAAGCAGGATTTCGAACAGGCTACTCAACAATCGACCACATTCATACTATCAATCAGGTAATAGAGAAATGCTCAGAATATAACCAACCACTATGCATAGCCTTCATAGATTACGAGAAGGCGTTTGATTCAGTAGAAACATCAGCCGTCATGCAGACACTGCGGAATCAGTGCGTCGATGAAGTACATATAAACATCCTGGAAGAAATCTACAGGGGATCAACTGCTACCATAGTGCTTCATAAAGAAAGCAACCGAATACCAATCAAGAAGGGTGTAAGGCAGGGGGGCACAATCTCCCCAATGCTATTTACCGCGTGCTTACAGGAGGTTTTCAGAAGACTAGAATGGGAACAGTAAGGGATAAGAGTTAAGGGAGAGTACCTTAGTAACCTGTGCGAATTGCAACTCATAATTACGAAGTTAGACAAGAAGAGCAGAAAGGTGGGTCTTAAAATGAATCTGCAGAAAACGAAAGTAATCTACAACAACCTCGGAAAAGAGCAGCGCTTCGAGATAGGTAATAGTGCACTTCAAGTTGTAAAAGATTATGTCTACTTAGTGCAGGTAATAACCGCAGAGGCGAACCATGGGATTGAAGTAACTAGAAGAATAAGAATGGGGTGGAGCACATTTGGCAAGCACTCTCAAATGATGACAGGTATATATATAGATTGCCACTATCCCTCAAAAGAAAGGTATATAACAGCTGTATCTTACCGGTACTTAGCTACGGAGCAGAAACCTGGAGACTTACAAAGAGGGTTCAGCTTAAATTGAGGACGACGCAGCGAGCAATGGAAAGAAAAATGGTAGGTGTAACCTTAAGAGACAAGAAGAGAGCAGAGTGGATTAGGCAACAAACGGGGGTTAAGGATATCATAGCTGAAATCAAGAAGAAGAAATAGACATGGGCCGGGCATGTAGCGCATAGACAGGATAACCGCTGGTCGTTAAGGGTAACTAACTGGATTCCCAGAGAAGGCAAGTGGGTTAGGGGGAGACAGAAGGTTAGGTGGGCAGATGAGATTAAGAAGTTTGCGGGTATAAATTGGCAGCAGCAAGCACAGGACCGGGTTAACTGGCGGAACATATGGGAGAGGCCTTTGTCCTGCAGTGGACGTAGTCAGGCTGATGATGATGATGATGCGTCGCAAGCTGCCATCACGATCAACCAGGAAGAGCTCAGAGATATTGGAGTGCGGAAGGTGTGCCATCTACAGGCATGCTGGAAACAGCTGCAGATGGAAGAAGGCACGATGCTACGCTTGCGGTCTGAGAGGTCACCTGGCTAAAACGTGTCACAGCAACACTGGGACAATATGTTCTATTCTAGCAAAGCACCACTGCGTGAATGCCCTACGTCACACTTACGAGGATATATTTCGGAAACCTTGGGCTTGATCAATGGACTACCGGCCAGCCTCCGACTGAAAGAAGACGCTGTCCCCAAATTCTGTAAGGCGAGACCTATTCCATATGCTTTACGCGACAAAGTATCACAAGAACTCGACCGGTTAGTGTCACTAGGTGTAATATCGCGCAGTCAAGCATTCTAACTGGGCGACGCACATTGTGCCTGTTCCGATTGACCGTTCTGTTAGAATATGCGGAGACTTCAAAGCTACTCTCTATCCTGCTTGTGCCACGGAACAGGGCCAGCTACCAGTTATTCAAGATATTTTTGCGTCATTGAAGATGGCCAGCTGTTCAGTACGCTTGACTTGCGGGACGCATATAACCAGGTGGCTCTGGACGAAGATTCCCAAAAACTTGGCGTTATTAACACTCACAAGGGCCTGTTTTGTTACAACGGGCTCCCTTTTGGCATTTCTTCGGCTGCAGCCATATTTCAAAGAAAAAATCACAGCATATATCCACGGAGTGAATTATGATGAGTGGTGCGCAGCCTCCATCCGTCCGTCTGCTTGTCTGTTCATTCATCCATCAATACCGTGCGTCTATGCGTCCATCCATCCATCCGTGCGTCCATTCATCCGTGCGTTCATCCATCCGTGCGCCCATCCATCCATCCATGCGTTCGTCCGTGCGTCTGTCCATCCAACCATCTATCCGTGCGTCCATTCATCTGTCACCGTCCGTCCAATCAGCCGTCCATGCATCCGTCCGTCCATTCATCCGTCCATCCATTTACCCGTGCGACCGTCAATTCATCCATCCATCCGTGCGTCCATCCATCCGTCCGTCCATCCATCGATCTAGTGAACACTCAAAGTACCGCACTCCCGCATCTTTTTATCGTGATCGTAGTCGCGCTATCGTCTCCTTCCCCTGTGGCCCATACCGGCTCTCTGTGGTATGTGCCACCACTGGTTACGCTCGGCCACGGGGGACGCACAAGCCACGCCATAAGAAGCTTCGACCCTAAAATAGATACGCTTATCTCTTGCCTACCTGGCATTCAGGCTTACTCGGATGATGTTCTCGTCTCTGAAACTGTTGGTGATGGCGGAGCACGATTGCAAATGTGTTATAACGATTCTGAGAACATGGCGCGAAGCCCAGGTACGATAAGTGTAAATTTACGCAGCCATCAGTCACTTGTGTTGCGCACCGCATTGATCAAGCCGGCTTTCACCCAACTGAGCAGAACTTAGATGCTATCGTTAACGCATCAAGCCGCGAAAACATTCATAAGCAGCGTTAGCTTCTTGGAATGATAACGTTTTATTCAAAGCTTTTGCCGGACATATGTCAGATATGTCGTTTCTATAGTGCCAGTTGTTGGAAAAAACGTGCGATGGCAGTGCAAGTCAGCATTAATCTGCATTTCGCAAGGCAAAGCAGTGCCTTTAAAATGCTGGAATTCAAGTGCAATTTCACCCGTCGAGGCAACGGAAGTTGGAATGCGATGCATCCCCTGGTGGCATGGGCGCCGTCCTTTTTCAAAGATATAGAGGTACTAATAGGCCGGTCGGATTCCGGTCCAGAACTTTTACAAAAGCCGAAAGGAATTATTCTCAAATAGAATGAGAAGCACTGGCACTGGTTTATGGAGTTTTTCTAAATTCAGGGATTATCTCCTAGGTCGAGAGTTCATCATGGTTACTGACTACCAGCAACTTTTGGGAGTGTTGAGACCCGACCGCCAGGTGCCTGCAATGGTCGCAGCTCGAATCCAACCGTGGGCCCTCTACTTTGGCGGTTACCGTTACAAGCTTTAGTATGTCCCAGGAAGAAGGGTACCGAATGCTGATGCGCTGAGCAGACTGCCGCTACAGAGCCAGATGCCGTCACGGAACCTGAACCTGAAGGGTAAGCATTTTCTTGAATAGCCTTAATGACGGCGTAGTCGCAACGCGAGAGCTGAAGGAGCTGACCGCCAGTGACTTTGTTCTATCCCGTGTAAAACAAAACCTGTTGCACGGTTGGCTGAAAGGCGCAGTGCATCTTGACCTTTCCTTAGTTCTTATTGTCGATCGCCGGTTCGAGCTTTTTTCTAGAAAACGAACTCGTCTACTGGGGACATCGTGTCGTCAAACGTGCCGCAGCGTGGCAGGGTTTTTTGTAATTACTGCATAAGACTCATCAAGGCTCTTCGACAATAAAAAAAATGGCACGATCGTTATTTTGGTGGCCAAGATTGACCGCGACATAGTGTTAACAGCAGCGCAATGCCAAAATTTCATTGACCATTTGCCTATGCCTCCAACAGCCCCACCTTTGAACTGGCCGGAAACGCAAGAGAGATGGTCGCGGGTTCACGTCGATCTTGCAGGGCCGATAGAAGGTAAAATGTTTCTAGCGACAGTGGATTCTCACACGAAATGGATAGAAATGATGCCACTGAACACGGCTACTTGGGCAACCACAATCAACTGCTTGCGTGACATATTTGAGGTACCAAGAACCGTAGCATCTCAAATAGAACGCCGTTCACCAGTCACGATTTTGCTATGTTTGCTCGCCAAAACAACACGCATCTAAGAACCGCCCCTTTCTATCCGCAGTCCAATGGAGCAGCGGAAGGGCAGTGAGGACAGTTAACGATAGTCTTCAGAAGATGAAATATGGGAAGTTCGAGCGTAGCGTTAAAAAGACCGACAACTGCCCACATCAACTGAGATGACTGCACGAACGGAAAGATTGTCCCTTAAAGTGACTCACACAAACCATTTTTTTCTCGTGAGAAGTGGGTTTTTATTTTTATTTCTTCATTTAAAATCACAAAAAGTGGCCTGTGGCGTCTCTGGTGGCAAAAACATAAACTATCATGAATTCCTTGTCACGTGACCATGCATTAATGTACACGGTCAACAATTTATTTATTAGTACTGGAATATTTTTTATTCTTTATAGCAAAAGATATTTATTTTAGAAAAGTATGTGTATAAGCTCGCGCTAGTAGTATGCATTAGAGTGGCGCTGTCTCTGCATGACATATGCGCAGTTCCGTTTTCGATTGTTTGGCAGGGAAGCTCTACAGAGCCACACCGTCTCACTGTAACGGCTTGTTATTTTCATAAAATGTTCTAAAGCGCAGAATAAACATGGTGTAGCATAGTTCCAGGACATCCTGCGAAATAAGAACAACGCCAGCATGCATAAGCCACAAAGACAGCTACCGGCATCGCTATCAATACTCAGCGTTGCCGGATGAAAAGGCACTACCGTGTTCAGAGCCTTTCAGATCGGAAAATACTGCTTATAAAATGACCACGGGCTCTTGGGATTAACTACTGCAGCTACGATAACTACGAATTGTAAGCTTGCTGTCGCGCAGGAAAAACTCGATCGAATAAAGTTGCTCAATTACAGGGGGTCTCTGCAGAAATCCGAATGGTCGCCATCGGAAATGCTGCTGGGATATCAGATACGGTTGCGCCTGGACACCTGCTTTCCTGAATCTGGTGCGCCCAATTTTAAAAAGGAAACTGGCGAGTTGCTGCCGTCGATGAACTGCGCTGTGCATGTCCGCCACTACGGGTCAAATCATAAATGGGTCTCAAGGCGGGTAACAGCCACATCGAGAGGGCTTATGGTCACAGTGGAGACTCCTCAAGCAATCGTGCGGCGTCACATAGATCAAGTGCGTACTGGTAGGTGACTTTCACAGGACGAACCGCTGTGGACCGAACCAGGATCTACAAGCAAAGGCAATACGCAAAAAGTGACGCCACTCGACCGGCAGACAACCGCGAACCCCGACGAAGCTGTGGGAGCGTCACCACAAGAAGCTTGCCAGCCACCGACGAGCATGAGCCTGTTGCAGTCCTAACACTCCTGGCACTTCGGTGGGAGCAAAAAAAACCGTACAACCGCTCCACAAGAACACACAAGCCAGTGCATAGTTTTTAAGAGGGAAGAAATGTTGTAATTGTGGTGTCTACCCGCCACGTTACGTGCGCGGTGCCATTGCGCAGGCGCCAAGATAATTTTTCTTGTTTCTTATCAAATCCTTCTCCTTTCCACGTTACTTATATATATGCGTGCAATAAAAGCTTTTTGGGTTATTCAGAGCTGACTTGCAATCGTCAATGTCTCCGTGTTTTCATGACGGCAGCTAAGCTGCCACCGCTAAGCTACACTTAACATGTTGGATTTTTATCTTGTGTAGACGTTCTTCAAATTTAACAGTGATATTATTTTGAAAAAAACAGGACATATGTATCAGTTTTTTCAGAGTGCCTGTCTTCAGCAATATTTTTCTGGCAGAACTTGATACAACTGTGGCAGATTGTCTCGGAGGGACGACGATTAAGAAAGTGTTTAGGTATGTGGATAATTTTATTATTTTTATCGAAAGCTCGTGGGAAAATTTTGGTAGGGAGAGAACTAATGCGTTGAATCTGTTTTGCGATGGTCTTAATCCCCTTAAAGTGACTGTGGAATGGCCTAGCAATGGACAAGTAAGGTTTTCTTAGATACAAATGTTTATTTTTCTGACAACAGGCTCTGCTGGTGCTATGATCCAAGTGCTCGGAAAGCTTTGCTACCATGACATTCGGCTCATTCCACACTAACAAAGAGAGGCATCGTGACAACTATGCCTCAAGAACGCATTGAACAAATCATGTGTGCACCTTATGAAGCAGAGCGTCCATAATCAGATCTCACGTTTGCAAGAAGCTGGCTATCCGGGCCATGTTTCAGTTTACGTTGCAGAACAATAGTGTAAAATTATTCGTTGAAACTCAAGGTAGCCTAATGTTCATGACGATGCATCAGCACAAACGAGACGCACAGCCACATTTTCTTATGTTCACCCGCTGTCACACCTTCATCTTCACAAAGGTGAAGGTTAGGGACAATATGAGGGTGTTATTTTCAGTGTGCGATAGGCTTAGAAAATTGTGTCATCACAAAGCGATCTCGTGGAAAAAGGATATTGGGCACAATAATGCATCCACTCAAATTTGTGGAGTGCATATCGTTTGTTATTTATGTTATTTGGTTACTTTGTGGGAAAAGTAAGTTGGTCAAACCAGTAGGTGTGTGCACGACCGACTGAGAGAGCAAGCACAGTTACGGCTCGGGTAAACTGCCAACGAAAGGTTTTCTCGCTCTTCACATTTATGCATGTAGTTGATGGCCTTTGTTCTAGAATACTATCATTATTGGTCGGCATAAAGATGAGATGACTCGTGTGATCATCGAAGCCGAACATACTGACGCTCTTGGTGATTTTTGTATCATGTCAAGCCTTTAATTGCTTTGTCACCCAAGGGTCCAGGGTCTCTTCGTACGCGGTGATACATGGTTTTTATCTGTGACGGTCTCTTTCTTTTTTCTTTTGGGTAGATGACATTGTCGCGCAGCTATCAGAGTGAACCCACTTGCCTATCCGCCTGCCTGACGATTATGGCTTAAAAGCGGCTTGGTGGTTGAAAATAAACATGTTGTTAGTAGCGCTCTGTCCTGTCTTTCTATTCCTTCCTCCTTATTTCGCCTCGCGCTGCAAAACATCCCTTCATATGAATGTATAGTTTTGCGCCTACAGATGGGATATCTTCATCTTCGTCGTCGTGATTCGCAAGCAAGATAAGCAAGCATGAGTCGAAATTTGTGAGTTTTGGCTTGTTGTGATCTTTCAATACATAGGCATTTTTTTGTTTTTTCTAGGTGAGCAATTTTCAATTAAAATTCTTTGTTCACTAAGTTATATTGTCACGTCGCTCCAGGGGGTGTCGACAAGGTTTATTGACGTCTGGGCAACAAAGCTCTAACCAAGCGCGTTGGTTGGGCTTGTTTGCAAGAGCGGGGGCCCAGGTGCACTTCTTTCTTCTCTGTGGTGTGAGCTTTCACCTTGGCATACGACCCACTACTAGAAGTAGGTGGCAATATTCCTCCTCAACAAAGAAAAGAAAGAGCATCGTCCCGATGCTGTAATGTTATTGCAAAAAAAACAAAACAAAGTAGCTTAAACAATAAAAAGGGCACCAATAATCAAATGTTACACGCGATAAGCTCACCAATGATGAGCCTATTATAGGAGCAAAAATAAAAAAACTCAAAAAAGTGGTCTTTTAGGAACGCGCAAAATAAGGCTTCATGCGCACCACGTGAACTATGTCAGAGGTCGGTTGTTTTCGTTGTACCCATCGTGACGACGTAGCGTCCGGAACCACTTCGTATTTTACGTCGCTCACGCGGCGTAATACTTTATACGGACCGAAGTATCTGCTGAGCAACTTTTCGGAGAGGCCACGGCGTCATACAGGGGTCCAAACCCAAACTTGGTCTTCCGGACTTTAAGATACGTCATTGTGACGCATATTGTAACGTCATGCATCGACCTCTTGCTGCTGATCAAGGTGTAGCCGGGCGAGCTGGCGAGCTTCCTCGGCACGCTGTGCAAATTCTTCTGTGTCAGTTGTTAATTGATCGGCGTCTTCACAGGGAAGCATTGCATCCAGCATCGTCTGAACTTCGCGGCCGTAGAGAATTCGAAACGGTGTAAATCGGGTTGTTTCTTGAACGGTGGTGTTATAAGCGAACGTCACATAAGGCAAAATGCGATCCCATGTTTTGTGTTGGACGTCGATTTACACGGAGATCAAGTTTGTGACTGTCTTATTTAGTCGCTCGGTTAAGCCGTTGCTCTGCGGAGGGTAAGCAGTCGTCTTTCGATGCCTAGTGTCATTTAGTCGAAAAACTTCATCAATAAGGTGTGCAGTGAATGCTGTTCCTATGTCAGTTATCACTGTAGATGGAGCACCGTGGCAGAGAACAATGTGGCACAATATGATAATATTCCGAATGATCAATTATTATAGATACACTGCTTTAAAGTATGCGAATCCATAGGGCGCTGATTTTTGTAGGTACTTTGAGTTTCGATGACATCGGCTTTTCTTGTTTGCGGAGATAATTTCGCGCCTTTTTTAATGTTTATTACAACGCACAATCACGTTTTTTTTCGCCCAAGGTTTTCATTAGGAAGTAGCATGATCAGTCACATCGACATTAACATCAACGCGAATGTCGGCCAGGCAGCCATCGCAAGCGCGTGGCATGGTCCCGATAGAACGGGAAGAGGCCGATGCGGTGGAGTGTAGAAGACAACAGCGTTCCTGGCAACGTGCGGAACAGACATCTGGACGCCGATGAGCTGTTCAACGCAGTGAGTCTCGAAGAAAAGAACTTTTTCGCTGCTATGCAACAATGGAGTGGAAGCCAGCCATGCAACTCATTCAGACAACTGAGCTCAGTAACACTGGCATTCATACCTCGCCGAGCTCGGAAACAAGTGCGACATGTCAAAATTTCTGGTGATGATCCCCTGCCTGACTGCGGGATGCAACCGGGTCAGATCTCCAAATGGTACGCGTGATACGCTCTCCTGGTAGCTTGGGTGGAGGTGGAAGCAGAGTGAGCCGTTGTCGCCCACGCGCTGTGGCTAAGGCCCCGCTGATGCAGCGCTCTCGCAGGATATGTCGCACAGTGCCGCCCGCACGACCACCATCGGCACCACAGTAATAGGTAACGCTGCTAGCTGCTCCTGGTTTGGTCACCGTGCACCACCTGAACTAGGATGGATGGGATGCGAAGAGCGATCCACCGCTGCCACCAGCCCACGACTCGCCATCGCTGACACCTCTGCCATGGCTCGCTGCTGCTCCGCCACCGACACCCCGGGACTTCACGCTGGAGCCAGTATGGCACCTCATGTTGAATCAAAAACAAGATCTTCAAAACAGCGGACGCGAACGCACTGTTGTAGTCACTCTTGTAGACTCATCGCTTTAACCAGCTTGTGGCCCACATACTCGTCGACTCACTGTGGCAAGTCGTAGGTAATGACGTGGCGCACATCCTTGATGTCCAAGCCTCGGGCAGCCACTTCGCTGGCCACGAGCCAGCGCCAAACCCTCATGCTCTCTGACCATTTTCCGCAATCTATTCGTTGCTGGCGCACGATTTTCCGGACATCTCGGCCATGCACTTGACTTGAATTCTGGGCGAGGCCAACTAACGTGAATAATGTGCCTATAATATTTTTGAACGTAATTATAGCTAATTGCTGATAGGTTCCTGGTGCTGGCGCGAGAGTTTCTGGACATCTCACTTATGCACTCGGTTGGCATTCTGAGCGGGGCCAACTAACGTGAATTTATGCGCTCATAATATTTTTGAACGTAATTATAGCTAATTACTGATAGGTTCCTCGTGCTGGCCCGCGAGTTGGTCGACATCTAGGTCATGCACTCAGTGGGAAATCTGGGCGAGGTAAACTAAAGTGAATTTATGCGCTTATGAATTTTTTAAAACATTTTGATACATATTTACTGATAGCTTTCTTGTACAATAAGTGGCTTGAGATGCAGCACTCATCCTTTGAATAAAAAATAATTTTACTACGTTTATGAGTCAAATCACAATATCATTAATGTAGAGAGAAATGCTCCGAAAATTCTATACCGTGATTTTTTACACTACGTTTAACTCCAAGTATAGATGCGTAGCCAGCATTTCCCCTCCAAAGGAATGCAACCCCTGCACACTAGATCACAACAGCATCTTTTGGTGGACAGCTGATCACCGTAACCACTGAGCCTCAGCGGCGACGAACACTTCTGGGAAGTGTATGTAAATTGGCCTGGATATTAGCAGCGTATCTTTATAAGCCTGGTATTGATCCGTGCTGGTATAATAATAAGAGATGTGCTAATAATGATATATAATATTTATGTGCAGCCCATTATGGAATTTGGATGTGTATAATTTTCTGGCAGTGCAGCTTATAAAATGAGACCCCTAATACTGCTGGAAAGAGAAGCGTTGCGTTTGTGTCTGGATCTACCAAAATTTGTTGCAAATAACGTGTTGTATAGGGAAGCTCGCCTTTCTTCTCTGCTAAATAGGTTTAAAATTCTTACTGTGCAAGCATTTTTAAAGATATACAGTTCACACCAAAGACAATCATTTTACGCTTTCAATCAAGAACCGGCTTTATTTTTCGGAAACACATGGGTCGCGACTACACAACCCGCAAATAATGTTTGCACAAGCACTACTACAGCAACTGAATGTAAAAATTAAACATATTGGTCCAATACACAACCTAAAGTCAATGCTTAGCATACAATTCGATGATATCTTTCCTCATAACGCGAAACAATTGGCACATAGGTGCTTGAATGACTGGTTAGCAGATTATCTAGCTCACCTAGACATAAGCGATATAATTGCGACTGATGCATCTGTGTCAAAAGAAAAGGCTGGGGTTGGCATCTTCTCTCCTTCTTTGGACTGGTCCTTTTCGATTTGACTCCCAGATTATACCCCTGTATTCATTGCAGAATTATTGGCTATTGTTCTTGCCCTACGCAAATTGCCCTCAAGCGAATCATTAGCAGTTATTATTACAGATTCGTTATCAGTTTGTAATGCACTTTCTGCGGCAGTAAATGCAGAGCTGATGAATACTTTTTGGCAATTAGTACCGAAAAACGTAACAAACTGCATTTGCTATGGGTACCGGGCCACCACGGATTATATTTGAACAAAATGGCGCCCTCTTTAGCAGAAGTATCCCTGAGTGGGCCCACCATCCCAGTTTTGCCAGATACGGCTTACGTGACAGCGCTAATGTTCCGAAATGCTTGTCTGCAATGGGGAAAAGTTAATTTGAATAAATTCAAAGATTTCGAGCATTTGATGTATTGCTGGAATAAACAGTGGTGTGTATCTGGCCAGTTAGAGGTCACTTATACCAGTTTGCGCTGCGCAGTTCCACAACTTAGTTATTACCTTAACAAAGCTCGACTCAAGGCATCAACGCTATGCATTTGGTGCCACGAAATTGAAACAATTGAACATTTCTTTTTATTCCGTCATCGTTATTCTTATCAGAGAAAAATATTTTTAGTAGCCTCATTACAAAATCTAGGAATACAAGTAAATCTACCAGTAATTTTATCACTTGGCGAAACTTCATTTGGTTACTGCCAAAGGGATATATCCTCCACTCTGTTGATTAACTTCACGCAACTAAAACATTACCGTGCTGGTGAACCCTAACCGTTTCAGATCTTTAGCTTATAATTCTTAGCTATGTCTGTCAAAAACAAGAGATGGTTTGACCGCTTGCTCAGCAAACATTTTTATTTATTTGTAGTATTATTTCTAAACTAATTTTCAGATTGGTTTTATTTTCATTTTAGTTTCATTTAAGTATCCTGCCGCCCTGTTCTTGGCCCGTCCCCCTCTGTTGGTGAGCGCCATTCATCACAGGTCATCATCATCATCATCATCATCGCTCAGCTTGTCAGCTGGTCGGCTTTACCTCTGCGTTTCCCCCAAATAACGTGTCTTCGGCTCACTGCTAAAGGCGTACTAGCAAGTGGTGGAGAGTGCTGGATCCATTTCCCATCCTTGAACTCCGCAACCGAACTCTACCTTCACCGTCAACGATGTCCACCGACGTTGCACAGCAGACCATTCCTACATCCCCCCCTGCCCGCTGTCCCGGTGTCCCGGGAGAGGGAGACCAAGTCATCTTCAGCGGCACAGATGAGCAAGACGTCGAGGACTGGCTCTCTTCGTACGAGGAAGTAAGCGTCGATAATAGGTGCGACGAAAACGACAAACTTGGCTGTGTCCACTTTTATCGAAGAGGAGTAGCGTAACTCTGGTTCAACAACCATGAAGCTGAGCTTACCGACTGGGCCACTTTCAAGATCACCTTCGCGGACGTGTTTGGCCGACCGCGTGCGCAAGCTCCGCGCAGAACAGCGCTTGCGAGATCGCGCCCTACTGTCTGGAGAGGGTTTCACGTCCTACATCGAGGACGTTGTGGGCCTCTGTCGTCGCTACATTCCCGACATGTCTGAAACAGCGATTTGGGTGCACGTTAAAGAACCCCAGGTGGTCAAAATTTCCGGAGCCCTCCACTACGGCGTCTCTCATAATCATATGGTGGTTTTGGAACGTTAAAACCCCACAAATCAATCTCTGAAACAGCAAGGTCAAACATATTATGAAGGGCATCAAAGATGATGCCTTCCACATGCTGGTGGCCATTGACCGTTGGTACATTGACCGTTGGTGACCATTGACCGTTGGTACAATTTCATCGGAACAGACGGTATTGACGTCGCAAATCCAACAGTTCATCCGAGACGAAGTGGCTCGCCGGTTGTTTCTTGCGCCCTTCCTTCCCAGCAATACTCACGGGCTGAACTCGTCGCTGCGCCAGACCATTGAAGAGCAAGTCCGCGAGGCACTCCCGCCAACGTACCAGCCACCGCCTGTGTCCGCTCCCCTGACTTACGCTGACGTCGCGCGAAGGCCGACACATGCGCCGTCAAACGTCGTCAACTCTTCCCATCAAACGAACGCCTTCGACGCAACACGCGTACCGGCAGGTTCGCCAGTTCCCCTTTCCCACCGTCCTTCAACGCTTCCCAACAATCCTTGGCGCACATCGGATAACAGACCCATCTGCTACTACTGTCGTCTGCCAGGCCATGTTGAGCGGTTCTGTCACCGGTGCGTCCCTCATCCAGGTACCATCGATGAAACCTATGGCTACGTCCACAAAGAGCCACCACAGACGCCGCCTCTCGATGCTACTTCGGATACCCGTCCACCGAGCCATCGCGCCTTCAACCAGCACCGATCGCCCTCCCCACTCTGACGTTCACCTTCAACGATGCTTCGTCGTGCACCACCTGCCCAAACGGAAAACTGATCATCGCAATTCCGGAGGCTAGAACTGCACCACTGTCGAACTCTACACGGCCTCGTCTTCTACCCACTAACGAAATAACAGTTTTTATTGAAGGTGTTGCCGTTCAAGTATTAATCGATACTGGAGCTGTTATGTAGATCTGTATTAAGTGAAGCAATGTGTCGCAAGTTAAAGAAAGTTACGATTCCACTTTCTGGCTTCTCCCTGCGTACGGCAACTACGCATCAAGTAAACCGTTCTATGACGCGCACGGCTCAGCTACTCATCCAGGACGTTGTTTACATGGTCGAATTCATCGTTTTTTCATACTGCTCGCATGGCGTGATATTAGCCTAGGACTTCCTTTCCACACATTATGCCGTTGTTGATTGTGCACTGGCCGAACTGGAATTATCATCACCCGTAGACGATGATTCTAACAAGCCTTTCATTTCTCGTGTTGTCGTCGCTGCAGACACGGATATCCCACCTATGTCTTCGGTTACTGTGCCAATCTCCTGCGACCATGCTGCTTTTTTGAACGTCATGTTCACGCCACCTGAAGACTTCACTTCTCGAAAAAACGTTCTTCTGCCTTTTGCTCTTCTGATGGTCGAAAACACTTCCGCAACCATTTACGCCATGAATCTCCTTTCAGTGCCAGCCAGATTATTCAGTGGCGAATTCATCGACCGTTTTAAGGGCATTGATAGTGTTTGCGCCTGTCAACTGCTCGATCGCGCAACAAGCCTTCAGATCGCCAGTGTTACTCTCGCTCCCACGTCCACCACATCTTCCCTGAACGCCTTCATTCCATCGATTGATTCGCACCTTCCTGTTGTCCAACGAACCCGCTCTTGACACTTCTCGACCACTTCCGGACGTCTTTTGATTTCAAGCAAACCAATTTGGGCCGAACATCTGTCTGCAATTGTTCATCGTATAGACACCGGCGCCCACGCACCATTGCCTCAGCGTCCATACCGGGTCTCTCACTCTGAACGCCAAGTTATTGACGATCAAGTGTCTGATATGCTGTTGCGACGCGCGCCTCCGACGACGTTACGAAGGGCGCTTCGAAATCTCACCGCTGCAACCACTGTTTCGAAAGACGGCGGACGCCAACGCGGTCCCGAAGGCGCCACTGCTTCGAACTCCGCCGGGAAGGTCACCAGCCGTTTTGGTAGCGTAGGTTCCTCAGCTCGCGACTGCTTCTGCGCAGAGCTGATAGACGAGCGGACGAGACGACGGTGAGTTAAACAAGGTTTATGTACAGCATATATACAGAAGCGTTACAAATTCGGCACTGGGGCCGACAGAGACTCGAAGAGCCGAGCTCTCCTCTCTAACACATAGGTCTGCTCTCAAACGGGTCCGCTCTGACACACATGTCAGCTCTCACACAGGACCCCTTTCACCTAGGACCGCCGATCGCGACGCGCCGCAGGGCTTCTTTTATATGCACCGGGTCCAACCAAAATGTCCAATCAGAAGCGCCGCTGGTCGTCAGGGCAGACTCCTCCAATGGGGTCGCCGCTGGGCCGCGTCAGACCCCCAGACATGAAGACGCCCGTTGTTTACCTCGATGGGCTCGCTGGCGCTGACTCACCGCACGTGCGCGCCAGAAAGGCGCCTGCGCGTGTTTACGCCGTTCGAGTCGTTCGCGTCAGGCGGACTGCGGGCCTGGCCTTGACACAGATTTCCTTTTTCAGAGGCACGGCCGTTCGCTGTGGACTCGCAGGCGTAACAATGCTCAATCGTGGTGTCCTACAGCCGTCCAACAGTCCGTGGGCCTCCCCAGTGGTACTGGTCAAAAAGAAGCGCGGGAGCATCTGATTCTGCGTTGATTACAGGCGCCTTAACAAGATCACGTGCAAAGATGTTTATCCGCTCCACAGAATCGACGACGCTCTAAACTGTTTGCAAGGATCAGAGTTATTTTCCTCACTAAATATTCGATCAAGATACTGGCAAGTACCGATGGATGAATCTGACCCCGCCAAGGCTGCGTTTGTAACTCCGGATGGCTTGTACTAATTTAGCGTGATGCCGTTAGGTCTTTGCAACGCCCCTGCCACCTTCGAGCGTCTGATGGACAACATACTTCGAGGCCTCAAATGGCATACGTGTCTTTGCTATCTGGACGACGTCGTCGTTTTTTCAAAAGACTTTGATACCCAGCATCTGCACCTCACAAGTGTCCTGGAATGCCTCACACATGCTGGGTTCCAACTAAATTTGAAAAAGTGCCATTTTGCCACTTGGAAGCTCTCCATCTTAAGGCATGTTGTCAGCAAGGATGGTGTTCTACCTGGCACTGCAAAACTACGTGCCGTCGCCAAGTTTCCTAACCATCGACAGACACTACAAGAACTGCGAGCTTTATCAGCTTATGTTCATACTTTCGTCGATTCGTCCGAAATTTCGCATTCGTAATAGCCCCTTTAACACGGCTACTTTCTGAGAGTGAAGGAATTTCGGCGTGGTCCTCCACTTGCGATGACGCATTTGTGAAACTACGTCCTTTGCTGAGATCTCCACCGATTTTCCGTCACTTCGACCTAGATGCCCCTACCAAAATCCACACCGATGCTAGTGGAGTCGGCCTTGGCGCTATTCTTGCTCAACGCAAGTTTGGTTTCGACGAGTACGTGGTTTTTTATGCCAGTCGCACTCTTACTAGGGCTGAAGATAATTATTCAATCACAGAAAAGGAATGTCTGGACATCGTTTGGGCAATCACAAAATTTCGACCCTACGTCTATGGCCGTCCATTTGACGTCGTGACTGATCACCACGCCCTCTGCTCGTTATCGTCTCTAAAAGACCCGTCTGGCCGTCTGGCTTGTCGGGCATTGCGTCTCCAAGATTATGATATCCAAGTCATCTACAGGTCGGGCCGCCGACATTCAGACGCCAATGCTCTTTTCCGCTCTCCACTTTCCCATGAACATGGATGTGCGTCTGTTTCCAGTCTCGGTGCTGCGGCACCTTCGTTCACTTACATGCACTCCGAGCATCGCAAAGACGCTTGAATAGTCTCTATAATAGAGATACTGTCTCAGCCAGCCCAAGGTACCGCCAATCGTTCACTACGACGTCCAGCTCGACATTTCGCCATCCGTGATGAACTCCTGTACCGTCGCAACTACCTTTCCGACGGCCACAAGTGGTTGCTTGTGATTCCTCGCCACCTACGTGCTGCTATTTGCGACTCCTTTCACGCGGATCCTCAATGCGGCCAGGCTGGTGTGATAAAAACGTATGCCCGCCTCCGGCTGCGGTACTATTGGCGTGGAGTGTACCGATTTGTCCGACAGTACGTACGTTCGTGTTCAAAATATCAACGCCGAAAAAGCCCACCGAACATAGCCAATGGACAACTGCAGCCGTTGCCTTGCCCATCCCGACCTTTTGATCGCATCGGAATTGACTTGTACGGTCCCCTGCCCTACACGCCTGACGGGAATCGCTGGGTGGTAGTCGTTATCGATCACTTGACACGCTATGCTGAAACTGCTGTGCTGCCAGAGGCCACATCACGTGAAGTAGGCTTCTTTATGCTTCACAATCTTGTTCTTCGCCATGACGCACCTCGTGAGCTACTCAGCGACCACGGACGTACGTTTCTTTCCGGAGCCGTACAAGCCCTTCTTCGTGAATTCAACGTTGTGCATCGGACAACCAGCACGTACCATCCGCAAACAAATGGAATGACCAAACGGTTTCACCACACACTAGGAGACATGCTGTCTATGTACGTGTCCGCTGACCACACTAACTGGGACCGCATACTCCCCTCTGTTACTTACGCTTACAATAGCGCCACTCAGTCTACGACAGGGTTCCCTCCGTTCTTTCTCCTCTACGGGCGCGAACCTTCCTCATTCATGGACACGATTCTCTTGTACCGTCAACGCTTCAGAATCCACAACTCTATCCGAAGTCGCCACCTATGCGGAAGATTGCAGGCAACTCGCACGTTCCTTAACCACACAAGATCAAGCGTACCAGAAAGACCGTCACGATGAAAGCCTGCCCGCACAGTCATATTCGCCTGGCACGTTGGTATGGCTTCGCGTTTCTCATCTGCCCCTGGTCTTTCCACCAAGCTACTGCCGAAGTACGAAGGCCCCTACCGAGTCCTACGTCAGGCCTTACCGGTTAACTATATTGTAGAGCCAGTTCAACCATGAACCGACCGACGCCGTCGTGGTCGCGAGAGTGTTCATGTCGATCGATTGAAACCGCACTATGACCCACCCATCCTACCTTGTCCATAGGTCGCCAGGATGGCTCCATTTTTGGGGGGTAGTGATTTGTAGCATTGATATATGGCACAGGAGGAGCACCAGTGAAAGAAGAGAAGGAAGAGTTGTTGCTGCTCGCGCTCGCTCCGCTTGACCGCTGGTCGGTTTTACCTCTGCGTTTCCCCCAATTAAAGTGTCTTCGGCTCACTGCTAAAGGCGTACTAGCAGAACCATTTTTTCCTCGTGAGAAGTTGATTTTTATTTTTATTTTTATTGAAAATTGCGAAAAATGGCCTGTGGCGTCTCTGGGGGTAAAAACGAACTCTCATGAATACCCTGTCACGTGACCATGCATTAATGTACACGGTCAACAATCTATTGATTGGTACTGATATATTGTTTGATTCTTTATAGCAAAAGATAATATTTTAAAAACGTTTATGTATAAGTTTGCGTTTGCAGTACGCATTAAAGTGGCCCTGTTTTTAGGTGACATATGCAGAGTTCCGTTTTTCATCACTTAGCTTGAAGACGCGGTGCAAATGCAGGGAAGCTTTATAGAGCCAAACTGTCTCATTGTAACGGCTTGTTACTTTCAGAAAATAGTTGTAAAGCACAGAATAAACGTGGTTAAGCATAGTTCCAGGAAATCCTGCAAAATAAGAAGAACGCCAACATGCATAGGCCACCAGAAAGGCTACCGGCATCGCTATCAATACTCAGCGTTGCCAGATGAAAAGGCACTACCATGTTCAGAACCTTTCAGTACGGAAAATACTGCTTATAAATTGACCACGAGCTCTTGGGATTAACTACTGCAGTTTCGATCACAGTGAAGGGTAAGCTTTATGTCGCGCAAGGAAAAAACTGGATCGAAAATTGTTGCTCGGTTACAGGAGGTCTCCGCAGAAATCCGGATTGTCAACAACGGAAATGCTGCTGGGCTACACCTGCTTTCTTGCAGCTGGTGCACCCACTTCTAAAAAGAAAACTGACGAATTTCTGCCGTCAACTAACTGCGCTGTGCATGTCCAACTCTACGGGTCTAATAGTAAATGGGTGTCTAGAGCGGTAACAGCCACATCGGGAGGGCTTATGGTCACAGTGGAGACTCCTCAAGCAATCGTGCGGCGTCACATAGATCAAGTGCGTACTGTTAGGTGATTTTCACAGGACGAACCGCTGTGGACCGAACCAGGCATGCACTACCAGCAAAGGCAATACGCTGAAAGCGATGCCACTCGACCCGCAGACAACCGCGAACCCAGACGAAGCTGTGGGAGCGTCACCACAAGAAGCTTGCCCAGCCACCGACGAACATGAGCCTGCTGCAGTCCCAACACCCCTGGCACTTCGGTGGGAGCAAAAAAAAAGACCGTACAACCACTCTTGTGCTCCACAAAAACACGAAAGCCAGTACATCGTTTTTACAAATGAAGAAATGTTGTAAATGCGGTGTCTACCCGCCACTTACGCTCGCGGTTCCATTGCGCGGGCGCCAAGATCATTTTTCTTGTTTTTTATCGTATCCTTCCCCTTTCCACGTTACTTATATATATGCGTGCAATAAAAGCTTTTTGGGTTATTCAGAGCTGACTTGCAATCGTCAATGTCTCCGTGTTTTCTTGACGGCAGCTAAGCTGCCACCGCTAAGCTTCACTGACCATGTTGGATTTTTATCTTATGTAGACGTTCTTCAAATTTAACAGTGATATTATTTTGAAAAAAAAACAGGACATATGTATCGGTTTTTTTCACCACGCCTGTCTTCAGCAATATTTTTCTGGCAGAACTTGATAGAACTGTGACAGATCGTCTCCAAGGGACGACGATTAAGAAAGTGTTCAGGTATGTGGATAGTTTTATTATTTTTATTGAAAGCTCAGGGAAAAATTTTGAAAGGGAGAGTACTAATGCAATGAATCTGTTTCGCGATGGCCTTAATCCCTTTGAAGTGACTGTGAAATGGCCTAGCAATGGACAAGTAAGGTTTTTTTTAGATACAAGTGTTTATATTTCTGACAATAGGCTCTGCTGGTGCTATGATCCACGTGCTCGGAAAGCTTTACTACCATGACATTTGGCTTATTCCAAACTAACCAAGAAAGGCATCGTGACGACTATGCTTCAAGAACGCATCGAACCAATCATGTGTGCACCTTATGAAGCAGAGCTTCCATAATCAGATCTCACGTTTGCAAGAAGATGGCTATCCAGACCATGTTTCTGTTTACGTTGCAGAAAAGTAGTCGAAAAATATTCGCGGAAGTTCAAGGCAGCCTAATGTTCATGACGATACATCGGCACAAACGAGACGCACATCCACATTTCCTTATGTTCACCAGCTGTCACACAACCTAATAAAGGTGACGGTTCGGGACAATGTGAGGGTGTTATTTTCAGTGTGCGATAGACTTGTAAACTTGTGCCATCACAAATCAATCTCGTGGAAAAAGGATATTGGGCACAAAAATGCATACACTCAAATTTTTGGTGTGTATATAGTCTGTTATTTATGTTATTATGTTACCTTGTGGGAAAAGTATGTCGGTCGAACCAGTAGGTATGTGCACGAGCGACTGAGAGAGCAAGCACAGTTACGAGTCGAATAAACTGCCACCGGAAGGTTTTATCGCTCTTCACATTCATGCATATGGTTACCGGCCTTTGCTCCAGAATACAATCATTGTTGTCGGCATAAAGATGTGAGGACTCGTTTGATCGTTGAAGCCGAACTAATTGATGCTCTAGTGATATTTGTATCATGTCAAGCCTTTAGTTGCATTGTCAACCAAGGATCCGGGGTTCTTTCGTACGCGGTGATTAGTGGTTTTTAACTGTGATAGTCGCTTTCTTTTTTTATTTTATGTAGATGACATTGTCGCGGAGCTGTCAGTGGGAACCCACGTGCCTATCCGCCTGCCTGACGATTATGGCTTAAAAGTGGCTTGGTGGTTGAAAATAAACATGATGTTAGTGGCGCTCTGTCCGGTCATTCTATTCCTTCCTCCGTATTTCGCCTCGCGCTGCAAAACATCCCTTCATATGAATGTATAGTTTGCGCCTACATATGGGATATCTTCATCTTTGTCGTCGTCATTCCCAAGCAAGAGAGGCAAGCATGAGTCGAAATTTGTGAGCTTTGGCTTGTTGTAATCCTTCGATACATAGACATTTTTTCGTTTTTTCTAGGTGAGCAATTTTCAAGTAAAATTCTTCGTTCACACAGTTATATGACAATAATCCGAATGATCAATTCTTATAGATACGCTTTTTTAAAGTATGCGAATCCATAGGGCACTGATATTTCCAGGTACTTTGAGTTTCGATGACATCAGCTTTCTTTAATATTTATTACAACGCGCAATCACGTTTTTTTTCTTTCTCGCCCAGGGTTTTCATTAGGAAGTGGCATGATCAGTCACATCGACAGTAACATCAACGCGAATGTTGGCCAGGCAGCCATCGCAAGCGCGTGGCATGGTCCCAATAGAACGGGAAGAGTCCGATGCGGTGGAGTGTAGAAGACAACACCGTTCCTGACAACGTGCGGAACAGACATCTGGACGCCGATGAGCTGTTCAACGCAGTGAGTCCCAAAGAAAAGAACTTTTTCGCTTCTATGCAACGATGGAGTGGAAGCCAGCCATGCACGCACTCGCCTTCGAACTCATTCCGACAACTGAGCTCAGTAACACTGGCATTCGTACCTCGCCGAGCTCGGAAACAAGTGCGACATGTCGAAATTTTTGGTGATGATCCCCTTCCTGACTGCGGGATGCAACCGGGTCAGATCTCTGAATGGTACGCGTGGTACGCTCTCCTGGTAGCTTGGAAGGAGGTGGAAGCAGTGTGCGCCGTTGTCGCCCACGCTCTGTAGCTAAGGCCTCGCTGATGCAGCGCTCTCGCAGGATATGTCGCACAGTGCCGCACGACCACCATCGGCACCACAGTAATAGGTAACGCTGCTAGCTGCTCCTGGTTTGGTCACCGTGCACCACCTGGACTAGGATGGATGGGATGCGAAGAGCGATCCACCGCTGCCACCAGCCCCCGACTCGCCATTGCTGACACCTCTGCCAACGCTCGCAGCTCCTCCACCACCGACACACCGGGACTTCACTCTGGAGGCAGTGTGGCACCTCGTGTTGAATCCCAAACAAGATCTTCAAAACAGCAGACGCGAACACACTGTTGGAGTCACTCTTGTAGACTCATCGCTTTAACCAGCTTGTGGCCCACATACCCGTTGACTCACTGTAGCAAGTCGTAGGTGATGATGTGGAGCACATCCTTGATGTCCAAGCCTCGGGCAGCCACTTTGCTGGCCACAATGAGCGGGCAGGTGCCCCAAAACAACTCCAGCGTACCCTTGTGAGTCACTCCAGTGTGCAACAGCGGAGCCAGCGCCAAACCCTTATGCTCTCCGTCCATTTTCCGCAATCTATTCATTGCTGGCGCACGATTTTTTGGACATCTCGGTCATGCACTCGACTTGAATTTTGGGCGAAGCCAACTAACGTGAATTAATGTGCCTATAATATTTTTGAACGTAATTATAGCTAATATCTTATAGGTTCCTGGTGCTGGCGCGAGAGTTTCTGGACATCTCGCCCATGCACTCGGTTGCCATTCTGAGCGGGGGCCAACTAACGTGAATTTATGCGCTTATAAAATTTTTAACGTAATTATAGCTAATTGCTGATAGGTTTCTAGTGCTGGCCACGAGTCGCTCGACATCTAGGTCATACACTCAGTGGGAAATCTGGGCAAGGTCAACTAA
Source organism: Rhipicephalus annulatus (assembly GCA_013436015.1). Classification (NCBI taxonomy): domain Eukaryota; kingdom Metazoa; phylum Arthropoda; class Arachnida; order Ixodida; family Ixodidae; genus Rhipicephalus; species Rhipicephalus annulatus. Next base: position 85,659 of record WOVY01010968.1, read on the forward strand.
AGTGAATTTATGCGCTTTTGAAGTTTTTAAAACATTTTGATAGATATGTACTGATAGTTTTCTTGTGCAATAAGTGGCTTGAGATGCAGCACTTATTTTTTTGAATAAAAAATAATTTTACTGTGTTTATGAGTCGAATCAGGATATAAATATTGGAGAGAAAAGGCTCCGAAAAGTTTTTTCCACGACTTTTTTTTTTGCAGTACGCCTACTCCAAGTATAGATGTTCCACCATCGTCTTTTATTATCACCAAGTTTTGTCATCTATTCGCACCACACACACCTTTCACGGCATGGTCATGATTTTATTACTTGTATGTTTTTACCCGCCTTACCGCGAGGAATTTTATGGCCCTTATACAGCCGCTAATCACAAACATTGTCCACATTTCTTATCCCATGAACTGGCACTCTTTGGCCATCAAATGGCCTTTGCGCCAAAAACACCATATATCATCATCATCCAAGTATAGATGCATAGCCGGCATTTCCCCTCCAAAGGAATGCAACCACTGCACACTAGATCACAACAGCATCTTTCGGGTGGACAGCTGATCACCGTAATCACTGAGCCTCGGCGGCGGCGAACACTTCTGGGAAGTGTATGTAAATTGGCCTGGATATTAGCAGCGTATCTTTATAAGCCTGGTATTGATCCGTGCTGGGTTAATAGAAACAATCAGCGTAATGAACGGGCATGCGCTCCCTTCTTCTTCATCTTCTTCTTCTTCATCTGAAGCTTGGCTCACAGAACATGTAGTTGTATTTGTCCTGTGTTGGATGCTATAACTCCGATGCGGGATAGATAGAGTACTGAGCGCAAATAGGAGATAGAAGGAGAGTCACGAAAATTATGGCGAAAGGATTTCTTCGCAAAGCCTCATTTGTAACCCTATACCCACGATCTGGGGGCCGGCGCTTAGCCACTCGGCTACCCAGGCACGCTAGCAGGGTAAGCATAGGCTTGCGTAGTACAATATAGACGGTTTTATTACTGCAAGCGTTGTACGCCAAAAAAACTTCCAGGGACGTCATTTACCAGCTCCTAACGTAGAACTAAAAGCACGTTTTCAAGTTTGTTTCAAGGATAAGGAACGTTTTTGTTTTTAGTTTTTCAGATAAAAGGAACGTGTGTAGAGAATTTTTTATACCTTTCATGTAGCTGACGAGAACATTTATTTGAATGCATTTTGTCCGATAAAGGAAAGAAAGTGTAGAAAATCATCAGGCTATTTGCTAAAGCTCTTCTTGCCCACCGATGCTATTGAGTAACATCGGTAGCCGCAACCGGATGTCAACAGGGGCCTGTGTTTGTAAACAATTAAAGGGTCTATAGCAAAGAGGTTAGAAAGAGATTGATTTGATTGATATGTGGGTATCAACGTCTCGATACCACCATAGAGTTATGAGAGACGCCGTAGTGGACGGCTCTGAAAATTTCGACCAAATGAGATTCTTTAACGTGCACCCAAATCTGAGCACACGGGCCTACAACATTTCTGCTTCCATCAAAAATGCAGCAGCCGCCGCCGAGATTCGATTCCGTGACCTGCGGGTCAGCAGCCGAGTAGCTTAGCAACTAGACCACCGCGGTTGGGCAGAGGTTGGAAAGAGAAGTGAGAGGGATGAGGAGAGATGTGAGGATGAGAATGAGGAAAAGAAGGAGGGATATGTAAACCTATGATGATGGTGATATCTAGGGTTTAACGTCCCTAAAGCACGAGATGATTACAAGAGATGCCGTAGTGTAAGGCTCCGGAAATTTTGACCACCGGGGCGTTTTTTAACGTGCACCTAAGGACATGGTCTTCGCACACTTTCGCCTCCATCGAAAATTCAGTCGCCGCAGCCGGTATTCGATCCCGCGACCTTCGGGCTAGCAGTCGAGTGCCGTAAAGACTAGACCACTGTGGCGGGGCGATATTGAAGCTTCAGGCAACGCCTGAACCTCAAGTTTCGTAAGCGTAAGTTGGCGGTCGATGTTGAGGAAGACCAGCGGGTTCCGATGCAGAATTCGACCATTATTTTCTGATAAATGTAGCATTTCTCAAAAGGATACAATCTCTTCGCGTACAGCGATCGCGTTTTTTTCAGTGCGAAAAAAATGCGCTTATATTTTAGCAAGTATTAACGTATATTTAGCAACAGGTGCCGTCAGTAGTTTGTAATTCTAGATTTACGCGTACTATAATTCAATAATATTACATTTATTATTATTATTATTATTATTATTATTATTATTATTATTATTATTATTATTATATTATTATTATTATTATTATTATTATTATATTTTAATCTCTCGATTTTTCGGTCGCGCACAAGATGATTTTTCCCTTACAACCAACGACGGCAACGCCGAAATTTCAGCGGGGCGAGACATTTAACATAGGTTTTTAGTTGACGTTTTTACGCTCCGTTTAGCAGCTAAGTGGAGCGGGAACGCGAGTCATGCGCCCTCTGCTAAGCGGGTGCCGTTGTCAGATAGGAAGGATACGCGGCGCCGAAGCGCGTGGTCCCAGAGTCACACTTAACTCATCAACCCATCATCATCCTACGTCTGTCCCGGCACTGCCTCCCCCCCCCCCCAGGGTCGTGGGGGGGGGGAGTTTTGTTTCGGGCAGACGGCCATGCCCTGGCAAGGGGGCCACCGTTCAGCGCCAGGTGCCCAACAGACGCGGCCTGCCTCCCGGCGTATAAGCCAGGGAGGCCCGACAAAGGGACTACCCTTCAGCAAAGCAACTTCCGGCGCAACGCGCAAAGTGAACGTACCCTGAAAAGGTGGGCTATCGCAGCACGTGGGGTGCGCTGCGGTCATGGCCCATCTCCTGACCGCTAGGGCCCAGCGAGACTTGACACAGGGGCTACCCTTCAGCACGGTGGCTCTCGACACCGCACGCAAAGCGGACGTACCCAAAAACGTGGCAGCGGGATTGCCCTCGGTCGCGGTAACTTCAGTCACCACAACCAAAGTGCCCGTGCCCTCACACTTTCGCGCGGCTGAGAGCCTGTGACGACACCCCCCTCAGGACGGATGGGTTATCGATCAGCGCGAGGCACTTTGCGGTCACGGCCCGTCTCCTCACCACAAGGGCGCAGTGAGACACAATCCGTCCTGTGGGGTCTCCGGGACTAGTATTTGGTGCAGAGGCCAGTGCCGCTGCACGCAAACCAAACGTACCCACGGAAACCGGCACGGCTGAAAGCCGGCTTAGTCCTTCTCGAGGAAGGGAGCCACCTTCCGCCTTTACGAGTAGAGTTGCCGAGCCTGCAGAAGGGGCCGACACGAACCTTGCGGGTAAAGCCCGACAAGGTCACAGGATCACCTTAGCACATGCAAAGCTCGGGTGAAAGACCATACAGACCAAACTCGGGGGCAACCGGCTCACTAGGCCTAGTCGTGGAGCCTTAGAGAAAGCCATCATTAAAAGTTGATAGTTATCTGCCCTCCTGCCTCACTGAAAATCACTGCCGGACGGTGCCACATCTCATAAAACTTCTTTGCACCTAAGCGCTGCCACTCTCTGTGGAGAACGAACCAGACCTCCTTCCGTACTTTTGCAAGCACTTCGTGAAGCCCGGGTCGCTTGCCGTCAAAGACGGCACAGCACCGTGCCACCCACACTTGGTAGGAGCACTCAACAAGCAGAAGCACGTATTGCTTAGCCGCTTGTCCCGACAAGGGATGAAGAAAACGAACGGTGTTGAAAGGAACACCTGGGTGGCCAAATAAGCTAGCTATCCTTCGATGGAGGGTAGCTGGTAGTGCGCACTGGGAGAACACGTGAACCAGGTCCTCCATAGTGCCACAAAACGGGCACACTCCTCGTTGAGGAATTCTACCGGAGCGAGGATATGCTTCTAGCCACCATAGCGAGGAATACTGTCCGATTACGAGCAAGCGGAGCGCGGTGCGTCGCTGCCGTTCTCGCAAGCGGAATAGAGACGACGCGCGCGCTCTCTCTCCTGCCATCGCCTCCTATATTTCTTGTGCCTGCCGGATTATCGGCGGTCACGTGGGAAGTGGCGGTCGTCGGAACTACGTGGTGACGCTACTCAAGTAGGGGTGTCTTCAAATAAGTTTTTACGTTTTTTTTGGAGCTTGTATGCAACAAAACAACGTTAAAAAGTTCTAAAAAGGCGTAAACGTAATTATAATTAACTCTACGTAAGTGACGCCGTCATTCATCAAGCAATTTTTTTAATACAAGGCATCCTCTGAAATTGGTAGCAAACGCCAAAGGCAGCGTCTCGTGCGCCGCGCGGCGCGGCATCCATCCCCACACAGGAATGGCTCCTGTGCCGCACGCAAGTGACGTCACTTAAAAAAATATTACCTAAAGCTAGTTAAACAAGTAAATTATTCGTGCGTAACGCGTTAGACCTACAAAGTTTTGACTAAACACGTGTTTAGCGAGTCAATTAAATACATATTACAAGTATTTTGAATACAGGGGGCGCCATGGGCACTGCGGCTGCGAAAGGTAAACACAGCGAGATGGTAGCCGCCTGCGATGTGTTGATGGTGAAAGCTCCGATGAAATCGTGGCCATGGCCTAGGCCACTCCGATGGAGGACTGGAGTGTCGTCGCTGCTTCATGTGATTGCTGGATGCTTAGTTGAACCTGGTGGTTGGAGCTAGCGGGACCATCCACCGCGCCGCAGCTTCATCTGAGTGTGTGCGCCATAAAGTTTCTCAGTATGATGTGCGGATTACAGTCGTTGGACGTACCGCATTTTCTAGATTGCAATGCCAAGCGTGGTGTTGTCAAAGGAGAAAGTGTTCTTGCTGCCGAGTTTTGCTTGTCACGAAGGACAAGGTCGACGATGAAATAAATGCTTTCGCAGGGTTCACGTGTGACTGACCGGACGCCCATGCATGAAACCCCAGTGCGTCGGTGAAGTGTTCATACGATGAATGGAAACAACATTATTGTAATGTTCTTACGAAGCCTGTGATCTCCGAAGGCCAGAGCTACTGCATTGCTGTCTGTTTTGTCAAGTGCGAACACGTACGGCCGTTCTCCTCCGTTGCTACGTGAATGCTCCCGTGCTGTCACAGGCCGCGCGTGTTATTGAGCAAGGCAGACAAGCTGTTTTGTAGTTGGATGGGCTAACGCCGTCGGCACTTGCCCTTGGGCATTGTTTATCAAGTGCTGATCGCCTAGAACATTGCGGTGACACGTCAGTATTTTTAAAGAAAGCGGCCTGCCGGTTACCTCGTTAGGTGATGGTACACTGAGCGACATAAAAAAAGTTGCCCGAGACTACGTTGCAGTGCACCTTTCTGTCATCAAAACTTTGATAAACCGTGGAAACCCACATTCCTGTGCCCAAGAAACCAATGCAGCCAGCTGCATTAGATTTTTTGTGTTTTTTGCATCTCGCCGATTAAGAGCACTAATTCGCAAAACACTTTATCATAATAAATGTAGTCAATCCTGCAAAAGTCATCGAAGATCCAATATTAAAGGGCTTGTGGACGGGACCACTACCACCAGCAGCAAGTCGGGCTAATGAGGAGGCGCAAATGTTAAAACAATACATGCGTGAACAAAAAAAAAGAAAAAGTATCGATAACTGCAATGGAACTTGAACCACCGACCTCACCAGTTCATGTGTTGCTTTAACCAACTACGCCACAGCTGCCGATCGGCTTGAGATGACAAACAAGCCAGTTCTGTATTGTTGTCACGCTAAACCTAAATAACATTTTTGTTCATTTTTTGTATGGACGTAATTTTCACGGCTTTTATCGTTATGTCTAGACGTAGCGCTAGACACTCACGACTATTCAAACAAAGCGCCTAACCAGAAAACGCACACGTCACTTCCGTGCGGCGCAGCAGCCGTTTCTGTGTGGGAATGGCTTGTGCGCCGCGCGGCGCAGCAGTCTTTGCCAACGCCAAAATTGCTAATTCCAAAGGCCGAGTACAAAGACCTTTATTCCTACGTAGGCAGCGCCGCCATAGATGACTGGCGTTTCATGCTCGTCCGGCAGGCGCAGGAAATCTAGGAGGCGTTGCTCCTGCGTGCAGCAACTTCGCTCTTTTCAAGATGGCTGCCTCTGGTGTTCCGAGAGCGCTGCGGTCACGGAGAAAGGAAAGGTGTCTGCGGTAGAGTTTGAGTGTACCCCTTCTAGTACACTGTAGCTGCGGCTTCGCCGTCACCTGTCCAACGCAAGCCGCGAAAACGATTTCTCACCAATGGAGATTTATGCCTCTTGAAGGAAGTGTTGTGTGCTGACCCCTTCAGCAATCCCGCTGCGTGGGAGGACGTGCTGCGAAATGTGATGACAGCGGTAAATCGCGAGCTCACAATTCTCGGCATCAAAAAACGAGTGGACCTCCTCATCGGCTATTTCCGACAGCAGGACCCAGCGAACCTGAGGAAGTGAGTGCTTGCTTACTGTACTTGCAAACGCTGTTCAAGTGCTGTAGATGAAAGTGACAGTCGCAGCGTAACGTGCTTGATTGCTCGCACCGAAGAACAATACGGAGAGCTGGAGAAATCGCTTCATGATATATCGGACCTCATGAGGGAGGCCGATTATGCCCCCAGAACCGCGCCGCGGAAGATAAACGGCATAGGGGCGCCGAAAAAAAAAAAACGGCATGAGGCCGCGACAGCCCGCTCAACTATTGGCATCGGCCAACGCGCGCAGAGCCAAGGCTCTGCTAATTAGGGATGCCGCAATGGCATCTCTACCCGCTTTCCGGGCCTCAGACGACGGACAGTAAAATGGCAAGTAATCCGGAATGGACGCCAACAGCAACCTACCACCTCAACTTGTACTGTGAAATCTGTCAAGTGTTGACTTTAGCGATTTAAGAATGGGGATCGGTGGCATGCATTTCATTGGCAGTGTTCACATAATGAATTGTTGTGACAGAGTGGTCAGACAGGTTACTTAGCTGGAAAATTTTCACTTTAAATATTACATTATTCAGTAATATACTGGCCACTGTGCCTCTTCGTTATATGGCATTGATCCTCAGGCAGTCAATATCCCGGACAGCCCCACGTTATAGATGTGTGATGTACTTAATCTGCACACAGTTAGAAATGACTGAATTTAAACATAATATAATGCTTTGTGTCAACTTGTTGAATTTCTTGCATAAGTTTAGCATACATATTTGTGAATTAACTCATTAACTGCAAAAACAAAAATTTATTTTAACAGTTATGGGGAAGGAAGTTAGTTTTTATTTTGTGCGAATTTCTGCTACAGGGGTCGTTTAGTATCATTAATGACATTCTCACTAATGTGCCTCGTTTTCTCATGTGCAGATTTTTTTATTTACAATACCTCAAAGGACCCAATGAAGGGGTTTTACATGAGGGGTGGGCTATTACAATGGATTAAAAGGGTAGATGTTCGAGCGCTGCTTTAAAGTTGATGATACTGGAGTACTGTACAACGTGAGAAGGAAGGCCATTCTAATCTTGTGCGGTCGTGACTAAAAAGGATGAAAGGTGCGCAGTGGTGTGAGCACTTGGCTGGTAAACAGCTTTTCCATGATTTATGCGGTCTGAATGACGATGGGCTGGCTTGATGATGAGAGTACGATGTGATCCATGATAGAACTTGAAGAACAGGCACAGACAAGCAACACAGTGGCGTGATGAAAGGGTGGAGAGGTTAGCACGAGATTTAAGTTCGGTTACGCTTGACTGATATGAATTATCTGAAAAGATGAATCTTGCCGCATGGCTTTGCACTGTTTCAAGTGTTTTAGTATTTTAACTCTGATGAGGGTCCCAAATAGCACATGCATACTCAAGTTTTGTTCTGATTACTGTCTGATGAGCGAGTAGTTTGACAGAAGTAGGAACTAGATGAAGGTTTCGGTGCAGACAGTCAAGAGCACGATTTGCTTCATTCGTAATGTATGATATGTGAAGAGACCATGTTAAATCAGAACAAAAATGGACACCTAGATATTTGTATTTAGTTACACATGAAATTTGAGTGTTGATGAAGTACACAGGAGATGGGTAGTACTGTCGACGATAAAAAGAGACTAGGGACATTTTGTTTGCGTTAAGGGACATGAACCATGTTTTGCACCAGATTTCAGTCTTATGAAGGTCAGATTGATGTTCATGAACATCTGATGTGTTGTTAACTGGGCGATAAATGACACAATCATCGGTGAAAAGTCTGATGTTAGAGGAAATATTATTCGGCAAGTCGTTAATATATATGAGAAAAAGCAAAGGTCCTAGAACCGTGCCTTGAGGCACACCTGAAATGACGACGTAAAGACGAAAAAAGATTATTAGCGTAAACGAACTGCTGCCAGTTAGTTAAAAAATCACAAATCCAACGGAAAACTAATGAGTGAGTTTTCAGACAGGAAAGTTTTAGGAACAAGCGTTTATGAGGAACTTTGTCAAAAGCTTTCTCAAAGTCTAAAAAGAGTGCGTCTACAGGTATATTTACATCAATGCTAGAGCTAACATCGGTAGTAAACAGAGCTAGTTGAGTTTCGCATGAAACACCTTTCTGAAAGCCATGTTGGTTTTTATGAAAAAAATGAAGAGGTGCAAGAAAGTTGACTATGTGGTAATAAATAACTGTGTTCCATTATTTTAGAGCATACACTTGTGAGCGAAATGGGATGATAGTTTTGGGGTGAGTGCGAGTTACCTTTCTTTGGGATTGGAATGACCTTGCCTATCTTCCAGTCTTGTGGCACCACTCCAGATGAGAGTGATTGCTGGAAAATGTGAGATAAAATCACACTTGTTACAAGTATAGTGTTCTTCAATATTTTTATGTTATTGCCATCTATACTTGTTGATGAAGTGAGCTTTAATGAGTCGATGATTTTGGAAATACCATTGACATGAAATATAATTTTGGACATTGTCGGGTGGCGTACAGAAAGGGCATGGGGAAGGTTACCATCCGGTTCTATGGTGAATACAGAACAGAAGGTTTCATTCAATACTTGCGCAGTATTGTGTTTAGGAATTGAAACATTTTGTTTATCTCGTAGCGCAGTATTGTGTTCAGGAATTGAAACATTTTGTTTATCTCGTAGTGTAATGTTCGATGAAGGGGCAATAGATGATGGGTTAATTGTTTTGCAGAACTGCTTAGGATTTTTTTCTTTATTTTCTTGGGATTTGGTAAGTAGCACTAAAAGGTTGTGTGATGAACAGAGGGATTGTTAATGGCAGATAAATATGACACGGTACTAATATTATGGTGATGAGATGTAAGCAGTAGGTCTAGAATGGTGTATGAGTGTTCTGTTTGTCGAGTAGGTTTAGAGATAAGTTGTGATAGGCCGAATATTAAACAAGAGTTTAGAAATTCAGTTTCAGCATTGTGTTTTGGTGCAGTTAGTGCTACATTTGACCTTGTTATTCCAAGGAAATTGAAATCACCAAATAAAATAAATGGGGCGTTTGGAAAAGCAGTTGTGACAGAATAGATTGCATCATGGAAGTGATTTGTGAAAAATGCATTTGCATCAGGTGGGCGGTAACATACTCCGATTACAACAGGTGAATTAGACGCTTGCACAAAAAGGTTTTCTTATGGACAGGGTACATCAACTATGGTGCACTGCACGCTGTTATGGGCGGCTATCATGACACCACCACCACGTTTGTTTTGTCGGTCGAGCCGAAAAAGATGAGGCAACAGCAACCGATTTGCTGTTGTCAACCTATGAGGATGACCTCAGTGAGCCACCACATAGAGGTGATGCGACCGCAGCACAACCAGCCCAGCTGGAGAGGTCCGGCTGCTGCACAGGGTGTGCCGGCTTCTGCACTAGATATGTGCAAAGTACATTGGATGCAAAATATTTTTTTTATTTACTCATACACAACATGTACAGCAGTGCACATTAAAGAAACCATAATCTTTTATATTCATAGGCGAAAAACGCTTGAGAAGCAAGTGCACCTTTACTACTATGCTAATCTATATTCTTTAAGACTGCTACTTGCGGAAATTCGCACATGAAAGTTTTTATGCATGAGGCTGCAACACAAGTTACAGCGTGTAATCATTGTTATGCAAAATACTATATAACAATAATTAAAGAGAGATATTTTAGCTAATATTTTAGCTAATATGCTCAGTGCCTAATTTCTGTTGATCATTCATGCTCTTGTAGCACAGGATACCTCAGAAGCAGGGAATATGGAGGGCAGTGACGCTGATCATGACGCTCAAGGGCCTCTTCGTGTGCCGGAACAGCAGAAATACCCACATTCTGCTGTTCTGACAGGTATTGCAAATCAAATTTGCATGATTTTTCAAGTTGCACCAGATGATGCATAGCTCTCATTGCATTGAAACAACATACATGTGCTACATGTGATTCCTTTGCTTGATTTTTTTTTTCAATGCAAATTTGAGGCTTGGCATTCATCATACCCAAGTGTGATAAGATGGTGCTGATCTCAGAGTAAATTAGTTATGAGCTGCAGCAATTCAGAAGTATGTCATTTGTGTTCTACTTCATTTTATAGGAATCAGAGGCCTCCGGGCCCTTGGACTCCAGCACCTTCTTAAAAGAGAAGATAATGAGTTTCTTGTCCGGCAAAAAGAAATAGAGCTGCAACACCGACGGCTTGACCAGGGGGAACGACGCATGGCACTGGAAGAACGAAAAGTGGCGTTGGATGAAGAGCAACTGAGAATGGAGGCTTCAGCGGCACAATGCGACCACTGAAATTCTGCATGGCTTAAGCAACAAGCTCGAAGAATTAGAAAAAAAAATTACCTGCCTACACAAATAAAGACACTGTGTCAGAGGAAGCAGCTCAGTTCTTTGGTCTCAAATATTCCTCCAGCGGTGGAAGTTCAACTTCAAAGTATTGAAATACCTTTGAGCCGTACATACAAGTGTGGCAATTAGCAAGTATTGCGCCGACTTCGTACATGTGTGACACATTCTGCCATTTGAGTCTCTGGTTTTTACGAAAATCCAGAAAAGCAAACAAGCCTGCAATCTTTCCAAAACACCATTCGACTGCTTCTCTACGAGAACTCGTTCTCTTGTTCAAAGCCCGCTGCTACACAGTCACGTTCTCGTCGTAAGGTTTCGGCAGCAGTGGATAGGCAGGGTCACCATACAAACAAAAGCTGTGGCCTATGACAAGCTTTTCTAGCTTGCGATAGGTGTTGCTTTTTTGGAGGATACTGAAAATACAGAAGCACATGAAAACATTTTGCCACATGATATATGTCACTGATTGCTTCATAAAATTCTTGCCACTTCCCAGTAAATTTACACAAATCTTGAGACGACTGTGTAGTGTAGATAGAACCAGCATGGCATTACCTGTGACATGAGTTATAACTGAAGACATGTTGCAGAGTAGCAAAGAAAACTGGACCACAGCATTATAATGATAACTGGGGCATGCATTTCTCATTTTACCTTGCATCTAATTCTCGAAATAACAGTTCACAATTCTTTCAGGTTCTCTTTGCAATACCATTCGATTTCAATAATAAAATATCTCAAGAGATACGCAGAATGGGTCTCGTTTTATTTAGAAATAATATTTGTGAAATCAGTTGAGACGCGATCACTTCCACAAGACTGGTGCAATGCAGTTGTAGTTCCGATTTTTAAAAACGGTAACCGCTCGTTAGTAAACAATTACCGGCCCATATCCTTCACTTCAGTTTGCTGTAAAGTTCTGGAACATGTATTAGCAAAACATATTCTTAGTTTTCTTGATTCTAACCAGTTACTTTGCACAAGCCAACATGGGTTTCAGCATGGTCTTTCTACTCTGACACAATTAGCTGAAACGCTCCATGATTTCAATTAAAACAGCGATGCCCTTCTGCAGACTGATGTAATTTGTGCCGATTTTAGGAAAGCCTTTGATAAGGTCTCTCATTGTAAATTACTTTTCAAGCTTGAAAGATCAGGAATAAGTGAAGAAGTATTAAAATGGATAAAGGCCCATTTATCCACACGTCAACAGGATGTAAAATTGAAAATTACACTTCAAGACTACTGGCCTTGTACTCGGGCGTTCCCCAAGGATCTGTTTTAGGACCAATTCTTTTTCTGATATTTGTTAATGATTTATGTTCAATAGTTGAGGCTCCCATTAAAATGAAACTTTTTGCAGATGACTGCTTGATTTATTCCCCAGTTATTTGCAAAGGTGACCAAATTAATATGAACAGGTGCTTACAGGCATTAGATCAGTGGTGTATAATATGGGACATGGAAGTAAACTATAGCAAGACGACATTTACGCATATTCACCTAGTGGGCGAGAATTGTCATTCATGTATCACATCAGAAGTCACCCTTTAAATAATGCCGATTGTTTAAAATACCTAGGAGTGAGTATTATGCACACATTGAAATGGCACTCGCATATAGATAACATCTGTTCTAAGGCAAACAAAAAACTGTATTTCCTTAAAAAAAAACGAACATGCCACACCAGATGTAAAACTAACTGCTTACGAAACATTCATACGCCCTGTCTTAGAGTACGCTAGTATTGTATGGTCGCCTCACTAGAAGGTGTTGTGGACAGAAATTGAAAGAATACAAAAATTAGCAGTCCGTTTCATATGCGGTAGATACCGACGCACACACTCAGTCACAGCTTTGTTAAAGTCATGTGAGCTTGAGTATTTAGAATATCGCAGGCGAAAACATCGCATCAAATTTCTTTTTAAGATTATAAGCGGGCAAACAAAGATAAATAAGGATTTATATATTCACTCCCCTGGGAGGCGATGTGATCGTCTTAATAATAGTAGAGCAATTCAACCTTATTTCACATGCACGAATGCTTTCCGCCATTCCTTTTTCCCAGACACAATAGATATGTGGAATAGTTTACCCAATGCGGTTGTGCAACAAACAACATCAGTGGATTTTGAAAATGCATTGGACGGTTTTCTTTGTAGTGATGCGTGCTAAATTCTGTTGTCAGCATTTATTCGTTGATTTTTATGTGTGTAGTCACTGTTGTTTGTTTCTTATTTTTTTATTGTTGGTGATTCTTTTCGTATTTATATGTGTTTTTGAATTTTTCTTTTTTGTGCAAACGCTATGTACTTTGTGACACCCTCCCTGTAATGACCCCAAGCACGGGGTTGACAGTATCAAATAAATAAAAAATTAAATAAATAATATGCTGCTTTTTGCTGTAACCACAATTAGTTGTCCCAGATTGAGTCTACTTCACAACAATATTAAAAAGTGATAGCTTGTTTGCTCAAGTAGCACAGAGCATTCCCTCAGATAGGTGCGATGATGCTTTTTTTAATGTTGTTAATATAGGATAGGGCTTCGTATAACAGTACTAACTTGTCTGCGTTCTACCGTAGCTGTGGCATTGCACGTACGCGTCCGCTTCAGCAACGGGAGGTGCGGGGTTCGATCCCCAGTGCCGGCCGGCCACCCACCGGTAGCTAAACAGGGTACAGGCGGGCTTCGAGGGGCTGTGACGCGTCGCCCCAGTGGTGAAGATTACTCTGCCTGGATACCCCCAACACGCTGCGCGGGGACCCCGGAACTTGTCTGCGTTATGTTGGCTGCCAACATATGACCGTTCAGTTGGTAAATGATTTCATGAAGGTGCATGATGGACTGATATTCAAGGGCGTGAATACGCTTCTGCGCTGAAAAGGACCATTTCTGGTCCTTCGGTGGACGGCAATTGGCCCGTGCTGTCCTGTCAATGAAGCCCAAACAGTTGTGTAACTGCACCCCTTTGTAATGCACAGCCTGGGATAAAATGTTATGTTAGATTATTATGAACAAAAAGATTAACAAACTTCATACCTTGGAAAATAGTTGGAGTTTAGCGATGTCTAGTCAGGTGTGGTTATTCACACCTCGCAGCAGATGTCAAACGTACCAAAAGAAAAGTTTCCACTATGGGTGCGCAGTATGACATTCTATACTCCTTTGGGGAGCAACTTGCTCCATACAGTCATACCAGTATATAAATTTGGTTAATTGATGCATGAATTCTGCTCGCATCACTGCACGCCAAAAATTGTCAAAAACTGACAAAATTTTGGCAAAAATCCACTAGTCGTCAACTCACTGAAAATCTAGAACAGTTTTAAAGGGGCCCTGCAACACTTTTTGAGCATGGTTAGAAAACGCTGCCAATCAGTAGTAGAGGCTCCCGACAACACGCGAGCCAAATATTATAGCACAGCGCGTGGCCTGGAATTCACGATAAATTATCGAAGTCAGCTATAAATTCTGTTCCCTAAAAATCACGTTACAGGCCCAAAAATCACATGTCAATGACCCATCTATCAGCTATTGGCTGATTTTAATATGGCGCGCTCGCTCGTTACAGAGATCGCCACGGGAGGCCGCCACTTGCGTACACGCGATCACACTGACAAAGCCGCGCATTCGAAGAAAAAAAAAGTGCTCAAGGTCGCGAAGCGCGCATGACGTTTTAGGGGCGAAGCTCTTTAAGGCGTGGGTCTGTACATACCATGGTGATTGTTGTTGGGGATGTACGTAGCCACTGGTGACACATACCCACTCTAGCGCAAGAATGCACCATTCATACTCGTTGGTGATTTCAACGTTGATATCGCAGACACGACCAATAATTGGCTTATCCAACATGTGGCTTCTAGATATGCACTCAGGTGTATATCGTATGACCATATGAAACCAACCACGATCCGAGGAACAAGCACTGACCTAGTATTTGCGAATTTTCAACTGCAACCCATACAGGAACCGCTCACCCTTAATTTCATGGACCATAAAACCGTCATAATGAAGGGACATCGCAAGCCATCCATCGTCTCTAAGCACAAATAAAAGTTGATTTCTATATTACACACGTGGTGTTTCTCATGATGTCTTTAGATCATGATCTACTGGGTGAATTACACACGGAAGATTCGCGGTTTTACTGATGATTCTCTCCGGAACTTCGCCCACTCGTCATCATTTACCCCTGGATATGCTGTGATTTTTTTTTTCTGTGGCCCTGCCATCTCTCTCTTTCGTCAAGACGAGAGAAGAGAGAATGCAATTGCAGCATGTGACAAACCTTTGTAACTCCACTCGCACTGGACGGATTCTTAAAATTTTTAAATTTTAATTTCTTAAAATTTTAACATTCTTTAAATTTTATGGCACATCAAGCAAGATTTAAATCAATAATATTAGCCTTATGGAGGAAATTGTGTCGACAACTGAACACTGATATCAACTCTTGACCAATTATGTATCAACGAAAACAATACCCGAGAAAGATTCTTCACGCGTTGCATCATCAACCAGAGATGATAGGACTAAAGCTACTGACATTTGAAATAAATAACCACAAATTATCCCATCACGACATCTTGACGTTAACAAACTTTTTACAGTAGCAGTAACGCTAAAGGTAGAGTTACAGCTTTCGATGCATCACAAAACCTTCCGTTAAAGATTGTCCATAAATACTGCAGTGGATGTTTCGGTGTTATGCATGGTTATGAAGATGCAGAGCACGACCAATTTAGGAGATGCAGATGACTAACTATACATTTTATGGGATATGTTTTTTGCCATTTCTTTAGAGTTCACTGGATTGTGTTGACAAGTGAAGACACCATGAAGTGAAAGGTATAAAAATCACAGCATATCCACGGAGTGAATGATGATGAGTAGGGTGAAGCGTCCATTAGTTCATCCATGCTTCTGTCCGTTCGTTCGTTCTTGCTTCCGTTCGTCCGTACGTGCATCCGTCCGTGCGGCCATTCATGGGTCCATCTGTCCGTCCGTGCGTCTGTCTGTATGTCCGTCTGTTTAGTGAACACTCCAAGTATCATAATATCGCATCGTTTCATCATGTATTGTTTATGTACAAGTACCGCCATCTAGCGGACATTCTAAGAACTAAACTCCTCCGTGCATCCGTCCGTCCGTCCACCCGTGTGGCCAGTCGTAGGTCTATCTGTCCGTCCGTCTAGGGAACACACCAAGTACCACTATCTAGCTTTTTTTTTTCATCACATTTTGATTACATACAAGTACCGCCACCTAGCGGATATTCCAAAAACTAATCTCCCCGGTGACACAAACCCGATAGAGGTGGTTACTACGGTCTACAGAGGACGATCGGGTGACACCTCAAGAAGCTTCGCCCCTAAGAAGTCACAACATATCCACAGAGTGAATGATGATGAGTGAGCGAAACTCCGGAAGTACATAAATAAACCGTGAATCCTTCGCGAAGTTTACCCAGTCAATCATAAAAGATGTGAGAAACAATGTTTATATGCACAAATAATTTTTTTTCGCAAAGGTAGTGAGACGTGGCTTCCGTTCTCGTTTATTACAACTGATTTATGGTCGGTAAAGTGAAAGGAGAGTGGGTCGTGGATCGGCCGTAGTGGAAAGTTTGTAGAATGATGTTCCTCGGATAGTTGTTGCTGCATGTGATCATACGATATGCATCTTAGAGCATATCGAGATATCATGTACAAGCGCACGCCGCAGCAGCTTGCCGAGCCCTCCACTCCGCCGCCTTGTCTGCGTCGCTCATACTCGAAGCGCGCTGGCTGCCGAGTGAAAGAGGAAGCGCGTCAAGAGTGAACGCATTTGATAGAATTGGCCCTTGGAAGTCGCCTATATCACACTACTACGCAGCGGCGCGAGCGAATTTATTCAACGAGAGCGCAGATTCGCCGTCTTGTCTCTTATCACACTAAAGCACGCGTATCCTGCGCATGGGAGAGAAGCTAGTGCCGCAGCGCCATCTAACGAGCACTCTGACTACTAGAGGAGACTACGATGGACAACGATAAATTAATCTACGCCCTAAATAACTTCGCCCCTAAAAAAATGAACCACCACTATACCAAAGGTGTAAAAGCGAGAAGCGGGGTGTGTATCAAAATGCATGAATATAAAGTAAGCAAAAGTGAGAACGTAATAGTCGCGGCAGGAAATTACGTTATTATTAGATGGTAGCCGTGAGTTATGACATCCAACTGTAATGCACACTAGAGGTCTCAAAGACACAGCCCAAAAAATGTATATTTCATAATCGGCCTCCCGGTTAGATTTAAGTCCTTCTTTAAATTGGTATAGAAATGTTTTTAATCCTTACGTAAAATCCTCTTCAAAAATGATACAGATGTAGGTTATGGCAAAAGTTTTTTTTTTTCAAATGGTGAGGTTAGGGGACATTTCATTCAAACTAGCGTCCTTCCCTCCCCATTGTTTCTCTCTTTCTACCCACGTCCAGTGTATCAGCCATTGTGGGACCATGTTTTGCGACGGCGGTCTTATAGATTAGGCGACTTTGAGACCCCTATTGCAGACTATGATAAGGTGCGTAAAGAAATTTATTTGACCCTTGTACACGTATAACATGTACACGGCAGAATACAGCACGTTATGTTGAAAGGAAGTTACAAGAATTTACTTTATAGTTCGTGCCCACAAAATTGGATGTCTTCATCTTCGTTGTCATCATTGACGAGCAAGAGAGGCAAGCATGAGCCGTAATTTGTGAGCCTTGGCTCGTTAGTGATCTTTCCTTTCATTGGCAATTTCTGGATTTTCGAGGTGTCTGATTTTCAAGTTAAATTCTTTTTTCACTTAACTATATGATAATATTCTAAATGATCAATTCTTATAGATACGCTGCTTTAACGAATGTGGAATCATAGGTCACTGATATTTATGGATACTTTGAGTTGCGATGACATCGGCTGGAGTCACACTAGTAAATAGTGTCCTTTCCTTGTTTGCGGTGGTAATTTCATGCCTTTTTTTAATATTTATTACAACGCGCAATCACGTTTTTTCTTTTTCGCAGAGGGTTTGCATTAGGAAGTGGCATGATCAGTCCCATCGAAAGCAACATCAGCGTGAACGTTGGCCAGGCAGCGATCGCTAGCGCGTGGCGTGGTCCCGATAGAACGGGAAGAGGCCGATGTGGTTGAGTATAGAAGACAACAACGTTCCTGACAACCTGCAGAAGAGTGCCGTTGTCGCCCATGTGGTGTAGCGACAGCTTCGCTCAAGCATCGTTCGCGGAGGCTATCTCGCACAGTGCCGCACGATCGTGATCGGCAGTGAAGCAATGGCTAACGTTGCTAGCTGCTCCTGATTTGGTCACCGTGCACCACCTCGAAAAGGATGGATGAGATGCAAAGACCGATCCACGCCACCGCCACCCCACGACTCGCCATCGCCGCCACCTTCACCGGAGCTCGGAGCTCCTCCACCACCGACACCCCTGAACGTTGCTTCATTCTGGAACCAGTCTGGTGCCGCATCTTGACTCTCAGACAAGATCGCAAGAGCGGAAGCGAGCTCACTGTTGGAGTGGCGGTCGTAGAACATCATCGCTTTAACCAGCCTGCCGGCCACTGGGACCCACATGGTACACATACTCGTCGATTGACTGCGGCAAGTCATGGTTAATGACATGGCGCACATCTTTGATGTCCAAGCCTTGGGCAATTGCTGCAGTGGCCACGATCACCAGGCAGGTGGCCAGGCAAAAGTGGAGCATGCCCTCGTGGACTACTCCAACATGCAACAGTGGGGCCAGCATCGAACGCTCGTGCTTTCCGGTACATGACCGGAATCTATTTAGATGCCGGAGCGCGGGTATCTGGACAACTCGGTCATAATCTTGGTGGGCATTCTGGGTGGGGCCAACTCCGACGTCTAGCAGCAGGTCTACCAGTTGACCCAGTTTGAGAAGCGCCAGTAGCTTCAGGACATTGCCGCCGAGGTGCACGGTGGCTGACCACTGCAGGAGGCTGAAATGACTGACGCTTTGACGAGCTACACTACGGGCGGCTTTTGCCTAGGCCGAGGCCACGGAGTTGCAAAAATGTGATGAGTGGAGGAGCACCAGCTGCTGGGCATCCGGGTGTGGACCTGTCAAACAATGGTTGGGAAGGCACCACAACAGACTCCTCAGGCCGGTGCGCGGGAGGCCAGTCCAACGGCGCACCAGCAGGGTCCAGCTGCATGGGGCAACGTCAATAGTACTGCCAGCTCTGGCTGGAATGACTATGGGGCAGCTGACACCAACGATGGTGCAGGCACAGCGGCCTCGAACGACTCCTGGCAAGGGGAAGAGTCGAGCAACGGCTGGTAGGAGAAGCGCAGTTCGAGCTTTTGGTGAGGCTACAGCAGCTTTTTACTGTCCCGAGTGGTGACCCTTCCCTTGGTGGTGGTGGCCGCTCTATTCGGGGAGGCTGCTTCAAGTGTGGTCAGGAGGGCCACATGAGTCGGGATTTCCCGACAGCTTCCAGCGATGACAGACCCAAGAGGGTCTCACTGCTTCGTGGCGCGGGTCGTGCCGGGGACCGTCGCGTCTTGCTCAACGACGGGCACGGGTCGTCTGGAGTCACTTGTCGACACTACAACACCACGCAAGCATCGTTAACGGAGGCCATCTCGCAGAGAGACGCACGGTCATCATCGCCACCACAGCTTCTATCCTACGCTGCTAGTTCCGGTTGCATTGGTCACTGTGGACCACTTTGAACCAGGCTTACATGACCATTGTCAACCACTGCGTGGGCACCATCAACGGCACCGGTTCACACATCGTGGATCCAACCGAGGGCTCACCACAGGCGCAGTCACCACCACCGGCTGCTTGTGAAGTACCTCGTTGTCCTGGTGGTGCGAGCCTTCGGTAACCTTAAGAAGGGAACTATCAGCAGAGACATGTAGATGATGCTCGTGAATTACAATTTTCTGAACGTTTAACGTTCTTTATTCGAATCTATGATTCGATAGTACGCAATTTACGTATATAGGACGAGTATACTGAGTTCAATTCGTTACTATATAGGCGCGAAAAAAGCGATATCGCCCCCATAAACGTGCAAATAAGTATCGTAAATATGGATTGAAAAATAATAAGAGTACTAAACTCTGGTTAATCCACGAGTCTGCTGCCACATCGCATTTTCGGACGCTGTTATTCTGGATGTGTTGTATGTTCTTTTTCGTTTTCTTACGCTGGTACTCTGTTCTACGAAGAATATTGGATATGACCTGTGTTTCATATCATATTTCTAAACAGGTGTATCTCATATTGTTAATTGATTATTTACGCTGCATATAACAAGCTATTTTGTGTTTGCATTACTGCTAGGAAGTACTTAATTAGGTTTGTCTGTGCGAATTGGAAATATACTGCGTTTATTGCACGTGTGTGTTACTTTAGTTTTCTCTTTATTATGACTTACTTGACTTAGCAAACCAATACGCATTTCGAATATTGTATTTTTGTACAACGGATTATGAGGGTTCTGACAGGTATTGTTATGCTATGCATGTACCATAGAACTGGGCAGAGATACACAAAAGTATTCCGGGATACATATATCGAAATACATGTGCTGGAAGCCTATTATACAGGTACAGATATCACTTGGCAAATGATTGGGGTGTATCGAAAACACTTTTGTACAAAAGCGAGAAACGTATGCCGGAATACAAATATATGTATAGATGCAAGAGTATATAGAGATACCTAAATATATTTTAGTTTCGTGGAGGCTGATGTTCCAGATATATATTTATTAAGTGCAGCATAGTATTGTCAGTAATGAACGTTTCAGTAGATCAAAAATGCAAGTCTGCCATATCAACTAAATCACCAATGAATTCCAGTAAGTTCAGACGAAAGTACATCTTTATTTTATATGCACCATCAGTTTTTCTCAGAAGGTTGATGTGTTATTTGCACATCGTTAACAATGGCTTCGACTCAAGACTCATGAAACAGCGAAGTGTGTATCATAGAGGACGCGCAGAAGTTCACGTTATAACTAATGAATACCAAAAGAACACCAAAAAATGACCGCAGTTTCCCGAGTGGGAACACTGGTTAGCATGCGGAGCATATATGTTGAACTGCGATAAATGTGGTTTGTAATTTGCGACATGCGTATGTGTTATGAGTGAACACGAGTGAACACGCACGCACGTATGCTGCGAAAGACGATGTTTATTGATGAGACGCTTTGGGTATTTTGAGCAAGATGGCTTTATGGTCCGTAAAGTGAAGGGTGAGGGAGTCTGGTTGCAGCGGTCGAAGGTCGAAATTTGCAAAGACGTGGTCGATGCACGTCCCGCGAACCGTGGTCGGATGGTGTTTGCCGTCGTACGTTGCCCGTTTCAGCGAGTGCCGCGACTCCATGTAGTCGACCACCCAATCGTCCTTGATAACGTCGACGTTGAAGTCGCCAACTATCACGAAGGGTCGTCGTTGCGGTCGTTGTTTCAGGTATTCTTCTACGACTTCATCGACGTACTTCTCCACGGCGGCACGCGAGCTCAAAACGCGCCCAACCCCGGCGTGCGCATGCGTGCGTTAGCATACAGCTGGCGCACGTAAAACTAAAGGTCGCGCTGCGCGCGGAGGGGGAGAAGTGAGCGCAGCGCGCGCTGTATTGAGAGGAGGAAGGGATGCACAGATGGCTGGCGGAGGAGGAGGGGAGGCTGCGGACGGTGACGGTGCATGACTAGCCCCTAGTATAACATGCTCCGCGTGTTAAAAAGTAGGGGCTGTTTCCCTGGCATTGAGAGAGATCTAGGCTCGTCAGCTCTGCCGCCTCGATTCTGCCGTTGGCGGCGTCACAAAATTTACAACACGGCCCCTTCAGTGCGGGTGGGGACCCTTCGCCAATATCCACGTATCGCCTCCCACCAGCGCGCCTTTGTTTGGCTTAGCACAGAAAAGTCTTCGTTTCCCTCTTCGAGACACATCAGCTCAATTTCGAGAAAAAATGTAGCGAGATACCCTTGTCTTGTATTGTATCGCGATACATCATAAAATGAGTTCGCTATTGAGATAAATACATTTTTCAAATACATTTTGGTAAAGAAAAGCAGATACTGAAAAGTATCTCTAAGATATTGCCGCAACACTCTTGTATTGCGCTAATATCGAACATAAAATTTTGCGAATCTTCTATAGTAATACTGCCCAGACTTGCAGCTTTTGTACTTTTCCTGGTATAATCCAAGAAAAATAAAGAATCTGAATTTGAACGCTGGTTATGGCGATCCACTTTTACAGCACGTACTCAGTACGAGGAATCTTGTCATAGTCGTCGTCTTTAAGCTATATGGAAGCTTCAGTTACAGAAATGTCGCCTTACTATAATATATTAATGGTGCTTCTATATATCGCAACTTTTGGTGTCTTAAAATAAAGTTTTCACTGAAACTTTTTGTTCATTCGAGTACACGATGTTAGTGAATGAATAAATAAAATGTTGCCGACAGTGTGAAGGCAACTTGATATTGCAAAAGTAACTTAATTAATAAACTTATTGTTACTAACGGCTCTCGGTATGTCGCAAGACGTCTGAACGGCCCTGGAATTTTTCGCACGGAATACTATAGGACAAACTCATCGGAGTTATAAATAATAGCAGGAAGCATGACGTAGCCCCACCGCGGTGGTCTAGTGGCTAAGGTACTCGGCTGCTGCCCCGCAAGTCGCGGGATCGAATCCCGGCTGTGGCGGCTGTATTTTTGATGGAGGCGGAAATGTTGTAGGCCCGTGTGCTCAGATTTGGGTGCACGTTAAAGAACCCCAGGTGGTCAAAATTTCTGGAGCCCTCCACTACGGCGTCCCTCAGAATCATATGGTGGTTTTGGGACGTAAAACCCCACAAATCAATCAATCAGGAAGCATGGCATACCAATTCACGACCTGCAGATGAGACTGCATGTCTTGGAGTATCATTTTGTCATTCGACCAGCAAATCACTTCATTCGTATTTCTACACAACTGAGGAAAACGGGATGCAGGCAGCTAAAAGACTTAGGCCCGTATTCACCATTCAACCTTATCTTTATCCCTCTGGTTGCCTATCATTTCTGTCACCCTAATGAGCTGCATAAACAAATATGAAGGCAACATTCACAAACCTACCCGAGTTATCTCTTGCCCTGCTCACTTTTTCTTTATTTAACGCTCACTAAGGGCACAAGAATAATCAGGAAAATTGTTATGCGGTTGGTTTGAGAATGCGGACTAAAACTCATTCTGAAGAGGAAATAAGGGTCTGTGATGAACACTAACGTTGTCACAGCATGTGAAGAACAAATCGTGTCGACAAGTAACGCCATTGAAGACGTGGTAGAACAGCCCTGCCGTGGTGGTCTAGTGGCTAAGCTTTACTCGACTGCTGACCCGCAGAGCGTGGGATCGAATCCCGGTTGCGGCGGCTGCATTTCCGATGCAGGCAGAATTGTTGTAGGCCCGTGTGCTCAGATTTGGGTACACGTTAATGAACCTCAGGTGGTCGAAATTTTCGGAGCCCTCCACTACGGCGTCTCTTGTAATCATCTCGTGCTTTTGGGACGTTGAGATATCACCATCATCAAAAGTTTCCATATCCCTCCTTCTTTCCCTCATTCTCATCATCACATCTCCTTATCACTCTCACTTCTTTTACCAACCTCTGCCCTGCTGCGGTGGTCTAGTGGCGTAGTGGAGGGCTCCAGAGCCAAATTTCCGGAGTCCTCCACTACGGCGTCTCTCATAATCATATTGTTATTTTGCGACGTTAAACCCCTCAAATCAATCAATGCAATGCTAGCAAACCCGAACATTTGAACCAATATGGCTTCCATGAAAGTAGTGTTTCTACCCTGTTCTGGAGGAGAACAGCAAGTGACCCTAGAGGAGTGAGCAGATTGTTTTGCCACCTGTTGACCTTGACACCCACCATAAACGCACTATTTGTGTTTTGTGTTGCCGCTCCCAAGGTGACGCGAATGTCAGCTAACTTCCGAAAAATGCGGGTCCGAATTTTGAACTCAGTTTCCCAACTCGTTTAGTTTAATTGAGCAACTTTGGGTGGTAATAGCTAGTGCCTGTATTATATATATATATATATATATATATATATATATATATATATATATATATATATATATATATATATATATATATATATAAGAAAAAGGGTCATTGCGGCGTATTCACATCTGTTAAGCTTAGGTTCAAGACCATTCGTGCAGATGTCATCATTGTGCTCTACACCATTTCAAAAACGAAACTGATACTCTTATACAACAACAAAAAAACAATTACGGTATAAGTTTAGCGTCCCCCCCCCCCAAAAAAAAAGGACATGAAAGTGAACATCATAGGCGCTTGCTCACAGCTTAAAATATTTACCATTTAAACTTGACGCTCGACAATATTCTAAATCCCGCGCAAACGCATCGTGCGCGAGTCAAAAACAAAAAACCAAAAGAACACGTTTTTTTTGCCTCTCTTTCTTCTTTCTTCTTTGCGCCGTAATAAATCACCTCTCTGTTTTTGCTTTGAAAAAAAAAACAATAATATTGGTAAAAACTTACGTTTAAAATAATAAATTTAGGTATTTTTGTTACAACAAAAGTAGTTGTAAGTAAAATAAAGTGTAGTTAAAAAGTCAAACGTTCGAACATTTAGCGCAGTATAGAAATTGTTGGCTCACAACGTTGTGATCAGCATAAAATGGCTACAACTTTAGGTAGCAGAGCTCCGTCAAAGCGGCATAAATGGTCCTTTGCTTTTTCTCAGAGGTAAGTACGAGTGTGTTGCCGCCTACGATGGCTTTTTGTGAGGACAATGTGAAAGTCTATTCAGCGTATTTATTTCAACCAACACCCGTTGTGCTGCACCGTTTCTTTCTCGCCACACAGGTGCAGCCGAGTTGTGCTCACTGGTGACGTTGCGAAATAGTTTTATGATAACAGATTTAGGCAAACATCACTTTTCTTTCTTGAAATTGTGAGACCTAGAAGGCTTGTTCTTCATGGCCGTCTACGCCTGTTGTTCGTTTGTTCTTAGCACAGGTGTAAAACGTGCCGGTGCGTTCCTGAGGAAAATGCTACCATGATTTCACCTCGTGTATCAGCGCGTATGCCTGGGCTTTGAGAATCTTCATGTCTTCATGCTCTGTCGGCAGTGCCGCAACGTTGTTTCATGAATTGTCCGAGCCGTGTAGGTCAGGTTGGTGAACCGTGTTATCGCTTCCAACTCGCAAATATGGTGCAGCGCAATGTGTTCACGAATGATTACTGCTCGAACCGCATCGTGAAAATCGTATTGAGCACGTGGATGTTGCCGTAATAAAATAATTCAGTGCGTAGCCTTTCTACATAGCCTCAAATATGACTGGTGCTTAGCTTCTTCTCTTGTACATTTCGTGGGTTACACTTGAAAGTTGTTGTTTTTTTAAATAAACGAAAGTTATTGACATTAGCGCTGTGTTTCTGTTTCGTCCTGCAGACGAGCTGATAGAGTGACGGAGCTGGCTTCACCTCCGGGGTTTAGTTCATCCCTTGGACAAGGGCACAGTGAAGCTAGTCGTGAGACAGAAGCAAACCTTATTGTGAAGGTAAAATGTCTTTTCATGATAATATCTGCCACTTCATCGTGTAGTGAATCTGGATGGCATGAACATCTCGTATGCAGACACCTTCATTTTTAATGCACTGAAACTCCTCTAAACTAGAGTGACGTTACTACCAAGAGGACCAGCTTAACTTTGATGCAATGGAAAATGTGTCGTGCATGGCTGTGTACAGGTCACTTGACGTAAAATTCGTATCATTGGCTGATTATCCCATGGAGGCTTAGCACAGCTGAAGTGCTGTGATGCTAAGCTTAGTGACACAAGTTAGGTTCCTCACCAATTCGAATGTTGCGATGGGGGCAAAATTCAAGAGCAGCCATGTATTTACATTTTGAGACATGTCATAGAACCCCAAAGGGTCAATGATCCAGAGTACCTCGTTATGTTACTCTGAATCATTTCGTTATAGCACATAGAAGTGTTAAAATCTTGTATTGCAATTTCATTTGATTAATAATTCATAAAGCAATACTTTCCCAGTTGTAATGTCTCAGTAGTGGAGGGCTGTGTAAAAAGTTTTGCTCATTGAAGCCCCTTCAACATGTACAGCATCTCAGCATTCTGCCAGCATGAATGCAGTCTCCATGGCAACGAATTCATTTACCTTCATGTGACCGGCTCAGTGATTCTTAATGGTTACTGAAGGAGTGGCATGTGGTGGAATCGTTTGATTTTCCCAGTAGTATAACAAAAAATTTAAAAATTATATCTTCTTGAATTATGCTCAAGTGTGTCTTCTAAATAATTACAAAAAGTGCAAAATCGAAAGCATAAGAATTCATACTACTCAATGGCCATGCGCATTGAGGCAGTAGTTGGGGATTCAAACTGCTGGTGCTAATGGGACACCATGAGCATTGGCACAAAAATTTTGCGGTATCTTTTTCGTTTGTTTGTTTTTTTCTTTTTCAATAGGTACTATATGACCACTTATCATGGCGTGAAACGTAGTTTCTGCGAGTGTGCAATGGTTATTTGGAGACGTTCTGAAAGTGCCCAGTCTCGGTTCTGGTTTTAAAGAGTATTGTTAGGTGGGAGCATACGGGGGCAAGGTGAACACAGCCGGTCACATGACCACGCATATAATTGGGGGGACCCTCAAGCTTTGCCTTTAAGAGTTGAATGCATTAGCGATAATCTGCCCCTGCTGCGTACTTCAAACCCTTAATGCATAAAATCTTTTCGCACTTGCTATGCACCCACTACGTGGCCTCAAGAGAATAAGTGCAGTGATGTATGTGCCTTTTATAGTAGGTGATAGGCTTTAAACAATGAATTCATTATGATAATCACGTCGTGACACCCGATTCCAATGTACGCTTTTAACACGCATTATTACTGCAATATTTCAATCAATCATTTTATTTTCCACTTAGCAAATGAAGGGCATTGGAAAAAAAAGCTCTTGTGAACTTGATTAGGCTTCCCAGCCGGTTACAGTTCGGCAAGCAGTGACAGCATACAAAAACTGGCAAACACAAATAGAAGCACAAAAAAGCATACATCATTCTTACACATAGTCACCGAAAGAACAATATGTGTACATACAGTCCAGGGGGGGGGGAATAAATAAAACTACTACATGTGAAAGATAAAGCTCAAAACTGACATTTTACTTGTCTAATGAAGAAATTATGCAGCTTTTTTCATGCTTTGTTTCATGCAGTATCATGAAGCATGTGTACAGGACACGTGTGTTTGTAAAGCATGAATGTTACTTGCACTGCATTTCTAGGGAGAAAAAGTAATTTTCACTTTATTCACTAGCAGACGTGTGGCTGTGTGGTAGAACGCCCACTTGTCACTCAAACCACCCAGGTTCGATCCCCACTGAGACCCAGAATTTATTCTTACTTATTTTGTTTGCATCCTGCCTAATGTTTCGGTCGCGCACAAGATAACGAGTTTTCACTCACAGCCAACAACATCGACACAGGCCCCGGAATTTCTGCGAAACGAGCTCCTTAACACTATCTGTTGAAACTGTGAGGATGGCGCCGCGTGCACAAGCGGGCGCTTCACTGACAGCCAGCACACGCGAAGCCGCAGGCACGGAGGAAGAAATTGGAATTAGCACAACTGCAAGGCGCATGCCAGCAACCAGCCAACACAAACTCGTAACATAGGGTTATTTACATTGACCCTGCATTGTCTGCATCGTGAGTGGCTTCGCATTGCGCTCAGTCATGCAGCGTACACTTTAAAATTGATTTTGAATATTTTCTAGGATATATTTGCTCTTGATTTCTCGTAGATGTTGTGTATGCCTCCACATAACCCTATCTCTCTCATTATCTTGCCTTCAAAATTTTGTGTCGGTGCTCCTTTAAAGTAGATATGTTTTTACATTACTATTCGGTTAGTTTTGCAATAACCAGTTCACTACTAGAACGGGAAATGAGGGCCAAACTTCATTCTTTAAATTTCGCACAACTACAGCGCTAATATGCCAGTGTGATGTCAAGGATCTGAATGTGTTTTTATATTCCATATTCCATCTGAATGTGTTTTCATATTGTATAAGTATTCTCCATGCATGCTGTGTGCAATGTGTGACTTGGCTATTTATGTGTTTTACCTTTACTACTCTAAAAATGCCTTACATATATAATACAGATTAGAATCTGTGCAAAGCAAAGCTTTTGTAATGTGGCTAATTAAATTCCATAAAGCTTAAATGTTCTAAAATGTGTTTCGTAGCATATTCATCATCATCATCATCATCATCAGCCTGTCTACGTCCACTGCAGGACAAAGGCCTCTCCCATGTTCCGCCAGTTAACCCGGTCCTGTGCTTGCTGTTGCCAATTTATACCCGCAAACTTCTTAATCTCATCTGCCCACCTAACCTTCTGTCTCCCCCTACCCCGCTTCCCTTCTCTGGGAATCCAGTTGGTGACCCTTAATGACCAGCGGTTATCCTGTCTACGTGCTACATGCCCGGCCCATGTCCATTTCCTCTTCTTTATTGCAGCTATGATATCCTTAACTCCCGTTTGTCCCCTAATCCACTCTGCTCTCTTCTTGTCTCTTAAGGTTACACCTATCATTTTTCTTTCCCTTGCTCGCTGCGTCGTCCTCAATTTAAGCTGAACCCTCTTTGTAAGTCTCCAGGTTTCTGCTCCGTAGCTAAATACCGGCAAGATACAGTTGTTATATACCTTTCTCTTGAGGGATAGTGGCAATCTACCTGTCATGATTTGAGAGTGCTCGCCAAATGTGCTCCACCCCATTTTTATTCTTCTAGTTACTTCAATCTCGTGGTTCGGCTCTGCGGTTATTACCTGCCCTAAGTAGACATAGTCTTTTACAACTTCAAGTGCACTATTACCTATCGCAGTTATTTAATTGCAGAAAATTAATCTGCAGAAAACGAAAGTAATGTACAACAACCTCGGAAAGGAGCAGCATATTCATAACATCCAGTAAAGTGTATTGTTGCCAGACCACTACAAGAGCCAGCAGAACTCTGTGTGTGTGTGTGTGTGCCTCGGTACAGCTTCAGTTTTATGGCATTCATCAAGGGTTTCTTATGCACTGGCCGCTGAGTTCACATTTTATCTGCTGTTACTTTATTTCTGTTGCTTAGGTTTACGTTTGTGTTGATGAATGTTTTTGTGCCATACAGAAATCCTGGGATGTAGCATTGGCTCCATGGAAGCAGGTGCCTATGAACCTTTTCATTATGTACATGGCTGGAAATTCTATCTCAATCTTCCCGATCATGATGGTGGGAATGTTGTTCTTGAGACCTGTCAAAGCGCTTTTAACAATTCAGTCAAGTAAGTAATTCCCACTAGGTTTTCTCCTATTTATGCATGCTGATATAATCTTTTTCTTTTCAGACAGCCTGATAATATATATGTGCATATGTAATACCTCATTTCATAACAAAAGTCGTAAAATGTTGCATGGACAACATTTCACGTATGCTATGCTGCCGCTATAACAGCTCCTCCCCCATTCTAGCTCGTGGAAAAATTGTAACCACATTCTTGTGGGCATATTCCCTTAGTGATGACTGATGTTCACCCATCACCCACCCATCTGCATTCATTTTTCCTGCATACTGCTGGAGAATGGAATTTCCTTCCTTTAGAAATCGCCCTCATCATCGACATTGCTCAATTCAAAGCGCTGCCATTGAAGACCATCTTTCAAGTAATGGTGTGTAACCTGACCTGCTGGGTTTTTTTGTTTTGTTTGTTTGCCCACCCCTTATATAATGTCCCATGTGAGACCTTTGAGGTATTATGAAAAAATGTTCTGTACGCAGCTTCAAGTTTAAGCCTCGTGTACGTAAATTTAGAAATGAAAATGACAAATGGAGTGACGAGCAAGACAAGGGGCCTTGGCACGGTGGAACACTTGGTCATTTTCCTTCAATCACTCGGTTTTGCAAATCTAAAATTCATTGTTCTTAGCCTAGAATTCCTACGAGTGACTAGGCAATAGCACGAAGCAGTTATACAATACACATCAGTGAAGTACCATCCGTCATTGCACATGTGTGCTTGCAAAGATGTGTGCATGGACTGGTGTGCACCGCAGTGTAATCATGGTGAATGGCGATGAAAGGAGGATGTTCAATGAATGCTGCATTGGTGCCATTGAGGGTGAATGTGCACTTTGGAATTTAAGGAACGGGCAGTACAAGTTCAGTGTCATTTCGGAAGCAGCTTGTGCATGAGCAACCTGATCTTACACGCAAGCTTCACATACACAAAATAAATCAATGGTACAATTTTCCAGCACATAAGGGTAGAAAAAAATTAAATTCAAGGCCTATCAAACATATTTAATCTTGCTCTGAAAAACAAAGCAGTTCACTATAAGTTATTATAAATACATGCATCAAGCTTGTTCTGGTGCACAGTAGCTATGCTCATGTCAGCAGCCCTGGAAAGCTGCTGCTCTGTAAATTAGTTGGGCCATCACTCTTATACGGTTTGGTTTGTAGGAGATAAATGCACATGACAGTGATCTCCGTCGTGTAACTTGTTTCACATCCAATACCATGAGCATGGTGTTTAGGCATCAATAGCCCGACAATCAATTATTATGGTGCCTATTTTTTTCTGCGCTACAGAAAGCTCTCCAGTCAGCGAGTCTAATCGTTGAATGGTAATGTGCAGAATACCGCGAAACATCAGAATTTTTGTATATGCAGCGAATGTAAATTCATATGCTCACATGCTGCAAACAGTATGCACAAAAGTGGTTTGTGCTCGAGCGCAGTGGTTTACTGTGCATGCATTCACTTTGTGTGCCTGCGCCGCAGCTCGGCTTGGTCTACTAATGGCTGTGATGGCAGCTCTGTGCGCTTCTCACTGTGCAGATCCTTTAACATTCTAAGCAGCACAGAATATAGCAACGCTGGATAATAATATTTATTTTTTATTTATTTATTTCCAATACTGCTAACCCCAATGATAGGGGCTCTAGCAGGGTGGTACAAAACATATAACAAGGTTTCTTAACAAATACAACAAATTCAGACAATACAAAATTCAACTGACAAT
Source organism: Rhipicephalus annulatus (assembly GCA_013436015.1). Classification (NCBI taxonomy): domain Eukaryota; kingdom Metazoa; phylum Arthropoda; class Arachnida; order Ixodida; family Ixodidae; genus Rhipicephalus; species Rhipicephalus annulatus. The sequence continues at coordinate 116,583 of WOVY01010968.1, forward strand.
ATCAACGTGAAATGTCAAAATTTACATGCAGACAAGCCTTTCGTAATACAAAATACATCAGGGTTACAATTGAAGGAGAGCCTGAAATGTATCACAGTCAACTACCGTTACTACATCTTTACCGAGTTCATTCTATTCTGTTACAGTTCGGGGAAAAAAAGAATATTTAAAAACATTGTTCTTGCATTTAAATGGCACTAATGAGTATGGATGTCGTAGCCTTGTAGAGTAACCGCTGGAAAAAGAAATGTAGTCACACGTTCGGCTCTGTAACTTACCCTTGACAATTTTAAACATGAACTTAAGGCGAGCGATTTTATTTCTAACTGCAATGCTTTTTAAGTCTGCTTGGCGAAGTAACTGAGTAATAGATGATGGACCGTAATATACATGCTCTAATGTTAAGGACTGGCCTGCATGGCAGCATTGGGCTATGCATCTACATACAGCATAGTTCCATAATCCAGCTTCAAGGCTCATCCGCTAGGCTGCACGACATAATGGTTTTTGTTACTTTTATTACTTGTAAGCACGATTCAAAAATATAAATTCTTGTTGTAACGTGAAAGAAATGCTGGAATCAATCACAATATTTCATAGTCCTTTCATTTCTATTGGTATATAGACGCATGTTCTGACCAATTGTTGTCTGTCCCTTTAATGTTTGATATTTTGGGCTGTCAAATTGTGTTAACCCATTAGAGCTAATAGTGTTAACACATGTTTTGCCATTGTATAGTTGACCATTTTACTTATATACTGTTTGTAAAGGGAAATATAGATAGAAAAGGCATGCAAAATGAACAGGTGACCCATCATGTTGTCACACTTGTGGTCAATACTGAGTAGTGCCACCTCTGTAAGCTGTTAAACTATTCGAAAGAATGTTCGCGCCTGAGAAATGGAACTGTTCTGTAACTCAATGATAATGTATATTTGCTAGATGTGTGGAGGTGGTGTAATTTTAGTAGTGTATACTCGTGTGCTGGGGGGTATGCAAACATGCATGCATTGTAGTTAAAGAACCAGGAAATAATTATGGTGTTTTTTTTTTATAAGCTTGTAGGGGTCAATAATATCCCTTGTTGTCAATAAAGAATTTATAGGTTCCAAAGTGCTTGTATTTACTTTTGTGGTACCCCTCTCACCCCCTGCTTTCTTTTTCTTGCAAACATGTTCTAGGTTGTGTTTCTATGTATAGGAGTTATTGATGCGATGAATTTTGCACGCTAGGGTGGTTGTCAATGCAGTGTAATCTCATTGATACTATTTTAACGAGCATGGAAAATGGAATATATTACGCCAAAATCGTGTTTGCCAAAGAGGGGAAAGAAAGAGAAGAAAACATGTATATGCCGTCAGCAACTTCCTTTTATTGAGCAACATTGACTTAGCTGGCCAATTTGCCCGGCACTTCTTTTTTTTTTTTCAACACCTAATGTAAATTGTCGCTTCGCTGGACACTGCAGTCCATGTCGTGCCTTATATCGGTGAAGCTAGTTGTTGGACATTTGAAAGTCTTCATTGCACAAGGAAAGTACAGTAAACTCCTGTTAAACGAAACCTGAAGGGACCACGAAAATGTGTTTTCTTTAAAAGTACTTTTGTTTATTTATAGATACACAGGAGTAGAGAATTCAAGGGAGAAAGCAATTGTATTAGAGGCTTAAGTTTCATTTAATAGAGTTTCGTTTAATGGGAGTTTACTGTAAGATATTGTCAGCACCTGCTTTCTTGATTATGATTGCGTTTCAATAGATGGCGCCCTGCATTGGCTGGCAAATCGTCGTCATTGGACACAGCGGCCGTGTCTGGCAGTAATCTTTTCACCACGAAACAAATGCTCCTGCGGATTCAGCAGCTCTGCAACATGCAGATCATGGCTTGGTGAAATGAAGTGTGGGCTGGTCTAGCGAAGAATAAACATGGGATATGTAGATATATTGATGAAGATCCACTTTTTTGGTTGCATTACCAAAGTTCGGGGGAAATGGTGTCGTATTAAATGCACGAAAAGGGGGGGTTCCTATTGTTGGCGGCAAATAAAATTAAACGTGTATTTGGTTGAAAAACGTATTATGTAGAATCATATCAATGAGATTCTATTGTTTCACCTTTCGAGCTGTATTATATCGGTCCCCAGGACAATTCTTGATCCACATGTTAGGTGGTGGTCTCTTGTGTGTACATGTGCGGGTTCGTTCACATATGTTTAAAACTGCCACAGATAGCACACTCTTTATGAACCTTATTGTATGCATGGTTATCTCTCTGCAGCATTCAAGATTATCGAAGGAGGCCAAGCTATTCTTCAGAAAATAGTGTATCTTTTCGGTAACCTGGCATGTTTGGCCTTAGCTCTTTATAAATGTTCATCAATGGGCCTATTGCCAACACATGCATCTGACTGGTTGGATTTTGTAGAGCCTCTCCAAGTGAGTTTTCTCATATATGCATTTTCGTATTATAGGTAATACTTGGATTTTTTTATAGTGAAATTGGCTGAAAGAAAACCATGCCACCAATTTAACTGAGTGTGTTCACAGTTACCAGGTTAAATATTCAAGTTTATTTGTTGGTCTGTGACACCATGCTTGAATACATAATAACTGCAAGAATGTCTATTTCAATGTGCAGCCAAACCAGGTTATATCAAACTCAAAGGAGATCATGAAATAGTTCAACACGGCAGTTACTCTAAAGTATAAAACTCTACGTCGGAGCTAGTCCTTAAGATTGTGAGAAGCAGAACTTGAGCAATCCGTTTCTGAAAAGCTACTTCATATATATAAAAGTATGCTTGTTACTCATTTATCACCCTCTCCTTTTATGTAGAAACCCCATTTAGACTGAAAGGTCTTTTGTATTTTCGAAGTCACATGGCTGTCATTATTCGATAACCATCTCCTCAGGTAGTATGCTTCACTATGCAAAGCTAGGTCTTGCTGCTATTATGCTTCACTGCGTTGCCTGGCGGTCTTGTGGTGAATCTTGTTTTAGAAAATTTCAGAGGAAAATAAAATCGTAGTTGCTTGGGCCATTTGCATTGTGAGACATGCATGTAGCTCATTTTTTTTTCCAAACTTGTACGGCAATTCAGATTCAGTGCACGGTTTGACATTGTCGAAAGCAGGCCGATTTCGTTGGTGTGAATATTTTTGAAGAAGCAAGAAGCCGTTGACAGCCAATAAAAGAAGTGCGCTTGCACTGTAACGAATGTAGAAGTGAACAGCCGTTCGATATATATATATATATATATATATATATATATATATATATATATTATATATATATATATATATATATATATATATATATATAGCCCCGCCGCGGTGGTCTAGTGGTTAAGGTACTCGGCTGCTGACCCGCAGGTCGCGGGTTCGAATCCCGGCTGCGGCTGCTGCATTTCCGATGGAGGCAGAAATGATGTAGGCCCGTGTACTCAGATTTGGGTGTACGTTAAAGAACCCCAGGTGGTCAAAATTTCCGGAGCCCTCCACTACGGCGTCTCTCATAATCGTATGGTGGTTGTGGGACGTTAAACCCCACATATCAATCAATCAGCCGTTCGATATAGATCTAGTACAGTGCTGTACTTTTGCAAAAAAATTCCTATGTGGCAGCTGGTCAGAAACATTCTTTGCACACGTACATTGCATTTGAGCAAATACTTTGGAAAACAGAAAATCGTAAATGGCAACCGCTGTATTGGACTCCTGGTAATTCTTGATGACTATTGCTGGTCTTATGCAGGTGTTGTCTCGGATCCACATAGGTGCTGTATAGAAGATTGTGCATTTCTCTCAATGTAATAAAATTATATATGTATATAAAATTTAAAAATGCTGCAACCAGTAGCTTGTACTGAAATTTAGAGTTTCGCAAAAACAATGAAGTGCTTGCTATGTCAACATATTTTTATTTGCTGAATTAATTAGCAAATCATGGCTTGTTTTACAGAAAAGCAGTGTGGAAGCTGTAATAATTTTCATCTCGGGACTTGCTTTCCTATCCAAAACATCTTTTTGCTATCACACCTCTTTTGCCTCTGTGAGGCTACGTGTGTTGTGTGCCATTATTAAAAGGCCAGTAAAGAACCCAAAGGTCCAAAAATTGTTGTAAAGAGAAATATGGGCACTTTTACTTCATGAAAATGCTGCCCCAAGAATTTTCCGAATACGTGCTATATTAAGGAAGTTACAGGGGCTAGAGCATTGCGTCCAGCTGGTTTCAAATTTTCGCGCGGCCTTGCCACCCTTCTCCTTCAGAAGGAGAGGAAGGCGTGGCCTGTCGTCGTGACTCCGCCCACTTCGGCAATGTGACAAGACATCAGCTATTGACGTCATCGGCGAACTTGATAAGTCGCAACGCACTTCCGCTCGCTGCGATACCTGGTTGTTTACTGTTTACTCTGTGTCGAATCTCCTCCCCAGGCCAGTCGCTCGATCTTCAGCCGACACCGATTTGCAGCTAAACTGTGCTTTAAATCCTGGACATGAAGTTGGCCCGATTTTTCGGAAGTTAGATTTTTTGGGAGCGGACTGTCGCACCATTTGGAAGCAGCAATACAAAACACAAATAATGTGGTTAATAGTAAGTGTGCTAATCAACAGGTGGCGCGACAATCTGCTCACTTCCAAAAACTGCAGCAGTGAAGTGTCCCGATTTCAATGCATGGAGCCTGTGGGGATTTCGCAACTCGTATAACTGAATAGCTCAATCGTAGCAGTGGGTGGGAACAGAACTGTCATTGACTTCACAACTGTTTGTTGAGACCTGGTTTAGACCAATCAATGAGCTGCGTGCTGCGTCACGTCGCCGATCGTCACTGCGCGTGCAAGGAGAATTGGTCAGGCGTGGGAAAGGAGCGCGGGAATCGTTTTTCAAAATGGAGGCTCTGCGTGGCGCGCAGCTGTAATATTCAGAAACCGTGATCGCTTCGGTCTACTCTACGAATTACCGATTTTGTTTGGGGGTTTAAAAAAAAAGGTCAGAGCCTGTTGACTGGCCCTTTAAAATGATGCTCCATTAAAGGCTATAAAAGGTCCAGTAGATTCTTTCATAGTCATGGATATTGCACCTGGTGTCTGTGGAAGGCAATGGTTGGTACATAAATACAAAGGGCAAGGAAGTCAAGAGAACTTTGATTGATTGCTGCTTGTGGTATAATCCCTTTGAGGCACTCTCCACTTTATTGTAGAAATTGTGCAGACTGTAAAAGATGGCAGCAGTGCGAAATTGTATTTGACTGGCATTTGGGGGAAAAAAATTTTAGTGGGGCTTATGCTATTGTGAACAATTTACATGCAAAAGCATACTAGTTGGCATCTCATTTGTGCATGCTAATAAATGGCTTTATGCACATATTAAAAGGATGTATATTAAGAATTGTTGCATTTTTTTCTTCATAAAAACCATATGTTCAAGTTTTGAAGGAAATTTACACTTCTGTAAATATAGCAAGTATCTACCATAATTTATTGAGAATTCAACCATATTGATACATAACAGCCGCTAAACACGGCTGCATGAAAGAGGAGGACGAAGTGAGTTTTCGTTTGATGCTGGACTAGCGCTAGTCTTGCTCGTCGACTTCTGTGCGCTGTAAATAGATTATTAAACAAGGTACTCGTAACAATATTATTTATTATTAGCTTGTTGCACAAGTATTAAAAATGCGGTTGTTCCAACTATTGATAATGAATGTGCAAAATCTGTTAATTCTTGCTCTGGGGCATTTAGGACCGTATTCAGTTAATTTTGTTAACAAAACTCAAATTAGTAATGAATGCGCAAAATCTTAGTTTATTCTTGCTCTAGAGCATTTAGTACCATATTCTGTAAATTTTGTTAAAAAAAAAAACTCAAATTAGTGTAGTTATCAGGCAGTGTGTGATGGTGTGCGTGTTTTCTCTTTCAGAGGATTGAGCATTCTGGAGGGGGCATCATATTGTCGTGAACCAACGAACTTGGCCATGAAGCTGGTCGAAGTTGTAAACAAAGCGCACATGCCAGGACTGAATGTCTGTTTTGTACAGTTCACTTTTCCTGCGTGCGTGTGCTTCGACAGTATGCATCCAGCATCTTATGCACATACAGCGGCACTTTTGCAGCACTTTTTGTAGCTTATGTAAAGCTTGACATACGCACAAGCAACTCTCGCCTAGGATGCTGCTGCATAGGCCTGGCCTTCTAAAAGCCCGAGAGATAGCAACTTTTCTGTATTAATGATATTGTGCTAGTTCTTTTTTCCATGCACATTTTTACCAGACGAAGTATTCGCACAATTTTCACTGTTGTATTTTTAACAGGAGTCATGTATCGACCTTTTTTTTTTTCATTTGTGGTCCCGAGGCTTTGTGCAGATTAGCACTGCGGGTTATGAAATCGTAATAAGGAGCTTGCCATGTAATGTGCCGCTCTGATTTAGTGCAATTCGACTGACATTGAATTTATAATGATACATCGATGAAATGTTGATGCATGTTATTATTGACTTGATTTACTTTTTTGCCTTGTATAGCCAACGATGCCAAGCATGTGATTTTTTGTAGGATGCTTGTTGTTGAAGAGACAGTAGAGGACACTGTAGCAATGTATATGTCTATATTGATTAAAGACGTACAAATCAATGTGCCAGTTTTCCAAGCACTTGAAAGAGGTTGTACACAGTTTCTTGTGTAGTTGCTAAAGGCTTGGCACACACACACCAGCAGCTGTGTGAATTAAATAAATGAAAACATTTCAAAATTGTTTCTCATATTCATTATATTTATAAAGGGTAGAAGACAACAGCACATGTCTACAGTGCATATGAAGTGTATTAATTTTTAAAAAAACTTCAGTGGTTTAGAATAACACGAAGCTCCCACTAAAGCATGCCTCATAGTAAGGTAATGGTTCTGGCTCATAAGCCTCTGAAATTAATTAAATTTTATACTTTATAACTTTTTCTTTTGCTAAAATTAAACTGATTGTTCAGCTTTCTTAGTTGTATTGTGCAAGATGTTTTCAAACTGTAGCAAGTCCTCGCGACCTGTCTTGCACCTGTAATGTTGCTTTCTTTGCATAAAATAATAAAAAAGGAGCTGTGTCTTTATTGTGCTGGCTATACGCACTGCCAATATCTGCTAAAAGAATACACCAATGCTGTTTAAAGGCCCACGCATGATTTTTAGTTTAAGAATGTAGGCTATAGTTCTTTGAGAATGTTGAGCAATGTGCTCATTGTACGTTTTCTCGTATATGTCTTTCGCTGGGAGTAAATGTTCGTCAGTTCATGATGCATAAATGCTTCTTTCAAATGCTGGCAATAAAATGCAGGGGATTCTGTAAAAATACAACTCGCCAAAGTGAAAGTGCTTGATGAGTGGAAGGCGGGTGATAGCTTTCGTTGGCCACCCATTTGCACAATGTTAGCAAAATTCAGTGAAATGAAAAGGTTATTTTGTAAGCTTCAATTAAGAACAGTTGAAAGCAATACTGCCACGTAAATGGGCTGTTACCAAACTTTGTACATGTTACAGAAAATAACTGATTAAAATTACAATTGCTTTTGTTAAAGGAGCACTGACATCAAATTTCAAGATCGAGATGTGCCCATCATTGGATCGCTTGGTATGCATAGGTCTTCTTGGCCAAATTTGAACGGCATCCGTCGCATTGAAGTTATTTTAATTCGATGTCAAACAGCGTAGAAAAGCTAAGGGAAAAAAAAACGAAACATAGACTGCCCTGTGACATCGACGCTAGTGCTACATGTTCAGTGTGATACATTCCACAAATACCATCCTGAGTGACGATATGCTAATAGTGATGACGTGTACGATCTGAGTGTTCTTATTGTGTTGCCAAAGCCCAGAAACTCACTCGCTCGTCGCATCTGATCTTCGTCGCACCGGATTTAATGATTTAAAAGAACGGCTAAAGAAAAGAGCATGATTAAACATGTGCTTGTTGGTCAGCATGTCGTATAATCGTTGTGAGCTGCAGTCGTCTAGTTTGAAGCACGGAAAAACCTCAATCAGGGTATCTTTTCATATCAGGTATGTGTTACACATCAACATGACCACAAGCTATCGAAAGTGAAACAGCGTATGGTCATATCATCGCTAACAAGTAACACGCAGGGATTGTTGAATTTTAGTTCATCTGTAGACTTCGCGTCCACGTAAAAGTGGTAATACCGTGTTAACTGCGAGAGGCTGGATAGTAGGGCCATCTGGAGGCACAAAAAAGAACCTGGCAAGCAGGAAACGTATTCTATTTCTCCGCCGATGCTCATTCGCGGTAGCTATATTGCATTGACCCGTCTGCGTATACCTGAATGCTTTGCACGCCAGAACACACCACTATAGCTCTTTGAGACACGTGAGTGAACATGGCTAAAGCGTGCATCCTCAGGCACCTCTGCAGTGCTGCTTGGAACAGCGTCCATTGCGGAATCACTGTTCTGGAAAAGGTCGATCGAAGCAAAAATAATTTGCGACGTCGCGAATCGCAGGTATTTCAAGTTTCAGACTATCGTATATAACCCGTGTCGACACTTTGTACGGCGACGACAGCAATGCAGGTGACAAGGCATGACTGAATGTGTCCGCCTAGCAGGCGAAATGTTTGCGGAGCAGCTAAGCCTGACGTCGCTCTTTTTTTGGGCGAAGTGGTCAGCTTTGGCGTGATCTAGAGGTGACCGCGAGATAGTGCCACTGCTGGTGCTCCCAGTGCTAGAAATGGCAGGATTGCCGGCCGTTTTATAAATCAATAAACCAGTGATACAATCAGTGATACAAACCAGTGATATAAATCAATAAAAGTGATTCATCCCTCAGTTGCGTGTTCGGTCGCGAATCACTGCTGCGAGATCTATAGCTACTCGCTGACGCAAAAATCTTGGCATGAGTAAATTTGATGTCAGTGCTCCTTTAACCCCTTAGCTGCTTTGGCCGAGCAGAGCTCGTCTTCCCCAAACTGTCGCCAAACTGCTTTGGACGAGTAGAGCTCGTTCTAGTGAAATAGGTACTCCCCTGTAGCGTTCAGCCGTAGAAGTGCGCATTTCTGGGTTGGATCGCGTGTCATCCACTAGATGGCTGCATTTTCTCGAGGATTTAGTTTTCTCCTACGGCAGGAGCGCGGTTTTTGTATGAAAAACAGTGTGCAGTGGTGGCGACTCATTCATATAGTTAACCCATGAACAAAAGAAGCTATTCATTTTCGTCATCTTGTTTAAATGATGATAATTCGAGTACAGATATTTATCTTGTGTCTGGAAGTGAAGACAGTAATGACGGTGAATGAGTAGCTCCTCCAGTGATGATAAAGACAGCTCGCACACGAACATTGCGAGTGCCCACCAGTGAAACAGCCTTGCGTTATTCTGCGTTTTGAAATTTTCCGCACAGCTTCAAAGCTTCCTGAGTGAAATACACTAAGGGTGCTTAGCCTACAAAAGTGAAGAAAGATGTGGCATCAGTAACTGTTCTTTTTGTAGGTTTTTAATCTTATTAGCAGAAGATACCTCGTTTCCTATGTATTGTTCAGAAGTAAATTTAATTCCGTTGATTTGAATAAGTATGTGGTGAAAATATTTTTTCAACATTGACCACCTACTTTTAGTGCAACCAGAATCGAAACCTGCAATAAAAAAAAATAAGCACTTTTCACTGAAAATTTTCGAAAAAAATGAGCAGTTAAGGGGTTAAAATGTTATTTCATTGGTTCAACACATCCTCAGAAAAACACTTGAGCAATTCAAATGAAGAGTGTACGCTATTCCTTTTATGTTACTTTCTTTCAAAATTTTATTGCCGTAACACAATAACGCAAGTTTACTCAAGGTACAACGAACATCTGTGGCTGCACAGTAGAGAGAAGGCTGGAGGCTTGTGTGAAGGCTTATTGCAGCTTCTGTAATATAGTGTTGCACACTGTTAACTTTTTACAGTTGTTCTTCTGTCTTGTCATTTCTAATTCATCCATGCTTCATAAGAGGTCGGCTACTACACTGAAGAGAATTGGTGCATGTGCTGGAGGAAAGGGTGTAGTTATGTCGTAAGAACACCTTGAGCACCAGCTCATAGATGCACGGTGTGTCAATGCTAGTGTCCATGTCCTCTATGAAGCATCACGTTTCACTCTCGCCGGTGTTCCGGTAGGAAATTGCATGTGAGGCCAAGGAAAAGGTGAAAAAAATAGGCTCCATGGAGACAGAATGGGGACACTGTATGCTTCTTGATAATGGCAGGCAAAAAAAAAAAGCTAGGACTGACTTCCACAATAAATGTTGATTGATATGTGGGGTTTAACGTCCCAAAACCACCATATGATTATGAGAGACGCCGTAGTGGAGGGCTCCGGAAATTTCGACCACCTGGGGTTCTTTAACGTGCGCCCAAATCTGAGCACATGGGCCTACAACATCCGCCTTCATTGGAAATGCAGCTGCCGCAGCCGGGATTCGAATCCGCGACCTGCGAGTCAGCAGCCGAGTACTTTAGCCACTAGACGCGGGGCGGGGCCACAATAAATGTCATAAAATATATGAAGCGTGGCAAAGTTTTGTATCTCAAAGTGTATACTGTCAGGAATAATGAAGGCTAAAAAATACATGCTGCTGAAATAGCACATTTTTGAAAAACCAGATGCAAATGAATACTTCTAGACATGAAACTTAAGATAAAGGCCTTGCAAACCGCAAACATTATCACTACTTAGCACAAGTTAACATAAGGAAAGTCTGGAGGATTGAGACACTTTTTATAATTAGACTCAGACCTCAGTGCAACAAAATTTCATCTTACACAAAAATAAGTTTGTTATATCCGAGAATTATAAGGGTTTATTCCTAATACTACATCTATTACAGTAGTATTTTTCATTTACATTGTTATAACCAATATGTCGTTCTATCTGGGTTCATTGTATCGAGGTTTGAGTGTATATTTTTAGTTCTGTTGAACTTGAATGCAGAACAATGTTTGGTGGATTATGATACATGTCTACAGTTTCAGAACTTTAGAGACACACTGGTTTCTGTTGTTGCTGGTGCAGCTGTAAAAAAATAGTTATTATAGCTAAAATCTGTCCCTTTCCATCCGCCTCTGCGGAGGCGGATGGTCTGGGACATCACTTGGGAGGAGTGGTATGTATGCAACAAAACAGTCCAAATGTACTATTACCAATATAAGCCAACAGTTCAACCTCAAATGCTAAACAGGGTCTCTCCAACATTGCTGCCCCAATAATTTTTTACTCTGGTAGCTTGATCGCAATGTCGATGATTGCTGAAGTCCTCATATCGTTCTAAGGCAGAAAGTAAAACAGAAATATATGCTTTATTCCGCAGGAGCTGCTCACTGACATGTTGTTACTTCTCTTGACATAATAAACACCTTTATTTTTTTTACTGACTCTGAGGAAAAAAACATCACCTCTTAAGAGGTTAATATGCCCATTCATACAATTGTGGGATGCCTATCAATATCATAGTCTGCCATGTCATTGTCAGAATCGTCAAAGGCAATGACAAGTGTGTCTTCTTTAATTGAAGAACTTCAGTCCATCAGCCAATACTTTTCTTGACAGATGATGGTGGCAATCTTGACTGCATGCACTCATTTTTTAAGACTTTGTTGTGCTAACCTCTGAATCGTATGCTGCCTCAATGTACAAACGTAAGCACTGTTAAAGGGAAGACATACGTGCATAGCATGTTTGATTTTTACTCTCTTGCAAAAGCATAATGAGTTAGATTTGCACAAGGCTACCGGGGAATCACAGTTCAGTCTTCTTTTAAAAGGTCACGCTAGTGCCATGCATGAACATTGTTTGCTTATCCACTTGCTGTTTGAGGGCTGGCAATATGAACGTTGCTAATTAAAGTGTTCCCTTTAACAGTGGACCGTACTGTACATCTAAAGACATTTGTCCTACCTTTTTTTTTATTTTGCTTTGTGTTGCATGGTGTGGCAGTAGGGTACGATACTAAGGACACTTAAAACAATTCTGTCAGGAAGTGCAGTTGACACCGAGGCTGCTTTATTGACAGCTGACCTTAAGACATCGGTAAAGAGATGCCTCGAGCTCCATCTTTGTCCCGGAGTCCAAAACTTCTGGTGATGGAAGTGATAGCTCAGGATCATGGTCTGTAGAGCCAATAAACCAGCTTTTTTCTAATAACTTGTGGACTTCCCTTGACACGGGATACTACCAGTGTAAGCCTCTGGAAAACTGGTCCACTTGTGAACTCGCTGAATTTTCACAAGACTGTAATGCATCCACTGTGAATTTCACTGGACTGTCATTCTTACATGCATCATTCTTGCCATCGGCAAATACTCTCTCAAGAATGCCTCATAATATATTGTAATAACCATTCTGCAGACCAAATTAGACCTGAATGAGATGTCTCTGTTACCGCAATCATTGGAGTTTGTCATTGCTTGGCGAAGTGATTATATTTATAGTGTTAGAGGTTCTGGTATGTCTCTTATACCTTTTTTTTCATCGTAAACTGATTTCACAGCATCCAGCATCATAACGTTTGACAGGAAGGAAGCAATATTTTTTTTGAGGAGGAGGGATTATGCAGATAGAGGAGGAATGCTGGGGTGGCTTGAACCCTTTCTTAGCCCCCACTCCTGGTTACTCCAGCGCTGTTTGATGTGTGAGGCCTGTTGGGATGCTTTTTCTACACCTTGGGCATCAGGTTGAACATTAAAATGAAGTGTTAATTTTTTAACATTAATGTTCTCACACAAAATGCACTTAAGCTTTTGTTTTCATTTATTAGACTCATTCGACACCATCTAAGCAACCAACAGCACTCCTACTGTAGCCTACAATTCAAACACTTATCCAGAAGCACTTGTAAATGCGTAATAAAATAGTTTTAAATAAAAAGACATTGTGCAGTATAAAACACCTTAGCTTATCTCTATTAACTTGAATTGTAGTCTAGCTTGCCAGTCTGTAATATCAGCTAATTTTCATGACACAGAACATTTATGTGCTTAAAATTCAAAATAAACAAAATTAACTGCTTTCTGAGACAAGGTGGCTTAGCCACGATGCTGACTGCACCAGCCATATTGCGGAGATAGAGTGCCATTCCTCCCTCAACTCCACTGTCCTATTCTTCCCAAGCTACATTGCCCAAAGCAAATGAAGTTCAGTATCTAAAGTACAGTGCTGATGCAAGTTTTTGGAGAAAAATTAATATTAGCACCCATAAAGTGGTTTAATGAAGACCTCTACAATTCAGATAACAGAAACTTACTTTGGGCAAGTAAAAATAAAAACGATTTTCAGTTAGAAAAAGCTCCATCCACCGAAGACACCGGCCATTGCAGTCAGGCAATAGCACAATCTTGTGAATTGCTGGCTAACGTGTTTTAAGTACTGACATAAAAATAGACGACCTGTCTCATTCCTTCAACGCTCCCAAACCTCCCAGCTTTCTCCTATTATGGAGGAAAGGGACAAGGCCTTTTCTATCAACTTCAGACATATTTGCAAAAAGTTTTTTTTTGTATTTCAGAATGCACTTGCATGCTTTTCACATTTCATTCATGGAATGATTCAAATGATGAAGATAGTTGTGAAAATTGTTTGATCTCTTGTAGTTGGCTAACAGAAGGGTGACCATCCAAAACCAGTAATCATAACGCTATACGATTACAAAGATAAGGTAGCTGTCTTTAGAAACTGCAAAAAATTGAAAGGAACTGTGATAAGTCTGTTCAACAATTTCTCACAGGAAATGCTTCAGAAAAGGAAGCTTCTTTGGCATTTTGCTAAAATTTATAAGCTGATGATGGGAAGATAAACCTTGTTTGTGATAAACTGCACATTGATAACGCTCTCTATACATAGGATATGCACTCAAATGCTCGGGTCAGAATCGACAAGTCTGCAAACAGCGTCTTATCCCGTAACAACTATTGTCCGGGGTCAAATTTCACATTGTTAAATGGGAATGCATGAAGTGATCTGAATCTGATTGTGTTAATGGAGACTTGGCTGCAGGGTGACGTTAATGGTGCAGATGTATTTCCTGGCTCATACAATGTGCTTCAACATGAGAGAACGAGAGGCAGAAGCATTGTATTACTGATTAAGAAACCATTGAAACATGTGCAGCTACCTTGTATCGATGGAACGAAAAACATGTGGTGCAAGTTATTTATGAATGAAACTGCCTTAATTGTTGCCATTATAGAGCACCAAGAAGCTTGAGGGATTTCTTTGAAAAACTTGGTGATTACTAGTATCAAGTTGCTAATGCTAGGTGTAGGCTTATTATCACTATGGACTTAATTTGCCTGGCATTGATTGGGATTCTCCCACTGTAGGAATTGCTGATAGGCATGCTGCTAATGATATGCTAGAAATATATGATTTGATGCAGGTAGTCAGTGAACCAACAAGAATACAAGGTCAATCCTGAGCGTTACTACTTCTCTTATTCCTATCGCAAGATACTTTTTGTTGCAGAATTAATGTGTAAGAAGGGATTTCTTTTCACAGGCAGGTCACAGTAACACTAGGTATTAATGGATTGTGCTGACAAGAAAACCAAAATGTTCAATTTTATGATTTCAGTAATGTGGATGACACTTCATTCTCGACCACTTGGAAATGGCCTTCTGTACTTCACCTGGCACAAACAATGTAGATGCATTGTGGAAGTATTTTATGGCAGTCGTGCAAAAATGTTTATCATTTTTCGATTCAACGAAGCTGAAACACTTGTGGTAATATATATCCACTTGAAATGGCAACTAAGACATGCCAGGCAAAAGATCCTAAGCAATCCTGAGATCATTGCCAATATTAGTACAATTGTTCAAGCAGAATTAAAGGCATCTAAAAAGCATTTCCTATCTGAAACATTGAAAGGTGTAAAAAAGTTCACCCCAAAAGTTTTGGAGATACTATTCGTCAGGCTCCAAATCAAATATAGGCAGTATTACTGTAAAGAAAAATAGTGTAATGTTTCGATCTTTGGTGCGCAAGAATGTAATTATTTTAACTCGGTATTTACCTGAAATGCAATTGATTCACCTCCTTTTTTATGGGGAACAAACAAAATATGACGAGCCTATAGGTAATTATTTTTCAAGAGGGTATTTTGTCTTTGTTGTGAAAATTGGGCTTTAAGAAGTCAGCAGGTCCCGAAGTGTTGCCGAATAAGTTCTTTAGACGACACACAAGTGAAGGAATTTGGCAATATTTGTTCAAATATTTAGTGTATCACTGCAGGAAGGAAAGATCTCAATGAACTGGCTGGTGTCCAGTGTATTGCCTGTATTAAAACCTGGAGACAAACTCAATGTTGCTAATTACTGCCCAATCTGTGTCTTATGCACCACGTGTAAAATATTAGAGCATATCATTACTAAATAATTCGTGCTGTGTATACCGAATATCATGAACTCTTACAAATATCAACATGGTTTTCACAAACGCCTGTGAACTGTAACCCAGCTTTTTGAAACAGTATACACATTTGCATCTGCACTTTTATTCTAGACAGCGAACACACATGATCACGATGGATTTGTCAAAGGCATTTGACACCCTTTGTCATAGCAAAACTAAAAGTAAAAATGCACGAGCATGGTGTTGCTGTGGAGATTATCAAATGAGTCATTACCTATTTGTATAACAGGGCACAATTAGTAGAAATCACTGGAGCGTGGTCACATTGCCTGTTGCGTCCGCAGTACCACAGAGATCGATGTTGGTTCCAATTTTATTCCTGTTGTGTATCAATGATATTGCAAAAGCTGTTCACTCTTCGTTAAAGTGAGACTGGTCTCGGATGACTGTGCATTATATATACTCATGTAAAAAGCATTGCTGACCAGGTCTCTGTCAATGATGCTTTGTGTTTTATTGACAAGTGGTGTGAGAATTGAGATATGAAAATTAATTTCGACAAGACTACATGCATTACGGTATCAAAAAAAAAAGCTCCATTCACATAGATGTTTAAAATAAAAAAATGAAGAAGTTAAGTGATCAGTCAAGTCAAATATCTCTGCGTTGCAATTACTGTGAATCTGACCTGGAACAAGCGTATTGAAAATGTTTGTGGTTTGGCTGATCGTCAACTAGGTCTCCTGCGGCGGAAGCTATGAGATGCTTTGCTTGAAACAAAGCTGATGGCTTACAAAACAGTAGTATACCCAACCTTAGAATCTGTCAGCATTCTATGGGATCCAGGCAGTCAAAAGCGTGTTGATGAACTAGGAAGGATCTAGTGCATGGCAGCCAGGTTTATTTATTCATGCTACCAGAGGACGCAATTGACCGTATTACTTCAAAGACCTAACCTTCAAAAGCTGCTTACATGCAGACAAATTGCACGCTTAAAGTTTCTCTACGAACTCCATAACAAAACATTAAACATAGGTCCACCTTTGTACTTGTACCCCTCAGCCCGAGTGTCGCCGTGTATCAATCATCCATATGCTATTTTACCCTAAGCCATGAGAATGGATGCGTTTAAGTTTTCCTTTCTGCCTCGTACAAATAATGAGTGGAACAAGCTTAATGCCTGTGTGTTTGTTGATTGAGAGTCCACTGAAGTTTTTCAGTATTGTTTGGAACTGATTTGTACCTAACATTGTGTTTAATACCGTATATTGTGTTTCCCACCCTTGTAACAGGCCGTGAGGGCTTATAGTATTGTCAGTAAATGATTAAATAAATGAGTAAATAAAACAATTAAAAAAAGGTGTCATGTGACACCAACTTGTATAATTATGAGACAGAACGTATCATCGTGGCTGTATAAAATTTCACAATGTTAAAAAAATACTGAACATCATTAACTGACCCTTTGTTATTGTTTATCGGAGCAACTTTAGCCCCATTCCGTTATTGTCGTAATGTTTATGCAATGAAATGATAATTGACACATCTGGAATCAAAGGGTTTTGTGCGAGATGAGTTATGATTAGGAACTGCTCACAGATGAACTGATTGTGCTAAATGTTAGTACATGTCTAATTTTAAAGCATGGAATGGAATGAAAAAACTTTATTTCAGTCCTGCAGGACGCCCTTAGCGCGTAGCGGGCGTCTCCCATGTAGGGACGACACGGAGTATCTGGCGGCCGCTTCGTGGGCCTGCTGGACGGCCCATTGCTGGTCGGCGAGAAGTGAGCTCCTGAGAGACCTCTCCCACTTGCTTGAGGTAGAGTCGGGAGGAGTTGTTCTACACTCCCAGAGCATGTGTGCGAGTGTCACTGTGTGTCCACATTATGGGCATGTGTCGCTCGGGTATGCATCGGGATAATAAACGTGAAGCGTGGCAAGGTTTGGGTACGTGTATGTCTGTAATAGGCGTAGGGTTAATGCCTGCGGTCGGTTAAGTTTCGGATGTGGGGGTGGAAAAATGCGGCGTTCCAGGTAAAAGTGCTTTGTAATTTCATTGTATGTAATTGGTGCATCCCGATTGGTATCTAACCCAGCAAGATGAGGTTACCCTGTGGCAGTGCGGTCAGTAAGTGCACGCGCTGCATCATGGGCAATCTCGTTGAGGTTGGATAGGGCACCCGGCACCTGGCCAAGATGGGCGGGGAACCAGATGACAGTGTGGTGCTTCAGGGCACTCGGGTCCGCATTGCGCAGGATACGTAACACCTGGTCGGAGATGACTCCGCGTTCGAAGGCTTTGATGGCCGGCCCGGAGTCGCTGTAGATGAATTCCCGCTTGCTGTCGAGCATAGCTATAGCTATAGCTACTTGCTCCGCTACTTCGGGGTTTCGGGTGAGGATTGTGGCTGAGTTAAGAGTCTGCTGCGCGGATGATACCGCGACCGCGGTGAAGGCTTGGTCGTTGCGATAGGCAGCGGCGTCCACGAACGAGACGTTGTCCGCTTCCATGTCTATGCGCTTGAGAATGGCGGTCGCCCATGCAAGGCGCCTGCCTCTGTTGTATTCAGGGTGTACATTTCGTGGTATGGGAGCGATCGTGATAAGGTCGCGGATTTCACGGGGAATTAGAGTCAATTCTGGGGGGTCCCTGGCCCTCGAGGAGAAGAAGCCGAGCTCGCGCAGAATATGGCGGCCCGCCTTGGTGGTAGTGAGTCGGGTCAATTGCATGCGTTCCTGAGCTTCGGCGATCTCTTCTAGCGCGTTATGTACGCCAAGCTCGAGGAGTTTGTATGTTGGAGTGGTGATAAGGAGGCCAAGGGCTGGCTCGTTTGACCACCTTGCGAATAAGCGCATTGAGTTGATCGCGCTCAGCACGTAGCCATTTGTGTATAGCGGCAACGTAGGTAAAATGGCACAAAACAAACGCGTGTACGAGACGCAGCAGGTTGTCTTCTTTGAGGCCATGGTGCCTGTTGGCTACTCTACGTACGAGTCGTATGGCATTCTCAGTTTTAGTCTTGAGCTTGTGTACTGTTTGGGTGTTGGTTCCGCGGGACTCGATGATCATGCCGAGGACCTTGATGGTGTCTACCCTGGGTACAGTACGACCATCTATGGTGTGGAGTGTGATATTGCGTTCCGCCGGAGGTTTCCACCCTTTGGGCTTGGCACCCCTGCGTTTGGGCAAATATATCAACAGCTCCGACTTCGCAGGTAAGCACCTGAGACCGGTGTGGTCGAGGTAAGACTCGGCGGTGTCGATAGCCTCTTGCAGGGCGGACTCAATGAAGCCATCCGACCCTATGGAGTACCATATGGTTACATCATCCTCATAGATAGTATGATTTAGCCCGTTGATTTTTGAAAGTCGTTTGGAAAGCCAGATCGTCACGAGGTTGAAGAGCGTGGGCGAGAGGATGGATCCCTGAGGAGTGCCCCGCTGTCCGAGCTCCACTTCTTCCGACACTAGGTCTCCTACGCGGAGGACGGCTCTGCGTCGAGTGAGAAAAGAGCGGATAAAGTAGTAAAATCGATGACCTAGGCCGAGGGCTGCGATCGCTTTCAAGATTGACGGGTGCGTTATTGTATCGAAGGCCTTTTCTAAATCTAGACCGAGTATTGCACGAGTGTCCCGAGTGTTTCCGCCATCTAGAATTTGATGCTTTAGGAGTAACATGGCGCCTTGAGTGGATAACCCTGGTCGGAAGCCAATCATGTGGTGCGGGATGCAGTCGTTATCTTCGAGGTATCGACCAACCCTGTTGAGGACGACGTGCTCAACCACTTTTCCCACGCACCACGTGAGAGATATGGGGCGTAGGTTATCTAGGCTTGGCGCCTTTCCCGGTTTGGGTATGAGAACCGTGTGAGCTAGTTTCCAAGCATCGGGTATCTCACCCTTTTTTCATATCTCGTTGATAGTGTCGGTGAGGTAAGTGACAGAGGAATCGTCCAGGTTGCGTAGGAGCTTGTTGGTGATGCCATCGGGGCCAGGAGCTGAGCGGCCATTGAGCTCATGGAGAGCTCGGCGCACATCTTCAATAGAGAAGTCGGCGTCTAAGTTAGTGTTGTCGCTGCCAGAGTAATCAGGGTGAGGGGTCACAGGGCCCGTGGGAAGCGGGCGATATTTTCCCGCGAGGTTCTTGACAACACCTTCCGGTGACACTGTCCGTTTAGCCTGATGAAGTATCTTCACGATCGAATGACGCTGATTTGTGCGGGTGTTGGTTTCATTGAGGAGGTGTTTGATTAAATTTCACGTTTTGCCATTTCGAACCTGACCATCAATCGAATTACAAATTTCGTCCCACTGCTGTTTTGAAAGGATGCGGAAGTGATCCATCATGGTCTTGTTCAGCTGAGATACGCGTTTGCGTAACCTCCGATTAAGGCGCTGGCCCTTTCACCGGGCCAATAGAGACTGCTTGGCCTCTAGTGTCGCGAATTAAATTGCATGCTTTTTCTAAAGTGAAGTAGATGGACAAGGTTATTGAAAATTCTTAGACAAAAATGATCTTTGCACCAACGAATAACTCGTATGAAGACTCGCAATAGGTCTGGGGTGCTATTCTGGACATTGTCTAATTCCCCCATATTGTCAAATTTTGTAATGGCTGCATTTTAATCCAATCAGAGAGGTTGTAGCAGCTCATTTGGCCAATTAGCATCGATCAATGACAGAATCTGACAACATGGCGGAATTCAAAATCATAAAGAATCATTCCTTCCTCCATGCCTTGTAAGGTCACGGGGAAGCTACGTGGCGTTGTCTCACAATTATCTGCATTTTACACCGTTGAGTGTTGTTTAGAAATTTTTCATTACTTCGAGAGCTTGAGCGCGTATAAAATATCTCAGAAACAATTGACGAAGAAAGTAATAATGAGAGTTTATTTATTTAACTTTATATTAGCCACCAAGCCGTTGTGCCTGACGATAGATATAGCGCGAGAACAAAACGACGACACAGAGACAAGAAGGACATGAAAGACACTTATTTCTTGTCTCTGTGTCGTCATTCTGTTCTCGCGCTATAACTATCGTCATGTCATACCAACTAGTCCAAGCTGCCACACTTCTACGTTGTGTCTGGCCGCGTCTGAAGAAGGGACTTTTCCGCTTTGCAACCATGTGCCACCGTCATGGCGGCGGCCACGGATGGGGTAGTGTACGATAGCCTTAACTTGTAAGTTATTTAATTTTACTGCCTTCTTCTTGCCTCGTGTGTGTAGCTACCAGATCAGGGAGTATGCGCAAAGCGATGTTATGTTGTTTCAGTATTGATGTTAGAGCATTAGTTGCCACAATATGCTGTGGTACTAGACACCTGCCGTATTACGCTGCGATATTAGCTGAACGAAAGACGTAAATTTTAGATGGTTCGTTTTGTTTCGTTATTATTTTTCCAAATATATACTTACGCTTCGTTTTTTTTTCTCGCTTGCTGACTGTCGTGGCGCTGCAACGGTGCTGAAGTAGTTCCGTCACGTTTGACTCGGCGAACTGGGTGGCTACCGAACATTTATCATTATCATTTATTTTTTTTTTTGCTCAGTGATAGTCAGCTGAATACCTGCAAAGTAGCGCAGTGCGAAATTCGCGTTACGTATTGCGATTGTCATGTCGATATTACTACGTATTTGTGACCGTTCTGTTTGTGCCAGTTCAGGTGAATTTAGATAAACGAAACAGAAATCACTTCTTTGTAGCCACAATGTCTGAGGTGTACGAAGAATGCGCTTTGTGAGTATTATTGCTATTTTGGGGGGAAGAAGCACGCAAACGTACTTTACACAGTGTGAATATGAATTGTTTTATATTGCGATTATTTCTTCGTGCGCGCTCAGCCCCAGGTAGTACTTGTCAATGCAATTATCTTTGCTAGCGTAAGAACACACTGGTGTTTCTGTTGCTGTGAGTATTGCTCAGTCAACTGTTTTCAGATATGGTACCGTTTTCCGAAGCGCGGCGGGTGTTTCACTGTTCACCGTCGTCGCTAAGTTTTTTTTTTTTTTTTCTCCGCATGAGCATTGTGCTCAGTACTGCAGGTGTTCTAGAGTTTGTGGCTTAGTAACTACTTTGGCCCGAATAAATAAATGTCTTTATATATCACATTTCAACTTAAACCACACTGAATTTCATACGCACTCATCTTGTGTAAACTCGACCTCGGTGAGAAACAGAAAGATTGTTTGAATTATCTGAAGGGGAAAATGAATTTGGCACTAGATTGGCATCTCTGCTTGATTCAGCTATACCTTGGCATGGTGGCATCTACCTGAGACTTGAAGTTGGCTGTTTGGACAATATTATCAAATACTATGCCAAGCAAGACGCATAAGAAGACGAAGGAAAAAGCGTCTGCTTAAAAGGAAATTCTCTGCAAAAACAAACTGTGTCTACATACAGAAGAAAGTGTGAAAAACCTGCGGAAATGTGTGAGAGCAGGCACAAAAAAAAGGGGAGGGGGGCGAGGGCGAGAGATAGCATGTGCTCTAATAAATGACGCAAGCTATGCTGAGATGACATGAAGTCCTTGGTGCTCCAGCTCAAGCCGTGCTCACACCTATTTTTCACGCTGCTTTCGAATGTAACCTTCAGCAGATTTTTCAATACCATTGGGTGTAACACAGCATTGCATACACTTCCAATCTGGCAGGCTCATTTGGTTCTACTGGCTTCCATTGCCATAGCCCATTAAGAACAATGCAAACAAGCTGTTCTTGCAAGATCGGATGATCCTACGTACAGTACCGTCGTGGACCCATCAGCAAAGCTGCACACTTGCTGCTTTCATTCCTCAGAACTGTTATACTTATGGCACATGGCACAAAAAGTGACATTCAGTGAATCCATTAAGTTGCTGAATGGCTTTTACCACACGTCAAAATTTATTGGCATTTCACTTAGTGATGTCTATAACAGTGACTTATGAAATGAATGCTTTTATGGTAATAATGAAACATAAACATGCATTTTAACAATCTGCATTCAGAAACAGGAAAATGTAGAAGTGACTAAACTATGGCACTATTAGCTTGAGTTTTTACCTCTCTTACAACATTGCAACTGGCCACAGCAACTCCAACCATTGCATGTTGAATCCGAAGCCTAGAATCCGTTTTGGCGCCTGTCATATTGAAACCGTTGCAATTATTAGGTTAATTTTGGTATAGTGCAACTGGGAAATAATATGCTATGTATTGAACATTTCGTATAAAATATTTTTGACATGGTAGATGCTGTTTCGAACCTTTTATGTTCACTTTACTGAGCAAGCCTTGACATAGAAAGTTTGTATATTTTAATTGAACTAGTTCTAGTTAGAGCATTAGATCATGAATGACAATAAGGCAGATGTCATTTTATTTGCTCATGTGGCACCATGCTAATGGCATTAAATTTCAAGTCATTAAGAAGCTAATTCCATTTTCTGTGCCTGTGTGTCATGGGTGTCTTTGCTCAAATATGCATGCACAACTTCTAGCATTTCGTGTGAATCCCATAACAGATCAGAGTTAGGAAGAAGTGTCACGGCTGCTTGGCCGTGTTACTTAAAAAAAAAGATAACATCTTCTATGCATTCATATCATTTCACCACAAAGCAGCCGTACTATATACAAATGTATTCCATCTCACAATCACAGTCGAGTGCAGTGAATAGCTACGGGTTGTGTCAGTCCATTAGAGAACCAGCTGTATTCTTGAGGAAAAAGGAGGGCTATCTACATATGTGTCATTCATCTTTCCATGAAGATTCCAATTAGTTGGTGTAGTGTCACTGGTGCACAATCTTCTAGATGCTTGGTGTGACCCACTGCATGGAGTTCAAGTATGATTTGCTGCAATGGTTTCTGAATCTACTGTGTGGTCAGCTTAGTTGGCATTGTCTGCATGTCTGGAGAATTTTTTGGCAAGACAGAGTGCTAGCTGTGACTGATTGAAACTCGCAGGCTGAGAGGCTTCTATCATACGGAAACCCCATTTTCTGTTTGGCATTGTTTGTTGCTTCTAGCTCATTTCTACATCGTTGTCAGTGTTAGCATGCACTTTTGTGCGGTGTATGTCAAGAACTGTATCAATTTTGCCAAGCAGCAGCTCAACCGGGCCATCTATGTCTACACATGTAGTGATGTGAAACCACCATTCCTGAAAAACGGTTTATTATTGTTGGTAGCTTGTCAGCCCTTGTGCACTTACTTGAGCATGAAGAGCACATTTGGCGTGATAGTGTCCGTAACCTAACCACTAGCAAAGTATTCCTATAAAATCATCTGGTTTGACATTTCTATTAACTGTCCACCTTGGTGAAACAGTGGCTATGGTGCTTGGCTGCTTACCCAAAGGTTGTAGGTTCGATCCCGGCAGTGGCAGTCACATTTCGATGGAGGCGAAATTGTAGAGGCCTATGTAGTGTGTGGTGTCAGTGCACATTAGAGAACACCAGATAGTCAAGTTTTCCATAGCCCTCTGCTACGGCATCTATCATAATCATATGTAGGTGTTGGGACATAAAACTCCAGTTATTATTGTTATCATCATCATCATCATCATCATCATCATCATCATTATTATTATTATTATTATTATTATTATTATATTTTTATTGAAGTGTGAAATAACAAGCTTTCTTCATAAAAAGAGCATGGGTGCCTTGTCGCATTTTATTTCAGCCAACCAAAAGCCATGCTTCACAGTCTACAATTGACCCTACAATTCTCACTTGACCAAATGTGTGGTTGCCTCATCTAATTCTGGGCATATAGACACCTAGGAATATAAAGTTTGCAGTACATTCCATATCTCATATCATATTAGGCTTACAGAAATTGGGCATATGTAACAGGTGGCACCTATGATACATGACAAAGAATTGGACTATTTTTCAGATGGGTGTCTCTAATTTGGAAAGAGAGTAGGACAGCCAATAAAAAAAAAATACGTAGTCAAGATTATATCCATTAATTTGGCTACAATGTATCACTTCAAGTAGACAACTGTGATGAATTGTTAACTGTACTGATTTGAATGCAGGCCTGTTATACAGACACTTTCGATAGCAATTAAGCCTAATATTGATCTACAGAGAAACCTTTGATTTCTCTATGAGAATGTTAATTCTTAATATTATATCTGCACTGTGATTTTATTACATGTTAAGCAGATTTGCAAAGTGCTTTGTACCCGGTTATTTGTACCTGGTGTGCTATAAGTCACCAAGTCTGATTTAGGTCATTGGACCATCTAGCAGCAATCGCTGTCATTTGTAGCCAAGATACCAATGTGAAACCATTATACAATTCTCTTTGAGCCACATTGCATGCATCACTCAGAAATGAGAACTTGCACCTTATTTGTTATCTAATTTTATAGATTGAAGCTAGTTTTATGGTTACTACCATTATGCAATATATGGTGCATTGTTGGCTAAAATTCCTGTACATTAAAATTTGTTTAAATTGAAAGAGCCAGCCTGGAACATAAAAGACTCAGTTAAAAAGAAATTGTCATGGCATTTCACTTTTTGGATGCGGGTGTGAGCAGTATGGGTGCTATTCCCTTTTCATTTATTGTGTGTAGAATTTTTTACAGGTCCTTTGATTATGCGCAAGCTTTGCAGTTATTCAGCCTAGAATGTTCTTTGGGAGTCTCCTGTAGGTTCTAGTCTGCCCCTGTTGCCAGCATTGTTCAGCTCATGCATGACGACAACCTCGGGGGTGGTTGACTCATGCTTGGCCTGCTGCATATGCATTATTACTTCATCCATCTTGCTTGGAACTCGGTCTTTCGATTGCCAGACAAAACCGGTACATTCAATGTGCACGCAGAGCCCATTGCAACTGCCTGAGGAGGTCAACTCTGCACATCTCTTCCATATCTTTTCCATGGCCATACTAGAGGGGAAAGGTGTGGGTGCAAGCGTTGCATCTTCCTGTAGTCCTGCTATGCCTCTTCCTTCGTGATGCACTACCTCCATCATGCAGCAAGGACTGAAAATTCTGTGTGGGGATTGGGTACCTACTGACACTGACAATTGGGTATTATGTTAGAAATTGATATTGAAGTGGACATTTCAATTAGCTGCATGGTAGCAAGAAAATAGTCGCAACCTGGCAGATTTGGAAACGCGGGTATGCAACTAACTTGCGGGAAAAATGATGCCCCAGTGTCTGATATCTCAGCTTCTGCCAGCTGACAGCTAGTAGGGGGGTAAAAAAATAATTGCCAAATGACTGAAGTCCTCATGCTTTCTGCCATTTGATAGCTGGCAGTGTGGTGGCAAAAGTGATGGCATAATTACTTAGTCTCATCATGTATCAGCTTAATTATTAAGTCTCAGCTTTCGACAGCTGGCAGTGTGCTAAATATTCGTGACTTAGTGACTGATGGCTTAGTGTCTTGGCTTCTAGCACCTGACGGCTTGCAATGTTCTAAATAATGATGGCCCACTTATTTGATACTACGCGACAGCTGGCAGCTCATTGACAGCATCCAGTGTGGTAAGGAGGAGCACTCTCTGAATAAAGGTGGAGCTGTTTTTACCTTTCCAGTGCACAGACGTGCACTGTGTGCATAACTGCCAAACTTGGAAACCTACAGAACTGAAATGGCAGTTCAGGAATTCTTTAAGGAAAATGTCATTGTAAACGCAATGGGGAGCAACTGTTTAATAAAACATATTAGCAGTTAATATTGTTAAAGAGGCACTTTAAGGAAAATGTCGTTGTAAACGCAATGGGGAGCAACTGTTTAATAAAACATATTAGCAGTTAATATAGTTAAGGAGGCAGTTAGGCAGACAACTGGTGTATAGTTAAGGAGGCAGTTAGGCAGTCAACTGGTGGTCTATAGGTGATTTTGCTGAACCACCACCTTGGGCGATTCAGTAAATGTTTTCTTATTTTTGTATCTGGTGTTATGAATTGATAGTGCCATTAAACATCAAATATATTAACCCAACTGTTTTCATGGGCATGCATCTACTGTAGCACTATTTAAAAATTTAAAACAGCAAGGTTTAATAGCCCAATATCACATCACCAAAGCCCATCTGTAAAGTAGTCTAGAGTGTGTGATTAAGTGTAGATAGAAGGGAAGGGTATGGGGACAGCATCACTGCAAGTGGAGTGGTGAAACTAGCGAATTCACATGCATAAGGTGGTGTCAGCTAGCACAAGACAAAAATAACTGGATGTTGTGGGGGACAGATATTTATCCTTTAGTTGATGTAATTATGCTTCTGAGTATGATAATAACCTCCATGGCATTGTCATTTTATACTGGCTCAAGTTTAGTGAAATTAGGTGGAATTTCCATTAAGCAGCCGTAGTGACATAAGTTCAATTTATTTGATGTATAGCCAGTGCAGATAGACTAAATGCAGATTGATATTTGATTAAGTGGGTGGACTGAATATTGCTATGGGTTAAATTAATTTTGAAAGACATTGTCATCAGTGCAATTAAAGCTCTATAACAAATTTACTATAACTGAAAGCTGGGCCACACAAAGCATTGATAGTTGTTGACACTTGAAGTAACAATGATTGAGAGGTACAGCCATGGTATGTGTGAGGCTTTACTTTTTTATCATCATCATCATCATTTATGTTTCCTTAAGGGCCCCTGACGGGGTATTACATAGGGGGGGGGGGGGGGTCGAACAAGGATACACAAAGGCGATTCCAGACCAAGAACATAAAGTAGGTTAAAATTCAAGAATTAGAATTACTGGGCAATAATAAAACTAGAACTCGTTATACAACCAATAGCATGATTAAAAAAAATGAGAGAAAGTCAACTGGCTACACAGAAATTACCGACAGTGTGGTTGGAAAATGAGTTTCTAGTAAGGTTTTAAACTTCACAGTATTTCGTTCGTTGGCTATTGTATTTGAAAGCCAATTTCAATCCTCAATTGTTAACGGGAGGAAAGATTTGTTAAAAGCGTTGGTTGAACCTTTTAAATTTTGGACACTCAAAGAATTGAAGAGACGGCACGAAGTTCGAATTGATGGGAGAAGCAGGGAGTCATGTAAGTAAGAATAATTCAAATACAGTTTGTGAAATAAACAAAGGCGTGCAATTTTTCGACTAAGATCTAGACAGGTGAGAGACAGTGATGATTTTATAGTAGTAAACTTGTGTGGAAATTGTATTTGGAGGTTAGAAAACAAGCCGCGCGATTTTGAATGGCTTCACGGGCGTATACTAAATAAGGTTAGTGTGGATTCCAAATTGGAGAGGCATACTCTAGTTTACGAGCTGAGGCCGGTGAGCAGGACAGGGATCTTCTGATGAAACCTAATGTTTTGGATGCATCGGCAGTAAGCTGTGCGATATGGTCAGTCCATGTTAGTTTGGTGTTGATGAGAACACCCAGTTATCGGTATGATTATGCTAGAGCGAGATGGTCAGACTGCAGGGAATAAGTAAAATTTAGGTTTGAACACTTATGGGAAACTTGCATAGATTTACACTTGGAAATATTAAGTTGCATTATCCATAAAGAATGCCAATTTTCAATTACACTTAAAATATTTAGGAGGGCAAGTTGATCAAAGCCATCACATATGCGGCAGTAAACGACACAATCGTCGGCAAAGAGATGTATTGAAGATGTAACACTTGAGGGAAGGTCATTAATAAAAATTAGAAAGAGGAGAGGGCCAAGGACGAAACCTTGAGGTACGCCAGATATTACATTTGTAGTCGAGGAAGGGTGACCTCCGATGACTGTGTATTGGGATCGATTAGTGAGGAAGGCTTGTATCCATGATAGTATGAGCGGGTCTAGATTAAGGGAGGAAAGTTTAAGCATAAGTCTTTGATGAGGAACGCGATCGAACGCCTTAGAAAAATCGAGGAAGGTGACATCTGTTTGAAATGAAGAGTCGAGGTTTAAGTGTTGGTCCGTTGTAAACTCAAAAAGTGGTGTTTTACAGGGAAAACCTGAGCAAAAGCCATGCTGATTTTTAAAAAAGAAGGAGTTGTTTTCAAGATGGGTTACCACGTTGGAGTATATTATGTGCTCAAGCAGCTTACAAGGTATAGAAGTTAAAGAATTCGGACGATAATTTGAAGGAACGGACCGATTACCCACTTTAAATATTGGATATGCTGCTTAGCTTCCAGTCATGCGGAAGTGTACTGTCTTTTATTGTTTGCGTAAATATTATTTCTACTATTTTGCTGGAACACGTTAGCATACCTTTAAGTATTTTAGCTGTGATATTATCTGGTCCCGAGGCACAACATATTTTTTGTTTTTCTGTTAGTTTAGCGATGCCCAAGGCAGTAATGCTAATCGGAAGCATTTGGGAGAAATGTTGGAAGGGTAAATCGGGGCTATCAAAGTTACTTTCATGGGTGAAAACGGACAGAAAAAAATGTATTCATGATGTCAGACCGTTGGTCTTGCGGTACCTTTGAACCGTCGGAATTTCTCAAAGAAATTGTATGTGTATGGTTGTGTTTCAAGGTTAGGAAATTCCACAATTTACGGGGGTTAACGCGTAAAATGCTTAACATGTCATGGTGATAAAACTTTTCTTTAGAGCGTCGCAGAATACGCGTGTAATCATGAAGAGACTTGAAATATTTAGACCACTTCGCTGTAGTGGTGCGGCGTTTTGCCTCTCGAAAGAAACGTTTCTTCCTTTGCAAAAGTCTTTTTAAGGCATTAGAATACCACGGTTGATTGGAATTGCCACGAATACGAATGAGGGGAATATACTTTTCAATTAGCTCTTGAATTTTATGTTTGTAAAGTAGCCAATTTTGTTCAACTGTTCTCTGGAGGGCGGAAACCTTAAAAAAGCTGTAGAAGTTTTCAAGATTGGTGTTGATGCAAGTGAAGTTTGCTTTTTTGTAATCTCGAATATATTTTATCAAAGGTAATCGACGAAGAATCGGAATGCGCATGTCGAACAGAACAGTTTTGTGGTCGCTTAGCCCATTTATGCACGATAACGATTGAATGAGATCAGGCTTCGAAGATAGAACCAAATCAAGAATATTACCACCACGTGTCGGTATATTGACTGCTTGGTTGAAATTGAACATTAGTACGAAATCCAGAAAAACTTTGAAATGACGGGATGGTGCGGACAGGTTATTCCAGTCGATGTCGGGAAAATTGAAGTCGCCACATATGCAGTAATTGGCACGAGGAAAGCGACAGTAAATATCAAGCATGACGGAATGAATGTCATAAATAAAGGAGATATCGGAGTCAGGGGCTCGATAACACTCTATAAGTATGTTTACACAAGAAGGAATAGATATATTTATGCAAAGAATTTCATGATTAGTGTCAATTTTAACATGGAAGGAAGGCAAAGCACTTTTGACAAAGATTAGGACACCACCACCTCTACGCCCGGTCCGGTCAAGTCTATACACGTGGTATGATGTGTTATCCTGTAGTAGTTCTTTGTCATTAATCGAAGAAGTTAGCCATGTTTCAGTTAGTATCGTAAAGTCGGTGGCATTATCCTTCAAGATGGCCTCAAAAGCTGCCCTCTTGGGAAGATAGCTTCTGAAGTTCGCAAGTAAAACTGATGCGGAATCGTAAGTAGGGCTGCAGTCTTTGGGTACAGGTAAGGGCGCTCTGGCCGGAATCTTGGAAGCCAGCCGTGGCTGCTACGGTTTCTGTTCGATCACGGAATCAGATACCGCTTCATAGATATATTTTTTATCTTCCTATGCTTAGTTTATCAAAACATATTTTGAAATCAGCTTTTGTTTGTTTGCCAAACTCGTAAAGTTTACTGCCGGCAAGACGTACACATGCAGAGTAGTCTTCCTGGATCGCGAAATCTGTGCCTTTCAGTTTAGGACCAGCGGAGAGAATTTTGGATTTGTCTTTAAAACTGCCTAGCTTGATGATAATTTGGCGGTTTTTACCTTCCTGGTAGCGGCCTTTTCTATGGGCTCTTTCAATGGCTATAGGAGCGATAAATACTTTGAGCTTCTCGGAACAGAAAGAAACTATGCATGTTTCCGACTGGGGCCAGGTTTCATTTTTTTAATGTCCGGTATTAAAAAAAAAAGCAAATTATATCGTCTAAAGCGGTTTTCGGAATTGTCACATTTGTCGGCTATAGCTTTGATTCCACATGATAGTTCCTGAACGATTGCGGTGGCTTTGGTACCGGTACTGCCATCAGGAGATGGGGAAGTACCGATTATCTTGTATAAAGTGTCAACACGACAGGCAATACTGGGAAGAGGGGAAGTCCTGGATTGGGAAGAGGGAAGTTCTGGACTGGGATGAAACAGCTTTGTAGATGCTGTTTAGCCCCCTACAATAATACATTAATACAGCTACATAACTTCCAGAATTACAACATTATTTGCAGCATCATAACATGAAAAGTCATCATTCTGTCTGCTATCATGGTCAAGTTTGAAGTTCTTGCTTGTATCATATATTTCTCATTCGTGCCATTGTCATCAGATAAAATTTCCTAGTCATGTAGAGTAAAAATTCTTTAAATATCATGTTTACATAAACCATTAACCACTTCAGCCTATTTAATCTTCACAGAAGTGTTGCGCTTTCGTGCCCTGCTTCTACTTGAAGCAACCATGGCTGCCAGGAATAGAACCCATGTCGTCAGGCCCTGCAGCGGAAGGCTGTAGTCACAACTGCCATCAGTTCATACAAAAAAAAAACATACACATGAGCACACACATGCATATACACATGTGCACACACACGCACATGCAAGGAGGGTACCAGAATCTTGGAAGAATGCGAACATAATCCTTTAGAAAGGGGACATCAAGGCACCAAGAATTACAGGCCAATCTGCTTACTGTTCGTTGTCTGCAAGCTATTCACAAATATAATAGCTAATAGAATTAAGAAGACATTAGAGTCCACTCAACCAAAGGATCAAGCAGGATTTCGAATAGGCTACTCAACAATAGACCATATTCATACTATCAATCAGCTGACAGAGAAATGTGTAGAATACAGCCTACCCTTATACATAGCCTTGATAGATTTTGAGAAGGCATTTGATTCGGTCGAGACATCAGCAATCATTCAGGCACTGCAGAATCAGGGCATCGACAAAGCTTTTATAAACATACTGGAGGAAATTTACAGCCGATTCAGCCACCATAACCCTCCATAAAAAAGTGATAGAATCTCATTAAAGAAGGGTGTAAGGCAGGGAGACACAGTCTCTCCAATACTATTCACCGCGTGATAACAGAAGGTTTTCAGGGGCATCTTAGTTACCTGTGATTCACTGATGACATCGTATTGATGAGTAACTCAGAGGACGAATTACAGCTCATGATTACTGAACTGGACACGGAAAGCAGAAGAGTAGGTTTGAAAATTAATATGCACAAAACATAAGCAATGTGCAACAGTCTTGGCAGAAAACAGCACTTTGCGATAGGTGGAGAGATGCTGGAAGTTTTACAGGAATATGTCTATTTAGAACAGGTAGTAACCGTGGAGCCGAACCGTGAGAGTGAAATAACTAGGAGATTGAAGATGGGGTGGATCGAATTCGGCAAGCATTCCCAAATCATGAATGGTAATCTGCCACTAACCCTCAAGAAGAAGGTATATAATAGCTGCATCTTGCCAGTACTGACCTACGGAGCCGAAACATGGAGGCTGACAAAGAGGGTTCAGCTTAAATTGAAGATACGCAGGGAGCAATGGAAAGGAAAATGATAGGTGTAAACTAAGAGACAAAAAGAGAGCAGGGTGGGCCGGGGAATAAACCGGGGCTAAGGATATCATAATTGAAATCAAAAAGAAGTAATGGACATGGACCGGGCACATAGCACCTAGGCAGGATAACCGCTGGCCATTGAGGGTAACTGGCTGGATGCCCAGTGAAGGAAAACATGTAACATGGACACAGAAATGAGGTAGGCAGATGAGATTAAGAAGTTTTCAGGGGTAGCGTGGGAGCGAAAAGCACAGGACCGGGTCCATTGGCAGAACATGGGAGAGGCCTTTGCTTTTCAGTGGGCTTAGTTAGGCTGATGTGAATATGCAGGTCGGTGAAAATATGCATCGCGTTTTAGCCACCAGTCACTACAATTTAAAATTTACGAAGCACTAGACTGACATTTACTATGAACTAATAAACTATCTGTCTATAGAGAGATGTGCTAAGGTAAACTTAGAAAGTTTTCTCCCAGTTTATTCACATTGAGTGCTTTTTTTTAGTGTCCTTTGAAAGAATATGTCACAAATCAATGCCATAGTGCAGAACAGCTAACCTACGTGTCATGTCTTCTTTCCCTTTCACTTGCGTGTTAATCATTGGTGATGGCACATACTGTAAGAATTCAGCTATTATTGTGATGCTTTCATGTGGCCAAACTTGCAGAAACTCAACCGCAGGTCAGGCAATCGAATCCCGGCTGCGGGGGCTGCACTTTTGATGGAGGTGAAAATGCTTTAGGCCCGTGAGCTCAGATTGGGGTGCACGTTAAAGAACCCCAGGTGGTCAAAATTTCTGGAGCCCTCCACTGCGGCGTCTCTCATAGTCATATGGTGGTTTTGGGACTTCAAACCCCACATATAAATAAATTAAATCAAATCAAACTTGCAGAAACTGTATCTTTCTAATGTAAATACTCTATGTATGTTAACGTTCATCTGCTGTAAGGAAAGTAATGTATGTTGCAATATTTTTCTTTCTTTTTTTAGGTATAGCACGCCTGAAAGATACATCATCGAGCCAGCAAATTCGTCCGATAAGAGCCTTGTTATTGACAGGGTGTCCCGGGAGATCTCCCTGTCAGGTAAGCCTGTGTATGCATGTTTGCATGCTTCCATCCATACGCATGAACTGAAGCGCAGGCTTGCTATACTTATGGGCCATAATTTGCCTCGTTGCAGACTGCTCTTGTATTTTGAGCTTATGTATTCGAAAAAAGAAATGGCCGATACGAGTATGAATATTCAATGTGTGGATGGCTAGCTGGCAGTGGTACATGCTCACTGTCAGCAAGTTTGCCTGCGTAGGTGCAGAGCACACACATGAAGACAAGCTTGCTCACTGCCATAAAGTGTACAGTTGATATTGGGGGGCACGATGATAGACTATATTTTATATGAATTCTGTCCCTCTTTAGTGTCTGTTTAAATTTGCTTGCACATCACTGCTATATGACACATGTCATAATTGGTGCCGGGCTTATGCATCAAGTTCGAATTTTCGCCGTCGCACCGCGGCGCACGCCCCCCATAGCTAGCTTCTCCCTATGCAAACACGCGCGTTGGGCGAAAGTTTGGCAATCGCAGCCTCTTTGTGACGCATAATAAAAAATTGCAGGACCCTGGGCGCAGTGGTCTAGTGGCTAAGTTGCTCGGCTGCTGACCCGCAGGTTGCGGTATCAAATCTCGGCTGTGGCGGCTGCATTTCCGATAGAGGCGGAAATGTCGTAGACCCGTGTGCTCAGATTTAGGTGCACGAATTTCAAACCCCAGGTGGTCGAAATTTCTGGAGTCCTCCACTACGGCGTCTCTCATAAGCATATGATGGTTTTGGGACGTTAAACCCCACATATCAATCAATGAATCAATCAAAAATTGCAGGACTTGTGTGCTGTATAAAAGCAAAAAGTCATTGACTGATGCAATTGGGCTATTGCCTCTTTTATTCTAACACATACATAGTATTGCGGGGAGATGCACGTCGCCACAAGACCGTTCACTGATGCCATACGTTATGTTTTGCTATGCACTGGTAATTTTCTCTTGGGGACGGTTTTTAGCAAAAAAGACAAACGAAATAAACACGAGCGCTGATAAGTCACTTCGCGTGTTGTACTGTGGCTGTTTTTTTTTTCTCTTTTTGTTTTCTTTTTTTTTTTGCTACAAACCATCTAGAGCTCGTGTCTATTCTGTCTACATTTTTCGCTCTGCAAACGGTCCCTGATGACCGATTCGCTACAATCTTTATTTTCTTTATCTGTGTAGCCATGTATTTTTGGAAAAAAAAAAAACGTAATTTGTGTTAGCAGGATCGAGCAGTGACCTACTTCCATTATGCAATAGTTGTATGCGTGTTTTAAACCTGAAATTACGTTTTTTTTATATGGAGATCAAATAGTTCTGCCAGTATTTTTGTGTATCATTGGTATCTGGAGGTGCCCCTCCTTACAAAGAAAAAAATGAAGAATTTTCCGAAAACTCCTTTCATTTAATACTCGCGAGTCCGGTTCTCATACAACAGCTCAAGGCTGTCCAGAAGGCCCATGATGCGGCGGTGAGGCTGGGCCTCCCCGTCCCTACGTGGGAGCAGCCCGCGATCCTACCCCTATAAAGCGGGGATGGAATCCTTCAGGACTCCAATAAAAGGTTTTCATCCATCATCCATCCATCCATCGGTATCTGGCATTTACTTTTCCACTTCAACACAAGACGAAGGAGGAAGATATTAGGTGACCTTAATACGGTGTTCTAGGTACAACTGGGCTAAACACCTTGTAGTGCATAAGGTTCTTGACATTATGTATAGAATTGAGGTGAACATAGTAACCTCTTTAGTTTAGCTGCTGGACTAGCCAGAAAACAGTTTTATGCACCAAAGCCACAGCCGGGATGGTGGAGAGGGGGCAGACGAAATCCCTTGAGGATACATGACACTTTATTTACAAAGACGTGAGTCAGAGCCTTGATTTCTAGTATTTTCACTTCTTGCAAAAAGAAAGCGTGCGACTTCCTTCAAATTACGGCAGCACACAAAATATTACCACTTGGAATTCTTCAAGGTGCGCCAAAACCTAGCTACACAAACTTCTAGCTGCCGCCTCCATGTAAATGCGGCCTGAAAAAAAAAAGAAGAAGAAGAAAAGAAAAGAAAACAGCTACAAAAAGAAAGGGGGGGGGGGGACAGGTGAAGTTCCTTTACGTGAACTTTAATATATCCACATGAATCTTCGGCTGACCAGAAAAAATAAAAAAACAAGCAAAGAGCGGTTCTTTCATGTTACGCACAGGAAAAATATTCAGAAGAGTTAGCCTGTATACAATAACAGCTCCGCTGTAAGAAATTTGTTTGAAGTACGAGAGACCAGCTAAGTTTTTTAGGGCGATAGCATATACTAGCACTTATGGTGTTTGAGCCACAGAGAGCTATGCTGTAAAGTAGCTGCCACAGTACTTTCGTATTCGCGTGGAAATTATTAAAAAAAGCATACCTACACGTTATAGTATTTCGTGACAACTTGGAAAACACCATTTGGCAAGCTTGCATGCAACCTAGATGAAATATTCTGCGCTAACAGCCTCTGTTGCCCAAATTGGCCTTTAAACGACCACTAAAGTTGTATGCAAAAGGAAGGAGTAACTTTTTAATAACATACCTGAACTGCTTTGCAGCTGTAGCAAGGTGATGGACGTTCACTGCGTGCATTTAACGTGTCTCAAATAGGTAACAGCGTGCCAGCACGGGCAATGTTGTCACTGCAATGACTGAAATCGCACGCTGCGCCAGGCAGACCAGCACCACTCAACTCATGGGGAAGGATCGCCATCTCCTGGCGCCTTCAGGAAGCCACAAAATTACACTTTTCCGCTGGGCGACGCATTGAATAGGATGGACATAGCAACAGTGCGCTGCCGTCTAATGTCGGAGGCCATGGCAGAACATTGTTCAGTGGCCATTGTTGCTGCTGCAGTTTCCACTGCTTTCGCTTATGCTGCTAACAGTGTCAGAGGCTGCACAGTAAAGACTGGCAACATTGGGCACGGCAACACTGACATGAGAAAGACCACTTTCAGACGGGTGATTTCAAGTGTGCTAACGTGATTTTATTTCAAAATAAAATAAGCTCTTTTTTGGCAGAGAAGTCGTCCTACAAGGTTTCTGGACTGCTATTTCAACAATCATCGTAGACTCAATATTTGCCTTTTTGCGTCTCTCATAATCATAGAGTGGTTTTGGGACGTTAAACCCCACATATCAATCAAATCAATATTTGCCTTTAGTGTCCCTTGAATTACCCCCAAAATCAAATGAACTGGGGTTAAAATATGGGAGTCTATTGTATATTAATGTGGCACGTTAAAATGCTACATGGGACAGTAAATTTTATTGAAATCAACTTTTTTCTTAGAGTATTCTTTCAAACCATGTAGAAAATAATTGCCCTTTCTTTTCTTCTTTCCCTTAGCTAAGCCTGACATTCCTCCACATGCTGTAAAGAGAACAATTTATGGCATTGTTGGCATTATCCATCTGCTTGCAGGTAAGTAATTGCTTCGCCATTTACGTCCTAGCTGTCATCGCAAGGCTCAATTTTTTTGCAACAGCGTTAAAGTATTTTGGGCTTTTTCTGTGTGCACGTGAAAGATGTCGGCACTGATTTACAGTGATTTTCATTATTTCATTACCCATTATATGTTTCAGGCCCGTACTTGATTGTGATTGTTGAACGGCGAAAAGTTGGTGATATCAACGGCCAAGCGGTATGGCGAATAAAAGCAACAGAAGCATATTCCTTTACAAGAACGTCATTACATCTTACTGAGCAACAGGCATGAATCATTTAATTATTCGTATTAAGAATCAATGGTTTTTGAAAATGACTCGAGGCTCTTTTCTTACCTGCTTAGGTGACTTTTGTCTTGTTAAAGGGACCAACAACTGATTTTTTCCACCCAGTTTTTTCCGGTGAGACAGAAAGCTTACCCTTCGTAGTGTTCGTAGCTATAGTAGTTAATCCCAAAAGCACGTAGTTACTTTATAAGGAGTATTCTTTTATCTGAAAGGCCCTGAACACGGATGTGCCCTTTTGTCCACCAGCGCTGAAAATTGATAGCGATGCCGGTAGCCCTTCTAGAGGCTTGTGCGTGCTGTCATTGTTCTGCTTTCGTGGCAGTTCCTGTAACTATGCTTAGCCTAGGTTATTCTGAGCTTTACAACTATTTTTTGAAATATAAAGCCATTACAATGAGACGATGTGATTTTATACAGCTTCTCTCCATTTGTACAGCATTTTGTGCACCTGCGTCCAAGGTTGTTGCCCCTGCGTCATGGATGGCTTGCCCCGTTGTCGTTACTCTCTCGACACACGAGCCAAGCCAAGTTACCGAAAACTTCTCTGCACATATGTGCGGCCGTGCTGACTAGCAGTACACATCATTTTTGAGAGAAATCATGAATAGAAAAACCAGGTCGCTTCACAATTATAGCGACCCAGAAACTTCGTGCACGGTTTCATGAGCACGCAGAAAAGTTGCTCAAGACGCGCCGACGAGCATGGGATGATTACATCATGCGAAGGCAGCGCCACTTTAATGCATACCACTAATGGAGGCATATATGTACATTTTAAGGGACTGATATCGTATACTATAAACAAACAATATTTCAATAATAACAAGAAAATTGTTGACCACGTATACTAGTTTGCGGTTATATAGCAGGGCATGTCAGATAACTGAAGTTTCTGCCACCAAGTAGCACCACAGCCTGTTTTCGTGATTCTTAATGCAGAAATAAAAATGTGACTCCAATTTTTGCGAGAAAAACAGGGTTCGTTTGAGTCACTATAAGGGACAATCTTTCCATACGTGCAGTCATTTCATTTCATGTTCTGGGCAGTTGTCGGTCCCTTTAAGCTTTGCTGCCTAAACAGTCCTGTTTTATTGTTACAGCTTTTGCTGTAATTAAGTGCATTAAACTTTTGTCTTTGCAGAACCAGTACAACAAGCAGTACACTGCTATGGTCCAAGATGTGTTGAGCACGCCAAACTTCTACTACTCTACTACTTATGACTTGAGCCACACTCTGCAAAAACTGTACAACACAACACCTGACTTCCTTCAGATGGGGCTCATGGAAAGAGTAAGTGTACTGTCTGGCCAAGCCAAGTGTATACATATTCGTGCTTCTAAATTCGCGGCATGTACTAGTTTAATAAAGATTAAAAATTCTTAGGCAGGTTGTTCATCAATTTTGTTTGCTATTCTCATTTTCTTATTTGGGTGTGATGATGGCTAAGATCACCTTTTAACAGTAACACTTACCGCATCCAATGAGGTAGAACGAGGGATTAGGAAACAAAGCAACATAAAAGTGAGGGGGGTTATGAGAGCAGTAAAAAGGGCACAGGTTTAGCACCTTCAAAAATTTTTGCTTAAGGAGAAATGTGTACATGGTGGTATAGTTTAAGGGACCATCGCTGCGCTAAGCTAATGGCAGCTTGGCCCCACCACTGGCTGGTAGCTCTATTGAGTATCGCGAAGGTGCAGTACACTTTGTGAGCCGTGCTCTTTTGACATCTTCCGCTGTCTGTGCTATGAGTTGCCGCAAAGACAACCATTTACACAACAAAAGAGCACTGAGCATTATGCTCATTGCGCCTGCGTGGAACTCGTTGCAGTTGCCATCCTGTGGCGGCGCCAAGCTGCCGCTACATGCTCTGGTGTACCCTTCAACGGTGAACCGCTGTGTGGATAAATGACAGCAATAAAGAACTTTTTGGAGAAAAGAAAGGTTTTCGTTTGATTTGCATTGAGCTTCTTATGGTTGGGGAAAAAAGAAATTCAAATAAACCCAAGGTCTGTAATGCAATCCAGCTTAAACATTGAAGCTTTTCATTATTCAGTCAAGAATCACCACAAAATTGAACTTGTACTAGTTGGAGGTTTGAGAATAAACAGCAGTTATTAAACCAATGTGCAAGAGAGGTACAGCTGCACCAAGCTGTGCCAAAGTCGTCAAAAAGTTCTTTGGCTTGCACCCTACTTGCCACTGAACACTACGCAAGACCACCAAGGGTTCCAATTAAGGCCAGTTTTAGAAGGAAGCAGCAGTTAATGCCCTGTAGTTCTTTAACTTTGTCTGCAATAAAAGAAAAAGAAAGCAAAGTGCATGGAAAGGTTCATGCCAACCTGGAATGTTATTGAAAATAAGTTCTGCGGCAATCCGCAAAGTGGTGGAAGGGTTAAGAAAGGGAAAGAAGTCAACTAATCATTTGTAGCACGAAGCCACAAGGGAATCCGTACGGATCTCTCAAAGAAAAATGGTATTAGTTGCCAAAAATTCATCCTGGTCCGGGTTAGGGACGAATTTTTTGGCAACTAAGAGCCTTTCTTCTTTCTGAGAAATCCATACAGATTTCCTTCTGGTTTTGTGCTATGAAAGGGTGGTTTTTTGTGTGAAATCACTGGCTCTAAAACCCTGATTACCACGAATAGCCATCAACAATGCCTAAAGCAGCAAGGGTGGCCTGTCCGCTGGGTGAATCTTGGACTGCTCAACATTAGCTTTGGCCATTGGGGAATTATAGTATGCTTGTAAATGTTTGAGTTATTGAGAGACTGCGCGCATGTGGCATGCAATGAAACCATCTAGGCAAATGTGAACAGAGCTGCAGCTTTGCTTCCTTTGGTGTTGCACGTTTCACGCTTATACTCGGTGTGTGAAAATTCCCATGGCCTATGCACGAGCTGAATCGGAACACCTGAGCATGCCAGAGAAAAAGGTAATCAAAATAAAAACTTGTCAGCCCACATAATATCATAGAGGAGAATCGTGAAGTAACTGGAGAGTCTTGTGCCTTTGGGTGTTTGAGCACCAAGAGTTGTTCGCCAAATAAATATCTTCCCATGTGATGGGACTAAAGATGCTTTTATAGTAGTTTAAATTATGCAAGCTACAGTTATTGGAAGTTCACTGTATGTGATAGACACATTAAAGAGACACTAAAGTCAAGTAACAATTAACGTCAGAGTGAAAGCTCAATGTATGACAGCATCTAAAACAACCATATTATCAACAGTGCCCCATTTACCGAGAAATTAAGGTAAATGCAGAAGAACACAAGAGTCGCAGTAGGACATTTTCAAAATGATCCCGATGACATCAGACGGACCGCCTACAATTAATTACTAGTAATCGATCTAACTGCACTAAATAAAGACCCTTTCGTGCATCTAGAGATGCAATAAAATTCTGCTTGTTCATTTCTTTATGATTCCTGAAAAAAGAACGGCCGGACGTTACTATGGGAAATGGCGCGAGTGGTTCGAAAATTCAATTTCCGCATGGTTACACGGAACAGGTGGTGCCATGTAGCGGGGCGCAGTTGAAATAAAAAAACGTCTGCAATCTCGAAGCCAATGGCAAAAAATTGATCAATAACCGTTGTTGCTGCTGTGGCTCCTGCTGCTTTCGGTCTGTTGCTACTAGCGCAGTAAATCCGGGCGACGTTGTGCACGGCAACAGTGATGTGGGTCGGTCCGCTTCTTGAGGCGGGTAATTTAAAGTGCACTAACTCGATGCGGACCACTAAAACGTGGTTTTATTTCAAAATAGGCCCTTCCTTGGCTCAAAAGCAACACTAAGAGGTTTCTGGACCACTACTTCAACAATCAACGTCGACTTAGTAGTTGCCTTTAGTGTCCCTTTAACAATGCTCACAACAGTGATTTGTACTTCTGAAATCTGAACTGCTGGAGTTGATTTTAAAAAGGATGGAACTTTAAAAAATGTAATTACTCATTTCATTAAAATTCCTTAGATTTTGGTTGTTTGACTCCAAATTTAAATATCACTGCTCTGTAAGTGTCCTCCCCAACCACTTCACCTGCTCCTAATAACCTGCTCGAAAATGATTTCTCAGCTCCAAAAATTGCTCTAAAACGTCTTT
This sequence comes from Rhipicephalus annulatus, assembly GCA_013436015.1. Lineage (NCBI taxonomy): Eukaryota > Metazoa > Arthropoda > Arachnida > Ixodida > Ixodidae > Rhipicephalus > Rhipicephalus annulatus. The sequence goes on from WOVY01010968.1 coordinate 157,616, forward strand.
CACTTATCCCAGCTTTGAATTTATGAAGTTTTATTATTATTATTATTATTATTATTATTATTATTATTATTATTTTGCAGTGGTTTAGGTATTTTTGTATGTTTTTTTTGGATTTTTGGAACTGAAATGTCGTTTTGAATGGTCACGTGATGATGAATTATGTGATATGTAAGAATACTGGCTCATAAAACTACAACCAGGTGTTTATTCACAAAATTGTAATTTCTTCTGATATTACCTGTCCTAAAAAAATGCTTGACTAATCGTGTCAGAAGAAAATAAAAAAATTGTTCAGTTAGAGGTTATTGAGAGCAAAGGAAGACATGTGATGAAATGATGTGATAAGGTGATGACATTTTGGAAATTAGCTCTCCAACTACAACGGATGTTTAAATTGCACAAGCACAGCTTTATTTGAAAATTGGCACAGGGTGTGGTGTTACTATGTGCTGGGTTTATGATAATTGGTTAGTTTCCATACATTCACTTGTCAGCATGTAATGACAACAATTATGAGTGAATAATATGCATAAATAGAAGGATGACTTTAATGCAAGGATGGCTTTGCAGGCTAGTTGGTATTGCATCAGCGCTTTATCTAGTGTTTTTCTTCCTTTGGCCCCGTCTATGCGTGCCGTAATGTTTCCAAGAATCTGCAAGTACTGATAGCTTATTTTATCACCTTTGAGTGAATCATATTTCATGTGTTCTCATTTAGCAGCTGCTTAGCAGAAAGTTGCACCAATTTTCTTTAATCTACTTACTTTGATATTTGTCTTTATCAACAGGCAGATCAGAGATTTGTGTGGAACCACCATTTGATGAGTGAGTTCAGCAACCAAGTAGAGGTACGTTGGATTTGCCACTAGTGCCTAAATGTCACTTACAAATTTGTTTTTTTTTTTGCTCTGTTGCAGCTGCGGAAGTTCTGCCTTCCAATAATTCATGGATGTATCCTTTCGCCGTGTGAGCAACTCTGTCGTGTATGCTTTTATTATCAACTTTTCGTAGGGCATGTTGTAGAAATACGTTATCGGTGAGAAAGAAAGTGCTAATTGTGTTGCAGTAAGGGTTTAGTGTAGGTTACAGTTTTTACAGTGTGCTTACATGCTGTGCAATACTTAAAGTTTTGTCTGGTATCTAATATATCAAGGAGCACATGCACGTTTATGTCACGTGAAACAGGTTTTATTATGTGCATTGCAGCGTGTGAGATCTTGAGGTGATGGGTAAATTACCTTTTGGGTTGCAAAAATGCATGAAGAGATTGAATTATGTTAGTTTTCAGCTGTGTCTTTCGAACTTCAGCTATGCAGGCAATTCCCAAAGTGATGCTCCTTGACTAACCTGCAGTTATTTACATCAAGCCATGTGCCATCAACGGTCATGGTTTCACATTTGCACTCATTTCACGCCGCAGTTGCTATAGGGCAGGCACACGCATGTTCATGAGGGGCTTGGACAGTGAAGGTCATGCTGCAAATTTTGTTGAAACTGAGCAGATCGTAGAAGGAGACACTGCACGGAGCTCGTTTGTTCAGGTAAGACACCTGCACCACCTTCTTCTTGTCGTTAATATATGCACCTCATATCTTACGCTATTGTAGATGTCCAGTTCTTAATAGCAGCTGGTGATATTTCATGAAACTTTTGAGAGTGTGACAAATCTATTTCCCCTTTGTTTAAGCATCAAAACTTTATTTGAAAGGATCCTGGACCACCCCTTATGCTTGGTTAAAAAAGGCATATTGCAGAAATGCACTGCTGTGAACAGCTCAGCCAAATCCAAGTTATCACTTTCTCTAGGGCCCGCTCCTCGCACAAAGGCATGTCTTCACCCTCATCAGAGGTCCCGGCACCAGCTCTGATCCATCTTAGAGCAGATTGCTGCTATTGGCCAGTAGCTGACATAAATCAAAAGTGGCATTTGGATCAGATACGATTCTTTGCCATAGGGTACCACCACATGGTAGTGCTAACATTACACAGTAGCGAAACTCGCACGCACTGAAATTGCACTGGGTGTGAACTAAGGCATTTCATGATACACTCTGAAGTTCATGATGTGCACTGACATAGCTTCTTGGCCCTTTGTCAATACCCACAGTGTAGCTTTTAGTACACTGACCGGGACAAAAGAAGAGAAAAAGCACTTGAAGCGTTTGACTAGTCCCTGTAACTCCGCTCAATGTTGACTGGTTTGACGACGAATTTATTAACGACACTATACGACGAATTTGCGACGGTTTGACGACGACACTATACGGCGGTTTGATGACGAATTTATTAACCACACTATAAACTGATGCTGAGCTGCATTCATTAACTACTAAAAAAGTGTTTCAGGGACGAGTTGATCTAGAGCATAGTAAAAGCCTTCTTTACTAGCAATCTGGCTTTTTTTTTTCATTTTGATTTATCAGTTTGCTTGTATTTAAAGATATTTATTGTTTTGGTACATGATTTTTTCACTTGTTGCAGTATGAGTTACATGCAATAGATTTATAGGGTTTGGCAAAGTGAGACATTAGTTATATAAGTAATTAAAGGGGAGGCATAAGAGGTCACTGTATGATGTCACTTTTTGCTATGGTCTTTAAACTTTGCTTTCAGACAAGGGGCTCAATTCCTTTGTTTTGGTCCCAATTGCCTAACCTGAGGTACAAGCCTTCTCCAACCCTGACTACCGGGCTCAACCATGTGAGTGTTGTGCTGGTTTTTATTTTTCATACAAAGGTGTTTTTTCTTATGGAAGTATGTATGTAAACATGATTCTTTGATCTTTTCAGCTTGAAGCATTCCAGAAACACTTTGACAATCAGATTTATACATATGGAAATCAAGTAATAGTCAGTCTGGTGAGTGGGAATAGTTTGTTTTGTAGTAAAGGTTGACAGAGAACTAAAAAGGTGAAAGAAGTGATACCTTAGTGGTGGTACGGCTGCGCCATTGTGCTACAATTTTTCTTCTTTGCACCTTACTGCACCCATTCAAACACACTTGGAACTACCTGCACCTAAGTTCATGTTTAGCCTGCTTGAATGGCAGTGGAGCTTTTCTGGCCCAGAATATTCCGTCTGCCACCAAATACGCATAGCTTTTTATGATGCCACAAAACTTACTCTACCTCTTTCCACCGCTCCAGTTATCCTCGTTATAATTGGCTTATAATTAAAATGTCTGCTTGTGATCTCCATTAATTTACAGTTATGAATATTTATCTCTAATCTGGGAGCTCATTCCTCGTATTGAAGAACTGTATCTGATACGTATACAAGTGATTTTTTTTGCCCAGCAGCTGTTAGTACCTCTTATGTGTCGTGCGCTGTAAGTGACATTTCCATGCACTAGTAATTTCTGAAGCTTTACGTGACAGAAACAAAAGGTGATTTACACAAATCAAAATTCAGATGTGCTAGCTTGATATTTGGCAGAAGGAGAATTCCATGTCAATCGCACTACATGAGATTCTTTATATACGTAATCTTTGGTATTGTATTTTTGGTATATGATAGTAACATAAAGCCGAAATGCGCGAGCACACATCTGCCACAAAGTGTTGCCGCTGCTGCTTACGTATACCGTAGTGCTCATTCTGCGATTTCATTGCTTAACTAGCATAAAGCATTGGCAAACGAGCACGCATAGAAACTGTGCTATGTGGACATCTACCCGCCACGAGCTACTAATAACAAGTGACTATGCTCATGTGTCTGTTACAAATTGAGACCGGATTTCACGCAAATACCTGTTTTGTTTCTTGTGTTCCTATCGCATCATTTTGATATATGAACCGGATGTAGAGGTAAAAAGGGGTGTTTATAATGTGCTTATAGTGGGCCTAAAAATGCCTATTTTAGGCCTTTGAGCCTAAATTCAAATAGTAAGATATCTTAGAAACAAAGTTGCGCTAACAAAGTTTTAATTGTGTGTATAGGTTGCTGATGCAAGTTAGCATTCTTGAACCCAATTTCTAGCTGAGCCAAGATTTCTTTAACATCAAGCAGTTCAGTGTTTTACAAACTAGCAAGAAAAATTCAGTATATTTGACATTAAGCTGTTAGGCATATGATGCCGTAAAATACCAAGCAAGCATCCTCCCATCATCATCAGCCTGACTATGTCCACTGCAGAACAAAGGCCTCTCCCATGATTCGCCAGTCAACTCCCATAGTGAAGGATAATTCAGCAAGATTTATAGTGGTGGGGGACTTGCTCAGCCATGGGTCAAAATTCAAGCTGGCAGTGAATTAGCCACTAAGAATAAAGGTTGCACACCCATGCTTCTAATGAAATGCTTTACTCACTACGTATACATTCACTGTTTTCACTCGGCCTCTTTTGGTGGATAGAAGCAGTGTATGAACGAGTGAAAGTGTTGGGAGGATAGAAGAGGCCTCATATTTGAAATCTTTTTAAGTAGGGAGGGGGCTCTTCATTAGGGTTTTACGGTACTCGCTGATGATAAAGTCTGAAAAAGTGAATGATGACCACTCTTCATTGAATTCACAATTCAAAATAAGGTCATCGGTCTGTTAAGTCATTTCATTTTTTGCTTAGTTACATGGCGTCAACAAGAATCACTTGGTCTTCCTTGTTTCATGATGTCATAGCTTCATGATATTCATGGTCATCTGTTCTCAATCTTGACAGAAAAGCTTTGTTTCTTGACACAGGTTTTTCTGAAAGTTCATTTAGTTAGGCGGTACCAACGACCTCAGAAGTTTCAGTTGCTGTGGCACATTTCATCTTTGGCTTTAGTGTGTTATGAGACATTGAGGGAGCATGTCTTTCATTCTTTCAAGGCTGATATGGGAAAGAAAAAAAATAATTTAAAGGTACTTTACGAGGGCACATTTTGCAACCTTTCTTCTTGGCCTTGCTTGCTATTTAAGACAAGTAATAGGGGTTAGAAAGCAGTGCGTTCATTCCCAACATTTATTTTTTAGCTTTAGCTGATAGCTTAAAAGTAGCTTCTCATGTAATGCCACCATGTCTTTTTTTTTTTTACTGCAGCATGTAGGTAATTTGTGTAGCCAATGGAGAATAGGCATGTTTTAAAATTGCTACATTACACAAGACTGTTACGTTTCTTGCATGGCCAGTATCAGTGTACCACCATTCAAGACATGATCACCGAACTGAGCTGTAGCTGAGACACAAACATCTGTGCTTTCTCCAGTAATATTCCAGCACCCTTCCAGTTAATGTAGGTTCGTATTTAGGTGTAAGAGTTCTAATATGAAATTGCAGTTGCCACTGATGTAATAGAGATTCGAGGAGCTGTATACAGAAACTTGTTGACAAGTGTGTTATTGAAGCAAAATAAACTCGCTTATGAGTGCAGATAATGAAGCAGTTTTGTTTGAATATGTTTATCAGTTTGTTTTTGAAGATATCCTAAATAAAAAATTTGCACTTATTTTGGAATTACTATAGATCTTTTTAGCTCTGGAAGGAACTTGAGAAACTGACTGCCATTCGAAATACATTAGGTATATGTGTTGTTACATGCTGGGTGGTTGTATGCAGACTGAAGTGTGCGTGTGCTTGTAATTCTCTCTGTAGCATTACAATACCAGTTTCACAATGTTTTTTGTTTTACTACTGTCGCTGGTATTTTGTGATGCTTATTGAGCATCATATGAGTGTGTGTTTGCCATAGTTTTGCCTTCTCTTCTTTGTAGCATCCTTGCTTAATGCTAATTTAGGTATTGTCACAGTAATGTAACATTCTTTTCTTTTACTCTTTGTCTAGATTGACCAGAACGGCCCTGAGAGGACGTTAGGAAGGCAGCTGCAAGAAGTGGTGAACCTTGCCAACAACCCGAAAATCAAGTGGGTCTACAGAAATAGCTTTCACTTGTAATCTAGTGCCTCAAGTACAGATTTTAAAGTGTTGGTCCTAATTGAGACCAAAACTATCAAAATTATATGCTTGTGTATCTTTTAATCAAGTAAAGTTGATTTGTCACACTTCAAACTTAAACATTAAACATTTAAACTCTAGTTGATTTGCAGCTAGAAAGTTCTTGTTCTCCCTCTGTTTCACTTTACTTGGGCATTCCACAGTAGCTCAGTAGCTGTTGTGTTTTGCTGCTCAATGCGAGATTGCACTTTGAATTTCCATTTCTGACAATGATGCTTCGTTGGTAATGGAAAGCAGAAGCACTGTTTTACCCAGGTTTATTGCATCTTTAAGAACATGAAGTGTTCATACTTAACTCAGAGCCCTGAACTACAATTTACATGATAGTTGCAGTGTATCTTTAAAATGTTGTTTCAATACTGCTTGCCGTATGTGAATTCAGACTTAGTAAATTTATTTCATGGTAGTTTAGCATTAATTTTATTTTTTATTTGCATCATGTTCTTTTTTTATTTTTGTTTATCTCCTTTCTGGTACCAATATCTTGCATTCAGCAGAAGAACACAACAGCTACTGAGCTACTGTAGAATGCCAAGTAAGATGAAACAGAGGGAGAACAAAAGCTTTCTAGCGGCAAACCAACTGTAGTTTTAATGTTACCAAGTTTGAAGTGTGACAAATCAACTTTACTTGATAAAAAGATAAACAAAGAAATGAAATCATACTTTCGTGATTGTGTATGTAAATAGTTTTTGTATAAGTGTGTGTCAAGTTGCACTAAAAGGTCTTATAACAGAAGAAAAAAACAGTGTGATTTTAAAGTATAATGAAGTGTTTTTGGAAGGAACGTTGACCAAGTTGGCTAGTACTCATATCTGTCTCTGTTGCAGATATGAGGCCTTTGACTTTCATCAGGAATGCAAGAAGATGCAGTGGGATCGCCTCTCCATATTAATGGACAGAATTTCTCGGGACCAAGATTCTTATGGGTGAGCCATTAATTTGTCTTTTTTGTATGTTTTTGTGTATTTTATTCATTGATTAAAATATTATTACGCCTTTTGTTGCTTAATTACAGGTACTTCATGATGCTTTACGATAGCTCAGCACCTAGGCTACAGACTGGGGTGTTTCGCACAAATTGTATTGACTGCTTGGACCGGACGAATGTTGTGCAGTCACTCCTTGCGAGGCGAAGCCTTGAACAACAGCTTCTGGTGGGCCTGTTTTTTGTAGTGAACTATTTTTATATCTAATCATTAAGAGCTTAGTGCATGCAGTGCCATATTTGTCATTTTGTTTCTGAGGATGAGCACCTTGTGTCTGTGATACCGCAAAAAGTTTTATGGGAAATGTGGAGTCATTTAGAAAATATCGCTCGGCAAGGTTTGATCAAACTAAGGAAATTGTTGTGGCGTTTCCGAGTCGGTGTTTTTCAGGGATGCAGTCAAGTATCTTCAATCTGTTGCTCGTCCAAACGTTTTTCAAGATATCTTAAAATACATCTGTAAAGGATTACACCAGAACAAGGGGGTGAATGAGAAGGAGGGGAAAACAACAGCTGAGTACATAGATGTGTCATATAAGTTCTCATGTTAGACCCAGGTATATACAGGGTGCTCCTACTAACTCGACACAGATTTTAAAAATATGCCTGTGCACTTTATCTCTGCATGACCAAATGCATGTTGCCGACTATTCTGTGGAGTTCTCCACACAATATGTTTTGTGTTCTCATTAATTGATTAATTTGGTTTGAGAGAATTGAAACTTGGCAGAAAATTAAAATGAGAATGTTAAGTTTGCAAAATAATCCAGTTGGGCAGTTTCAAGCTTCTTATTACATAATAGTGTTTTTCTGCTTCTTGCAGATACCCACAAAATAAAAAAAAAGTTAACTCATGTCATGCCCACTTGTGTGCCATAGTTGCAGTGCTCTCTCTATTCTACCTGCAACTGATAACAGTAGTCAGCAATGTGTATTGGGGCTCAAAAGTTGGTAAAATAGCGACAATGGTGAGACTTTGCAACAATGAACTTGTCGATAGTGCCTGCACTAATGATAACCACTGCATCTGCTTCACACTGTCATTAAATGTGGCCAGGGAAGGATATCGCTTGTACGTGGAATATCAGGGAGCACAGCAATATTGTCTGCAAGTGGGCTGTCATTTATTTATTTATTTTTTCAGGCATGTGCTGTGTTTCCGGAAAGCCCGAATACTTACTAGGAGACAAAGTTTGAAATGGTCTAAACGGGCACTTAGCAAACAAATTTGCAACTTTCAAATTTAAATTTTTGTCCAGCTTCATTGCTTTAGAAGTTAATTTGTCAATGTTACCTAATTGACCTTTTAATCAGAACACTAGGAATAATGTAATTTACACCATGCAGTAGTTGGCAACATACATTTGGTAGCATCATTGTAAAGTACAATTATAATTTGTTTTGTCATTGGAAATGTTTGGGCTATCAAAGCTACACTGTTTTTGCTGTTGCTGTTAAACAAGGTATCTAATCTGAAGGTACGAATTGCATTTAATGATAATAAGGTATTTCGGCAAGGTGCTGGTTTGAAAATATGAATGGCTCATGCAGCACTGCTCTTATTTGCCCTTCATAAAGACAAATTTGCTTTGTAAGGCTTCATCATAATGTGTTGAAGCATACCACTTGCTGCCTACATCTCACATAGCAAGTTTGCTTGAAAGTTGAACCCCCTTGTAAAAGACTGATGTAAGAGATAAATGGGTATAAAAAACACCACTGTGTCTTTATTAAAACAGGGATTGATAAGAAAATGCCTACGCACCCTCCTCATAGAGACAGCTCAGATAAAAGACCAGAATTGCTCTCTGGTGTATATGTCTCTTACAAAAAGGCTCAACTGTATAAGAAACTACATTGTGGTTCCCTTCAGACTTCATCCAGGTTCAGCTATACAGTTGTTTCATGCATTCATTTTTCTTGTACTCGTTACTGTGCCATGGGAAATGGTCAATTTGATTAGTAGCTTTTCAACACACTGGCAAATATTGACTTTAAGGTTTCTGTACAGGAAACCACTAGATGAAGAGCATGCTTCTATCTTTTGTAAGCTTTGTCATTTTTTAGGACATTGGTGAATCCTCAAGTTCAAGGATTTCTAGGTCAGGCATGATGTAGACTGGCTTCCAGTGCCTCTCGCACTTTCTGAGTCAGGTGCAAAGTATGCTAATTATTTGACTTGACTGCATGATATATTTAAATTTTAGAATCCTTTGGGACTTGGCGAAGTCTGTTGGTTTGCCAACTTTTCTACTCTCGTGGTCTCACTGTTTTACTTCTGCAGGGATGTGGAATAGAAATTAGTGAGACTGCGTTGAATATCAGGTAAATAATGCCATGCAGTAATCAGATATTACCGTACTTATCTTTTTAATAATATGCAGCCTTATATGCCAATAAGGAGCTTCTAAGCCACCACTGCTTATTGGCAAGCAAGGCATTTTTCTCTTTTTTACAACCCTCTGCATTGACACTCCTTGCCAAAAACATTTATCTCCAGCAGGCATTTCCATCATCGAGCTGGCATGTTTTTTCTAGTTGACTTTCGGTTACTCAATGCATTGTGGTTTGACGTGTGATTTTATCCACACAAGCACGTAGTGCAATACTTTCTACAGTGCAGCGACAAAATCAATTGATGTCATAGTTTATGGTGCCCTTGTTATATCTAGATTATATCAAGTAAACATACTGAAATTTAATTGGAATTCAATGAAGTGGGCTCTCCAAGTGTATTTATGTACCATGCTCATCTAAATAACTTGTTTTGCATCACTGTGGTCACTGTGGTGAAAGGTACTTTTTGGCTTTCCTTCTATATTTGTGTGTAATTGATAATTTGAAGGGTTTGAGAAATATATTGGAAAAATATCTAGTTGGTGAATATAGTTAATTCAGTATTTAAAAGTTCAAAATAATCCCATGCACCTGCTGACTATTATTAGAATACTGTATGTGCAATGCGTAAAAAATCCTGCTAGACAAGTGGTGTTATTCTATCAGGTAATGAATAACAAGGCCAACATAGTGCCAAGGCAGATTAGACGGTTCCAGTGCCTGACAAGTACGTACAGCTGCCTATAAAGATTCCCTTGGCACTAGTTACATTAAATATCATATTTTCTTGCATATAACTTATTCCAGTAAATAATGTCGCAATTCCAACTAGAAATACCAGAAAAATACACTAAAAAAACTCATGTTGCCATGATGGCATCTTCTGTACATTATCATGAGCAGTGCAGTGAAGCCAACTTATGCACTGAAAATTCATTATTTTTTAAAAGTTGTATATCGAATTATCCAATATATCAAATTCCTGTCCCCCCTCCCCCCACCCCGAGTTTGATATATGTGGCTTCTGCTGTACTTCTAAAATTAACTCATTGATTGCCAGCCTGCTACTTCGGTGTATTCAGAAAAAAAAAAAGTTACTGAGAGAAGGATTACTTGCACTTTCCTTGTCTACACAGTGAAACCAAAAACCTAAATGAAGTTCGCACTGCTTACTTGATGCATGTTCCTCGAGCTGTGTTGTAGTTAGCTACGTTTGTCGGCTTTGTACCTTGGAGCTTGCCTTGTCACCCCCTCCTATAGTTGCTTAAAAATTTAATACTGTGTAAAGCAAGTTATATAAAGAAACTGCTATAATTTGCGTACTTATAAGTAAATATGGGTGCATTATTGGCTGCTGCAGCATTTTTAAAAATCTTGATGTAATGCGGGTGCCATGTGTGGAAAATGCTGCGACTTCTATTGAAGGTATTTTTTAACAGGCAGGATTGGCATTGTTCGTACTGGTTTATTTTTAAAACATGGCTCCTTTCCCTCTAGCGAATGGGTATCCTTGCGCCTGGAGAAACCATAAAGCAGCACCCTGGTTTTGAAGCCCTCTACAAGAACGGTATAAAAGAAAAGCTAGCTTCGCTGTACTTTGAAACTCGCTGCTCTACTAATTTATCTGTAATATTGCAGTCTGGGCAGACAATGGCGATTTCTGCAGCATCCAGTATGCAGGCACCGGAGCCCTCAAGACTGACTATACAAGGCAAGCCCGACTATATTGCTTTAGCTGGGGTTAAAATAGCTTGTCATACTTTGGTGGTACATGATGAAGTAACGAATACATATTGGGAGATTAGAAAAAAAAAAGAAAACACCAATGGCTGTGACACTTCACCTTGGAGAGTAAAATAATCGTGTTTTCAGAAGTGGTACTATCAGGTTTGACTACAAGAAATAAAAAGCAAGTCTTTGTTCTCATCTTATCAATGAACACTTTTTATTTACTGTGCAAGCATTTTATGTAAGGAAGTCGTATGACTCTGCATGTATAAAATCTGGATTACAAACTATCTGGGATTCACCATGTTTCGTTCAAGGACTGGGAAACGCACCATCTTTGGAGCAATGAAAGATGGCTACAACTCTGCTGTCCGCTACATCAAGAACAATTTCTATGATGGCTTCAGGCAGGCAAGTTCTGTATTTTGCTTACTCATTATCTCTCTCTCTTTCACTGGAAGCATTTCTTTGCTGCACCATATACTATGGTAAATGTGAAATTCTTTGCATTGCAGGATGCCATTGATCTATTCCTTGGAAACTACCGGGTCAAGGAAGGTGAAGGGGCAACTGTTTCATGTCCACTTAAGGTTCACAGGGAAGGAAAGTACTGGCTGGTAAGTTGGAAGTAATGCTTGTGATTAAACCAACATTAAGTAACCCCTTGTCGAGCTTCACTTGAAAAGATCCCTGAAGCCATTTTTATTGGATATCCCATTTAATTTTCCATTTTTCTCACCATATTGTCATTGGCTTGGAGATGACTCGCGTGATGCCATGCCATCGTTATCAGTGAGATGGGTCATCCTGTTTACAGCAAATTGTAAAAGCTTAAAGCAAAATATTGACCTTTATAGGGGCCCTGCAACACTTTTACAGGTAACCATCAAATGGTTTCATTAACCAAATAATTGGCTCGTGAATTGGCTGCTGGAAAATTTTTTAAAATGTGTCTATTATGGTCATACTAGTTACTATGATTGCCTTCTCTCCTTTCTCGTTTGGACGAGTGGGCTGGAAGCTAAGTATAGAGGGATGATAGCATAGGGGAAAAGAGTTACTTCACGCGTGTGTCATGACTCATGACCTTGGACACTTACTAATATTATTTTTCTTCAAATGTGCGGCTTACTTGGTGGAATCACAATAGTGTGTGTGAGCTTATGGCAGCTTCCCATGGGGGCCTCTGTGACTATGCAGCTCACGATGCTCAAACTATCCAATGGTCGTGAATTGAGGCAGATGGTGTGATCATTAGGGAATGTGGCATCGTTTGTAGAAAGGAAGGGATGATTTTCAGCTGACGTTGAAAATTTTAAATTCCTGGCCACGTTCTATGCTACGATGTTTGGCTCACGTGTTTTCAGGAGCCTAGACTATTGATCGACAGCTTTTTCTGGCCATGCTGAAAAAGTTTTGCTGGGCCTCTTCAAGAGCAATGTTGCATTAGGTTAGTTGGGTACATTATTCTTGTAGAATAGAAAGGTTGTGAGTAGAAACTTGGTTTGACATGAGGGGCACAATAACAAGATGTCATCGAAGGCTAAGATAATATCTTGATGTTCACTTCAAATCCTAATGTATATTGGCAATTCTTATAACGAAGGTATAGGTAATTATCTGTTTGGTACTCTTTACAGAGTAAGTTTGATGCAATATCTGTGATTATACTTGTATTTTCATACAAATTTATATGTTTCTGACCATATCCAGACCCATCAACATTTGTTACTGACCCCCTTTCTTTTTTTGCTATACAGATGTTTGTCTGACAGAAAGAAGTACCAACTGCACATTTAAATACATCAACATAGGGTTCATCTATGTTAAAGGACCCCCAACAGCGAAATTTCTTTTTTGCTTTTTTACTGTAATTTCTAGCTTTGTGTCTGGCAATGCCGAAATTGAATTGTGACTGCTCAAATGTATTGTATGATTAATGCAACTGTAATTATTTGTAACCAATTTCGCATCACTTCCAAACCCTTGCCTAAAATTGTAAAAACCTAGGTCCCCACGGTGTGGGAGCACCTGAGACCATGTGCGCTCAAGCTTCAATGACACGCAATACGCATTTTTCAAAATGTGGGACCTGCGTGCGATGGAGAACGAAACAATAAGGATGCTTCGAGCTTGTGCTCCACTGGCAAGGGAAAAGCATTCTTGGCATAAGCTGCCAGAACCGTCTTGAGAGCTGCTCGACAATAGAGCAAATGGTGAGGAACAATAACCTCCATTAGGCGCCAGTTACGGTCATGGTTTTGGGTGCGTCCCATCTATGTGGAGTGACGTCGACAGCACTCACTTTTTTGAACGTCACTTTGTGAAATGTCGCTAGGGACCTCTGTCTACGTAATACTAATGGCGATGTCTCAAGTTGCTGAAAATTCAGATGAGCACTTGCACTTAATTTAAAACCAAAATAAAATATCTGATAGGTAACGTCTATTAGTGATGATGGGGCAGAAGTGCTCATGCGTGCAGAACTATTAAACAAAAGCATCTAGCATTTCCGAAATTTGTGTGAGGGGTCCTTTAACTAAATGTACGTGTGTGAAAGCCTTGCCAACTTCATTTTCTGTTTTTTCTTCTTTTTTGCAGCTACCATGCTTTATGATGTTTGCCTTTGCTTGCTGCCTTTATTGTCTCTGCTTCTTGGGAGGTAAGCAACTGGAGAAAAACATAGTAGCAAAACAAATTTTTGTCATAAAACCGTTAACAAATTTTTATGGTTGCTACAACAATGTACAAATTGTTTTATTAAATCGAGACCTTTACTCAATTAAGTAGTTTGCAAATAATACTTCACATTAACATGCACTGTCAGATCACAAGTGAAAGAGGAATGGGCCCACTTCTCTCACATTTCTATTCCTGCTTGCATGCCATAAGTGGTGCTCAAATTTTTAGGCCATTTATTTGAAATATAATAGGTTTAGAGGGTGGAGTTAGAGAAGAAAAAAAAAATAACAGAGCTGTGAAAGCAGGTGCAACCATTTTTCTTCCAATAATACGTAGTATGTTCAGAAAGTCACCACCTCTTCATAGTTTCGAAACTTTAAAGCTTCTATATTTATTTAATGAGAAGTAGCGGGCAGAGACCGAACTTTCAACCTTTGAATGACACTGCCACGTTTAAATGCACATGTATACCACATAAAGTGGATGGAGGAATACCCACCATGGTAGCTCAGTTGCTAGAGAATCATACACATAATTCAAAAGCCGCAGGTTCGGTCCCCGCCCTGTGGCCAGTTATTTTTTCGTCCACTTTTTTTATGCACATTTTCATTACAATTACTTCTAATAACATCCCCTATACTTTCTTTGACATTATTGTCTGTTACTTTTTGATTAATATTGTATCTAAGAAAGAAAAATGAGCCCTTAGAGTTTCCACTTCTTTCCTATATTTGAGCGAAAGAAATGATCATGAACGAAAGGTATAATAGAACATTTCCTGCTACTAATGAGGGTCAATGAGCATTACACCTTTTGTGGTCTTGTCTTCCTATGTGTTCTTTTTCTGGGCCCTCCTGATGGTAAAATATGGTATTCAGATTCATCATTTTCATCTTATTTCAAAATAATAATTCTTTGATTTACATACATTCTTTTGTGTGCGCTGTAAATCAGACTTGTCTCGAAAACATGCTCCCGCATTTTGTGGCTGTTCAGCAGGATTGGAGCACTCTGTGCCATTCTCATGGGGAAATTTTAGTTCGTAGCAGTGACCACGCAGGATTTCAGACTGGATTTAGCAGTAAATGCTTATATGGTTGTTAAAAATGCTATTCACTGGATGTCAGTATTACAATATATGAGGAATATGTTTTTGTGGCTTTTAGCTTCACATATCATTCAGTTAGTATAGAGCAAGAGTGCTTCCTCTAAAGCCAGTGTTTGCTTCTTTGTAGATACAGCCAAATATATATGTATTGTCTTTATTTCTTGGTGCTATTTGAATTGCACGTGTTTTATATTCCTGTCACATGAGCACTCAAGCTTTTAGGGCATGAACATTTCTTCTGAAAAAAAAAAAAATGTTTGCTCGCAGACACATAGACATTGATCTCATCAGAAGCGATCATTTCTGGAAACTTACTTGCGTGCTTGAAAAACATAGTTTGAGAATGCTCAGCAGGGGCCACCCCTCACAATCACTAGGTGGGCTCCTCATTACAATTGCCCATTGGCGACTCGCGCAACTCAGGCTCTGTCAACCGGGGACTTCTGGCTCACCAGGTCAGAGCAGCCCAGCAAGGCTGCCTCCCAGTCCTCCTGGATGGGATTTGGTTTTGGGGCAAGGTTTGGGGTTTACTGGCATGCCCACATCATGTGGAAAATGTCCCAAAGACGTTTCTGCACAGTGCAGACACTTTCTTCTACAGGCAAGATCAAAGTGCTTTAAAACTGCCAGGCATAGCATTTTTTTGGTGTAAAGACGGTAGAGTGTGCACTCCTCTACCTTTGTGAAGCCCTTACAAAGCTTAGGATAAATTGCATGGTGAAATTGGTATAATTGAGTTATCTCTCGAAAAGTAAATTCCAGATTGGGTTCGGGATTGGGTTCGGGAGAAGGGTCGAAAGGGTTGCCCGGAGAGTGAACACCCAGGCAGCAGCGTCAGCCGTTTTATTGCCTTTGAGGCTTCGACGACTGTGAAAGAGTAGCCTCGAAACCAGTGGGCACCAACAACTATGAACTGTTTAAAGAAAATGTTCTAGTATTTATTTCTGTCACCTGCATTTATCATATAAAAAAGCATTTATCATGTAAAAAAGTTTCTTATCTTGTAAGAAATGTAATAAACTCTTAAAAGCAGGTCGTACGAGTTGAGCATGAAACATGGGGACACGTTGAACGTACGGTCCTGTGAAGCATGGCATCATAACATGTAGGGTTAACGCCGGTGATTGAACAACCCTGGGCACACGCAAAAGGCAATGGCTACAGTGATAAGAGAGGGGCTGTTTGACATTATTCATCGCGATACATTAGTGCACAAGTAGTGTACAAATGAAAAGGTATGAAATGTAACTTGACTGTTTATGTGGATGTTTATGCCGCTATTGGAATATGTAGCAAGACATCTCGGAATATGATTGGAATCTTCACCATAGATTGGAGCATGCGGGTGTTCCCGCATGTGCAGGAGAGGGCACAGGCTTTTATGAAGAGTGCTGTTCAATGGACACAGCAGTGCGGGTGAGGACAGGATGGCATTCACATCGCGAAATTCAACGATTCAGAAACAGCAACACATTAGCTCATATTCGACAGCTAAAGGTGCTGAACCAGCCACAATTCATCGCCTGCGTTTTCCATGTGTTTACTTCCATGAAAGAATATCTGAAAAGAAAGCGTTTCAATTTTGCTGACGAACTCAATGATACTTTGAAGGACTGGGTCTCGTCACAGCTACAGGAATTCTGAGAACAAAATTTTTTGTTCTGTTCATCAAAGGGCGCATTAAATAGAATCTTCCGTTGTACACACAGTGTCGTTTCGTACCTTTTTGTTTGAACACCCCTTGTATTCAGACAGGTTCTCTTTTGAACCTAGCACCACGCTTTCAGTTGAGTGTTAGAAAAAAAAAACACTAAAATGTGGTTGTTAGTGCCATGTGCCTGCAAGGCAACACCTCTTCATTGAAAGGTCTTTCAACATTGTAAAAAATTGCTTACTTAAGAGTTTTTGTGTGCTCGTGTGACAGGGGTATTAATGGCTTTGGAAGCATTCAAGTTGTAGGTTTTCCCTCCTTTTCTTAGTTATCATCACACCTCACAATAGAGGCTTTGCATCAGATAATCTTGTCAGGTGCGTGACACTGCTTTTGGTGCCATGCAAAATCACTACTGCTTGATGAGCACTTGCCAAATGTCAGTTGTTCCAATTGAAGTAAGCCCCGCCGCGGTGGTCTAGTGGCTAAGGTACTCGGCTGCTGACCCGCAGGTCGCGTGTTCAAATCCCAGCTGCGGCGGCTGCATTTCCGATGAAGGCGGAAATGTCGTAGGCCCGTGTGCTCAGATTTGGGTGCACGTTAAAGAACCCCAGGTGGTCAAAATTTCTGGAGTCCTCTACTACGGCGTCTCTCATAATCATATGGTGGTTTTGGGACGTTAAACCCCACAAATCAATCAGTCAAATCAATCCAATTGAAGTAGCGTGCCTGATGTATTGGGCATAATAATGTAGTCAATTCAAACTTCACTATGCTATGGGCACTCTTCTATTCTGTCATTTCATTGTATATTTTCAGACAGCTTTTCATCTATAAAAAGTTTTTTTTTTTTTGCTCTTTCTGCTTGGTGTTCTCAACAGCTTGTGGCAACTGTATATTTAATAATGTGTCATGATATCTGCAAACATATATGAGAATATGTGGTGAATATGTGCTGACTCATTTTCTTCTTCTGTTTGCTTTGCAGTTTACACGAAAGAGTACTTCCTGTACTTTTTGTTCTGGGTGGCAATGACTATCCTGACTTTTATGGCCGTAGTGTACTATGGCACTGAGTTTGTGGACTATCCAAAGCTGCGTGAGCTTTCACCTAGCAGAAGGTCAGACTAGCCTGCTTGCATGCACCTGTCAGAATGTTGTTATACTTTCTAAATCTCTGGCTAGTAGGAGTCTTGTTTAACAGTTTTGCTGGCGCTAAGAGACTGACAGTTGCAGCTGTGTACTGTGAGATAAGTGCACCTTTCATGTCAAGAATAGGCAATATGCAAGCCCTTCCAAGTTGTTATTTTTTTATTTGACTTGTTATCTCTTGAAAACTCTTGTCGAAGACTTCTTAGCATGTATGGGACTAAATAAAAGATATAACTAACATTACTCACCTGAGGTATGCGTTTTGCCTGGGTTAGTAGCGAAGACACACAGGTCTTTTGCCCATTGTATCTGCCAACTATCTCGCTTTGCCTTGTATGACGCATCTCTCGAGGCAACTTTTCATGTGTAGTCCTCATTGCCCTTACTGTGACTGCTGCTCTCTCTTTGGCTGCCATGCTTTTGCTTCGTGAATGTCTTCGATTAGCAAGTACCATTGAGTATGACAAGAAAGGTGCTTTGCTTGCTCTAGACTCTGTGCACTAAAACATGTGTTTACACCGATTAAGCCCGTAGCCTGACGTCTCTCACACCCTAAGCACTTGTTGTGGGCCAAAAAACCTGCCCTGGAGAAAATAGTCATTAAAGATGAGACTTCTCTATGTTTCACCTGCCTGTGAATGCACGGCATAAATATGTCATAGTTTCAAAAGGCTCTTTTCATACTGGTTTGTCTTATTGCCATTATTCCAACATTGTTTTCTGCTTCCAGCTTCCCTCCTTCTTTTGTGTGTTTGTTCTATACACAGCATGCATAATGTTTTGCATCATTTCCGACTTGTTTCTGGATATTTACGGCTAGATGTGTAGTCAGAATGCTGGCAGCTTCAATTTTCGTCGTTTGCATCCTGGGTGCATGAGCTTCTTTTATCCTTTCTTATTTTAATCTGTGTGTTTTGGTGTACATGCATGTATTCTCTTAGTGCTGATTGAATTGCATGATACTATGCTATGGTGCCGGATAGTCTCACTTCTTCTGTATAACTCCTAACCTAGGTATTTTTTCGTCTTCATGGTGATGTCACCAGGCGCTCAGTGGGTGCGCTTTTTTGCTTCTGCATTTTTACTTCCTTGCTGTCGCATTGTCACCGTGCTATAGCTCATTTATAGCTGCCACTCGTATCTGGGACACTGACTCGATTGGTGGAAGCTGGTCCCTGATCTTGTGAATGGCAGATACACCATTGGCAGAACTTTCATAACTTGCACTTGTAAAGCTACCGTATTTATGTGCATTATTAATAGGTGCGCTTACATAATAGGCGCACCCCCAGTTCAGACGCGAGTAATCAGATTTTTTTTTATTATTTTCGCGCACCCCGAACTTGGCCGTGATCAGCATAGTTCTATACCGTATTTGCACGGTTAAAATTGGATGCCCGTTCACGTTAACTGAAGTGAGGAAGAATAAAAGAAAAAAAAATTGTGACAGCACTGCACCAGCTAGGCAGGCTCGCCGAGGGAGGAAGAAGGGCGGTTGCTTGGGTGTCAGAACGTGGCCTCGGAGATGAACCGGCAGTGCACCGTTCCTCCGGCCGTCTTACTCGCACGCAGAGCGAGTAAGCTTGGAAATCGTAGCCTCTGTGCGATGCGTAATAGAAAATTGCAGCACACATGTACGGACTAAAGGCAAAATGCATAGTAGAACAATTGGGCCATCACCCCTTAGATTCTGATGTATACTTAGGACTGCGAGGAGAAGCATATCACGACAAGGCCATTCGCTGATGCCATAAGTTTCGTTTTGCTACGCGCTGGTAATTTCCTCTCGGGGACGGTTTGTAGGAAAAGGCACATTCAAAATATACACGAATGCTGATAGGTCACTTTGCGTATTCTACTGTGGCTGTTTTAGTTTTAATTTTTTTTTTCTACAAACCATTCACAGCTCGTGTCTATTCTGTATGGGTTTTTCGCTCTAAAAACCATCCTTGATGCCCGATTCGCTACAGTGCCGATTTTTTTTTATCTGGGTAGTCATGCATTGTTAAAAAAAAAATTAATGCACGTGATTTTGTTTGCAGGTTTGCGCGGTGGCCTATTTTCATTCTGAAAATATTGTATGCATGTATTAAATTTGAAATTGCTTGTTTCTTTTGTTTTTTTTTTGTGATCAAATAGTTCTGCAAGTTTTCGTTTGTACCATTGGTATCTGGCATTTGCTTTGCCGCTTCAGCATAGGACGAAGGAAGAATGAGGCGTACTTCATACGGTGTTCTATGTACAGATGGGCCCACCGTTAGAGGGAACACTGAAGCACGTCTCGTCTTCTCGGGGCCACCGCGGTTGGCTGCGTCAACTATTTTCACACAGGAGCAGGATGCCCCTTGACTGCGGGCTTATAACGTGCCTCAAACAGATACCAATGCGAACACGGTTGATGTGACTGAAATGACTGAAATCACACGCCAGGCCAGGCAGATGAGCGCCGCTCGATCAATAGGGAAGCACCGCCATTTCGCGGTGCCTTCAGGAGGCGATGGTATAAAGCTTCTCCGCTGAGTGACATGCTGAATAGGACAGTCCTGGTGATGGTGTGCCTACGGCTAATCTCGGAGGCCATGGTCGGAGTAACCTTTGCACTGGCGCCGGCGTGGCTCCGGCTGCGTGCTCCGCAAGAAGTGTGCGATCGCGTCCTCATTAAGTGCGCATTGAGTTTCCTGCCTAGAAAAGCGTTGGCGCTATCGCGTTTGCTATCTCGTCCGCAAATTTAAAAGCTTTTTGGCTTTTCGACGTGAGATTTCGTCTTTGCTGCCACTACGTGGACTTGCACAAGCTCGGCAAATTTATGTCGTCATTGATTTTCTGGTCGTGAATCTAAACATCCTATCATGCGCGCTGCTCTTGGATCAGTTGCTTGAGTGCAATCTTTTCGATGCTAAATCTTCATGTTGTCTTGTACAAACTTACTGCGACAACATGCCGAATTGTTGGCTAGCTAGGCCTAATCACTGCTAGGGCTTTTTGGTGGTGGTTGGGAGTGGTTGAAGTTGCGGTTTTGTGCAGAATAAAACTCTTTTTCAGTGGCTCTACTTAAAGGAAAGGGGGCTTAGGTAGCGCTTGTAACACTCAAATGGTGGTTTGTGATTCGAATATAATCTCTTGGCTATGGGGTGTGAGCCCGTGAAATCGAACGAACGGTACCGTTCAGCGGACAAAATTTTGGTAGCGATAATGTGCATAATCAAGATGGCCTGAAATGTTAGCGGCAAATATTCGCACTGGTGCTTTTTTTTCTTCGTTGTTTCTTTTCTCTTTCCTTTTCGTTCACTTTGTTGGTAACGTTGATCTTTTTATGTTGATTTTTAAAAATTAGAATGCACACCGCGTTGTGTACCTCGATTCTCTGACAGGAGAGACTGCATGCTCAACATGTTTGAGGCTAGTGTAGCTTATGAAGAAGGTTGTTACAGCCGTAGTGTAGATATTCGTGACTTTGGCGACGTACCTTATCGACGGTCTATGCTGTAGTCAGAAATTTTACTTGGAGCCGGATTTCCTGGAAGAAAGTGCACCTATTATGCGAGCGAACACGGTATTCTTTATAAATATGATTTATTTATCCTAAAACACCATCACCACTATCGATTCGGTCTGAGTCAATTTTTTTAATGTTTACCTCTAGTAAACTGTTATGCCATAATTCAGATCATAATTTAGCACCTCTGAAGCTTTTAGTTGAAGTGAGGTCAAGTTATTTAACCCTATTACCATCACAAACATTGCTTAACCTCTGTGTTGGACAAAATCGTGTGGTGTCATTTGCTCATTCTAGTGATATGGTCATTGAGAGTTTTTGGATGAGAAGTACCTTTTACCCAGTCCTGCTTCCCCATAGACCTTCACCTAAAGTGTACTCTACAAATTCACGTGCAAGCCCATTGTGTTAGGCTTGAAAGCATACTTGCTGCACTGTGTTATCAGTAAGCTTATAAGAAGCATGTCCTGGGTGATATTGACCTCCTCATGGCCACATCTTGATAAAATTCTCCGACTTATCACAATATGATTGTATAATACTATCTGCATTACGTCTTGGGGTACACATGGGTACAGGGCCCTCTAACATGAGCAAGCCCCTGCTTTTTATTTGCACATACATTGACAACTTTAGATGCCATTATCATTGACAAAAACATTGATATAAAAATTATTTACTATTTTAATCACGCAAAGAAATGTCTGCATTGCTGCCAACAGGATCAGAATGCAATGGCACACACTAGAAGCATATCCTATGAAAATGCCACCAAGCACTCATTCATAATTTGTGAAGAACAGAGTTGCAGATAACTTTACTACCACAAGACCTTGCTTAAGATTTGTTGTTCAATTTAGTCTGCTGTACCAGTTAACACAAGCAGATAGAGATAAAATAAAGATGCATAGTAACTACATAACAAAGTAGGGATGCTACTATAACAAAGTAGGGATGCTACTATCTACTTTTTACTTGTGGCTTTCAAGTATAGAGCATTATGCACAGGAGCAGTGTTTATATTTGAAAGCTCCCCCCTTGCTTGTGTAGCATTGTGAGCAGTCCTTGCTTCTGTGTGCTGTACTGTCGTGAATGTTCAAGCGAAGGATGTCTGTCACTTCAGTGCATTACTGTTGTCTCACCCACTCACCCTTTTCCTCATTTTTTCTTACACATTTTTACACACTTTTTCTTACAACCTTAATGCCATGATCAGTTCGCGTTTTAAAGCAGGCACCAATGGAGGCCAAACTTTCGCTATGTAGGCACTTTGAGCTCTGCCATTGATAGCACTGTGTCGTGTTTGTGGGTGGGATAAGTGAGGATGTGTGGCTTCATGCATTCAAGTTGTAAGCTGCCAATTTTTCATTTCTAGGTTGAATTACTTTGTACAGCATATCCCTATGGTTTGTGTTCTTGGATAGTTATCTGTCTATCCTTCAGTCTGTGTAACCCACAAATAAGAAGTGGGGTGGGTTTGAAAATGTGTTAGAGGGCCTCTTGACGACCCTTGCTTATGAACATAAGATTTTTTTTGCTACTTTTTGCACCCTGAGACAGTTTTATAAAATTTGGCTTAAACAGAGATTCACCACAGAAAATCCTCCATCCATGCCATTTAGGGCTTGCATTAAAACTAAAGAATGTATTGATGCAGGGTGACATAAGCTGGGCTTCTTTTGAAGTAAGAGAAAGCTAGAATGAGATGGATTTTGAGGAAATATTTTGGAATGTGAATAAAAGTAATTAGGTAGCAGAATGGGCCTACTTCTTCACCTAACTGTGTGGTATGGACACAGAATGGAGGAAGAAGTTTAGGAACTTAACAGCTAAGCAGAGGTTAATGGAGTGTTAGCAACCAAGAGCCATCAAACAGAAAATGAGAGACTGGTTAATAGAAGATATCAGCAATAAAAATCTATTGAAAAAAACGAAATACACGATTCAGGCTTGAAGGACGGAAGCTAAAGAGGTCAAGGGAGATTTACAATTGTGGGAGGAAAAAAAGATAAACAGTAGCACAAACTTGTACTATAACACTAAGGGCACATGCCTTGCTATTGATGTTTCAGCTGGCTGCTTCGGCAGAAACATTTGCCAAAGAAAATTATTGCAATAGGATGAGGCTTGTTTTTTTGTGTAGTAAAACTACAGATATTATTCTACATTGCAATGGTATGCCAGATTTTCTCCTTACAAGACACATAAAAAATTAATTACAAGTGGTTGAATGCACATAGGGAATCAGCGTTATGCAAAGAAGTAGTCTAGGAGCCAGCTGCACCACATTGTTTGACATTGAGCCACTTAAAACATTATGAGGCAGACCGATATCTTTTATAGATTAGTAGTTCTGTGAGCGACATAAGTTTACCTAACATGCTGGCTTTGCCTTAATGAAAGTATAATGTGTTTGGCACTTATGAAGACACAGGTTGCTTCGGGACAAAGTAAACATGTCGGTGCACCAATATGCCTGTTTCTACCAGACCTTTATTCTAGTGTTGCTCAACTGCATCAGCACGCACTGATGGACGTTGCTCACTCTTTCAGTCCAGCATTGCTCAAACCAGCTAGAATAGACTATATGCCCGCTGTAGCCAGCATTCATCTATAAGGGTCAGGTAGACGCACAGTATACCTCTGCATTATTTATTACATGGTTAAAAGAGTGGTCAGCCAACATTAGCAAGCTCTAGCAAACATTAGGCGACACTATTTGACAGTTCACTCATCAGTGCAGGTATTACACAATTAAATAAGCTGTATGTCATGACATGTATATTACAACAGGCATATTGTGACATACCAGTGTAAGAAATCACTGCAGTGGCATTTTGTTTCTTATTGATATTATTTATCTCGCATGCTTGCCGTTTCATGCCTTCATGCCCATTCTGGTATATACTAAGTTAATCAAGTGACAGCGGCTTTAAATGACTGCGTCAACTAGTATTTCATAGCATGAAGTTGAGAATATGTCCCAAGCCTTTGTAATACATGCATGCCATGCACGTTGTGCATCGCCGTTCCACGTCAAGCGTACTTCCGACATGACCACTGAGATCTTGCACAAGTGAAACGTAGCACCTACTCCAATACCATGTGTTTCCTCATACAGCTGAACATGCAAATATTCTTTGACTGCTCATCTTTGTTTTGGTAAAACATTAATATTGGTAACTTGCCACAGTTGATGATATTTAAGAATATGTTTCAGTTCTAACAGCAGAATGCTGCTTTTCAATAAATGTATAAAATGTATAAATATAAATGTTCTGCCACAATGTGCATTCCAATATTATCAAAGAGCAGCAGCATCAGAACATATGAGGTAATGCATAGTCAAAGCACCTTTGGTTCACCAACAAATACTTCCTATTTAGCATCAACCTTCTAGAAGTACTGGGAAGCAGAATCGATAGCATTAAGGATCCTAAAGAAAGTTTTACAGATGCATTGCCATCACGGGCATAAGATGCATTGTCACCACAGGCATAAGTGACTGTACTTTGTTCATTGAATGAAACACTTCAATTTAGGGCTAAGTAATGTGCATATTTATGTTTCCACAATCCTTGGTTGGGTCACAGTGACAAAATATTAACTGGTACGCTTATGTCCGAGCTAACATCGCCTTAAGTGGCCAGGTTCGTAGCAACTTGACGTGGTTATCTTGAGAAATAGGACACACCACTTGTTACATCGGAAGTTTTGTTGTGTTTCATTCGGTGAGTGCTGTGCAATACTATAAAGGTTTGAAAGAAAAAGAAAATGTTTGAGAAGAGAGAGGCAAAATACTAGACAGCAGTAGGTGTAGTGAAGCTTCGCTGAAGATCACAGTAGGCTTGGTGACTAATTGTCACTGCACCATTTCATTGTTGATGCCAATAATGTCATAAATTATAGCAGGGTGCCTTGATTTTCTCTCTCACCACTCTACGCACATTGGCGACTTCGATGGTAATGGAATAAGTTGTGTACATTGCTTTTTTGCGCGCCCTTTATTGAGGTACTTGCACGACCGAACTAGTGCATGATGTGGGGCAAAGAACCTCTCAGAATCAGTTGGTCTTCCTACTCAAGAAAAATGCATGGCCACTATATGCACCTATCTTCAAACCACTCCAGAAATAGTTGCAGTCTTGTCACTTCCAAGTAATTTGAGGCAACTGCTTTTGTGGATAATTGTAAATAAGAGGCTCGAGTGGTTGCCAACAAATTTATCACATGTGTGGACACTCAAACATTTGCTAGCATCAAATTTGGGCTTTCTTTACAGACTAGTTTGTGGCATCATGCTCGGTGGAGGGAAAATGAAGTGAACAATCAAGCTGCTCATGTTCACGCACTATGTGTACTGATAAGTCTGGCCCTTCTAGTCAGCCGCATGGAATGCATTATGAAAACTCAAATGAGCTTTTTTTCCTTGTTTGTTGCACATTGCTTGTTGGGGTAAAATTAGCAGCTGTGGCTTAGTGAAAATGTGCTTGTGTTAAAATTCTATTATGAGCACTTAATGGAACAGTTGGTCAGACAGCAGTGTTCTTTACTATTAAAGGGGTACTGACACAAAAACTTTGGCCTTGCGTTTTTCTACTGCAATGTGTTGCTGGGGGCCTGTTAGTCATGACACGACACATAGTTTCCTGCAGCATGTGACAGATAATTAATTACCGGCCCCTCAATATCGATCAGTTTCACTTTCGGTTTGATAGAGCTCTAAAAAGTGAGTGCAACTGTTGCCACTTATGCATGTGGAGCTATTGACCACGTCAGCCTGCATAACTGACATACAGAATTCTGCACGGTCTGCATCAGGAATTACTTTCGAATAGTAAACGGGACTGCAATGTCACCAAACACAAAACTTTCTAAGGGTGCGCCACGGCCACGCACTTGCAACCAGCTGCCGAGAAATATAGACTGTGGGAACAAGTGTGGTAATAGAAAAATGGAGGCTATGACGTCATCATAACTTGTTTTTTTTACTGCAGAGTGGTGACGTAAGGGAAGTACGGTGTCTCCAAAGGGTCCCCTTCGAGGGTGTCAATGGCATGATGGAGTCGAGGGCCCACGCAAACTTCAAAATTCTTTTAAAATGCCCTCCCAGCTATATTCACTGTTCATATTTTGCAGATGATATACGATTGTTTCTGGGAATCGACCCCACAGGCTATCTCGGCTGCTAAATTTTGTGTCAGTACCCTTTTAGTTGCAAATGCAAGCCATATCTGGATGTCTCAGCAAGATAGTGCCTTCAGGGGCAAATTTTCATGAGAAAAACATGCAGTTAATGGGGTAAATCATCATTTCTGCTTACAACAGTCGGGCTGCATATTCATTTACAGGAAGTAACAAGTAATGTCAATATGATTTGATTGAAAAGGTGTCAGTTAAATATGGGTCCATAGTAGAGTTTTTGGCTGAAAACCTTGACATATTCAATTACAGACTGAATTTACTCTATACATGTAGTAATTGTATTATTTATCTTGAGTAATTATATGACTAGGGGTGTGGAATGATTCTTGCATCAAATTTCCATCGCAACAACAATGTATTTTGTGTGCGCACCCCCCCCCCCCCTTTTTCTCTTCTCCGTTCCGCCAGGAAATTTGGAATGATACGGCTCTTTGACGGGCAAACCATTAAGACTTGCACTTTAGATATATTTAAAATAATTTCTTGTGTTTTAAAAGTGTCATAACCTTATGATATTGCACTCAGCACCTAGATGCTATATTCTGGTTTTTTGCATGTTGATTAGATTTGTCCACGGGACCATTGCGGGGACATATGCCTTTACATGGTGGCCATGGCAGTTTGGTCTTGTTGGCTCTCCATTCAAGGTCAAGATTATTCAGTCAAATGGTCAAGACAGCTTCATACAGATATTGCCATTGCCCGAAGGAATCGGGCCCGTAGCCAGAAATCTTTTTTCTGATAGAAAGTGGTGAAAGGGGGCATAGCACTTGCTAAAGGCCTTGGTGTTTCAGCAAAACACCTATTTTCATTATTTATTCTAGACAAAATACCTCCCCCCCTCCCCCATGTGGCCACTGCTCTGCAGGAGTTGACTGCAGCACTGAGTGTAGGTTGGCTCGTGTGCTTCATTTCATTGCCTCACCTGTACGTACTGTTTCATGCTCAGATTGTTGCCTCGCTCACGAAATTTAGTCCTGCCAAGGGCCGGGGGAACTGCAGAAGTGAGAAGCAGGAGAGGGAGGGGGGCGGTGAACAAAATGTCAGCTAATGTTGCATATATATATATATATATATATATATATATATATATATATATATTGTAAGCACATTCCAAGCATTTGATCGTTCTCACTTGCACATACCCATCATCATCGTCCTCTCTCTTGGGGGTGTTGTTCTGAGCCGAGCCAGACATCGCAGAATAAACGCTTCTGCTCGCCCTGCCTGCTCGCCGTACCTAGTCTGCCTGCGTCTTTCAGAGTGGTGGAGGCGCTGGGTAAGATCCCGACGTCATCCTACGTTCATTTCCCACCTGGAGCTCCGATCTGGTCGCCGATTGCACCCAGCCACCCACACAGGTATGCAGACATCGGACCTAACGCCTAGCCCTAACGCTACAGCCCCTACGCCGGCGGCTGCCCGCTCTTCATCTACTGTCACCAGCCCTCAGCGCGAACCGCCCGTGTTCGCGGGTCTTCGCGGTGACGACGTCGAGGAATGGCTTGACCTTTACAACCGTGTGGGTTCAGCCAATCGATGGACCGAAGCAGAGAAACTGAGCTACCTTCCTTTCTATTTGACCAGCGTAGCCAAAACCTGGTATTTTAATCACGAAACTGACTTCGTTGATTGGTCGACCTTTGCCAACAAACTGCGACAAATATTCGGATGCTCATCGGGTCGTTCCGAAGCCGCGAAACAGAAGCTGGCTGTGCGTCTACAACTGGCACATGAGTCGTACACTTCGTATATCGAGGATGTTTTGGCCCTCTGTCGCCGTGCGAATAAAGACATGACGGAAGATGAGCGCGTTCGCCACATCCTTAAAGGAATCGGCCCAATCGCATTCAACGCCTTGGCTGTTGGCAATCCCGCTACGGTTAACGACGTCATTTCGACATGCCAACGCCTTGACCAGTTGCAGTCCCTCCGGCTTCAACAAGACAGTGATCCACGCCTGATGCCTCCCTCTGAATTAAAAACCCTTATCCGCACAATTATCCGGGAAGAACTTCGAGACCTTGAACAGCAGCGGTCCACTGTCGCCTCCGCTCCGTCTCCACCATTCGACCTGCGGAATCTTGTTAAGCAGGAGTTAGCGGCAATGGCGACACCGACATCCCCGGTCGCTCCGCCAGCACGCCCGATGCCCACATACGCCGATGTGACGCCCAGGTCGACACCGGCAGCACCGGTTGTTCAAACGGTAATGCCCACATATGCGGAGATCGCTGCGATTCCGCCTGCTCCCGGGGCATCTAGCTCTACGGATACTGCTAGTAGCCATTTGGCTGCTATGCGAGGTGGAATGACTGCTGCACCCTTGTATCCTCAGTGGCGTCAATCCCGTCCTGTTTGCTTTTACTGCGGTATACGAGGCCACATTTCTCGTTACTGCCGTCGCCGCCAGCAAGAGGAACGACGAGGCTATGCTGAGTTCGAACGAGACCGGTTCCGAAGACCAGATCTTTATGCTCCAGACACCTACCCGTCCGCGCAGTACCGGTCTCCGTCTCCTCCAGTGTCCCCTCGTCAACATCAGGAATACCGCTCCTCCAGACGACGCTCTCCATCGCCCTACCGCCGCTCCGCATCGCCGCTTCGTCCAATCATCTCCCGTCCTGTTGACCAATCTTCGGAAAACTAAGGATTGCAGTTTTTGGAGGGAAAACTGCGTCCCGTCGACCAACAAAAATACCTCCTGTTCGCCCAGCTAATATGTTGTCAGTGACTCTTGAAGGTATTCCTGTGCAAGCTCTCGTTGACACCGGTGCAACCACTTCTGTTTTGCGTAGTGACTTGTGCTCGCGCCTCCGTAAAGTCAGAACGCCCTATGTGGGACCTGTGTTGCGTGGGGCAAATAACGTGCTGATTCAACCTGACGGACAGTGTACGGCTCGTGTTTCTATTGATGGTATACGTCACCACATCGAGATGATTGTGTTGCCCACGTGCATTCATGAACTTATCCTTGGTTGGGACTTTCTGCATTCTGCTTCCGCTGTTATATCCTTTAAAGAGAACGTCATTCACATAACGGATACAACGGATGCGCCCATTCCAGTTTCATCACCCTCGATCTCCAACTTGGTCATTGTTGAAGACTGCGTCCTGCACCCTGGTCACGAACACGTGATAGCTGTCGCATCTACCCAAGTAACCGACGGTGATGCACTTGTGGCTCCTTCGTTTCGCTGCACCTCCCGTGGAATTCTCGTCGCCTCTTGCCTCCTCCGGTTTTCCTCTGGCTGCGCTTTTCTGCCCGTTTCTAACACAACTGCAGAATCTGTGCTGCTGCCCAAGGGAATGACAGTGGCAAAGATTGACTTCTCTCCATTGACCTCCATCGCGACACTCTGCCCGTCTTCGTCACCAGTACCAGCTCCAGGTTCACGTTCTTTCCCTTTTCGAGCTGTCATTGGTTCAGACCTCACACCAAAACAGTCTGAAGCACTATTGGCCCTTTTGGCTAAGCACAAAGCCTGCTTTGATAGCTGTGCCACAACACTGAGTCAGACTTCCGCGGCTGTACATCGCATTGAAACCGACGGTTCTCGTGTGATACGCCGTCGCCCATATCGGGTTTCGCAATCAGAGAGAGAAATAATTGAAAAAGAAGTGAACGAGATGCTATCGCGAAATATAATACGACCTTCTTCGAGTTCCTGGGCATCTCCAGTCGTTTTAGTTAAAAAGAAGGATGGCTCTGTTCGTTTTTGCATTGACTACCGCGCGTTAAATAAGATCACACGCAAGGACGTATATCCTATGCCTAGAATTGATGACGCTTTAGACACACTGCAAGGGGCGAACTATTTTTCGAGCCTTGACTTACGATCAGGTTACTGGCAAATCCCCATGAACGAGGCTGACAAAGAAAAAACTGCATTTGCCACACCGGACGGCCTTTATGAATTTAATGTAATGCCATTCGGCTTGTGCAACGCTCCAGCCACGTTTGAGCGAATGATTGATACTGTTCTTCGTGGCCTAAAATGGAAGACCTGCCTCTGTTACTTAGATGATATCGTTGTTTTTTCATGTACCTTTGCCCAACATCTTCAACGATTAGACGAGGTGCTACAATGTCTCTCCAAGGCTGGCCTTCAGATAAATACAAAGAAGTGTACATTTGCCAGCAAAAGCATCAAAGTCCTCGGTCACGTCGTTTCCAAAGACGGAATCCAACCAGATCCCGAGAAGATCGCAGCTGTGCTACAGTTCCCTCGACCGTCCAACCAAAAGACGTTGCGCAGCTTTCTTGGTCTCGCGTCCTATTTTCGTCGCTTTATACGCAACTTTGCTACCTTAGCGGCTCCGCTAAATAAGTTATTGGCCACTGGTGCTCCTTTCTCATGGTCCAACGACTGCGAGTCTGCATTTGAAATTTTGAAAGAACGCCTGACTTCCGGACCAGTGCTGCGCCACTTCGATGAGAGAGCGCCTACCATACTCCATACTGACGCAAGCGCACAAGGCATTGGAGCAGTCCTTCTGCAGCGTGATTCCACCTCTAAAGAGCAGGTTGTGGCCTACGCTAGCCGGACTCTGTCAACAGCTGAGCGGAATTACACCATCACGGAGCAGGAGTGCCTGGCTATCGTATGGTCGATACAGAAATTCCGCCCGTATCTCTACGGTCGGCACTTCACCATCATCACCGACCACCACGCACTCTGTTGGCTTTCATCAATGAAGAATATGTCAGGACGTCTTGCGCGCTGGATACTGCGCTTACAAGAGTACGACTTTACGGTTACGTACAAGTCTGGCAAATGTCATCATGATGCCGACGCGCTGTCCCGGTGCCCACTTTCGCTCTCTCGTGACAATACGTCCACCGCATCGCGTTCGAATGACTCTGACACCCAGCTTGCCTCACAACACGTATCGCTCGCATCGCTGGATCCAATGCAGCTATCTTCGAACTCCGATTTACGTTCACTTCAGCTGGCAGATTCCTACTGTCGGTCTTTCATTGATCGCCTTCGCGGTGTCACTAAACCACCCAACAGCCGCTTGCGACGCCAGCTTCGACAATTTCGCCTTGAGGACGGTGTGCTTAAGCGCTACATTTACCATCCCACCGGTAACAAGTGGGTGCCAGTTCTTCCCCGCTGCCTTCGTCTTCGAGTTTTGGAAGCATTCCACGATGATATTGCTGCCGGTCATCTAGGCTTCCACAAGACCTACGATCGCATCAAGACGCGCTGCTTCTGGCCTGGCTTGTCCACAACGGTGGCCAAATACGTGGGCTCGTGCGCGTTGTGTCAGCACCGCAAGCGATCCACATCCCCGCCTGCTGGTTTCCTTCAGCCTCTTCCCTGTCCCACCACACCATTCGAATTTGTCGGAATAGACTTGTACGGTCCTTTGCCGTTGACACCTTCCGGTCACCGTTGGATCGTCACTGCAGTCGACCATCAAACAAGATACGCCGAGACTTCACCTCTTCATTCTGCTACCGCCACAGAAATCGCCAATTTTTTCTTGAACTCCATCGTCTTGCGCCACGGAGCCCCTCGCGTCCTTTTGAGTGACCGTGGCAAAGCCTTCCTTTCCAAGGTCCTGGATGAAGTCCTGCAGGCGTGCAATACAGTGCATAAAACCACTTCTACATACCATCCGCAAACGAATGGCCTTACCGAGCGCTTCCACCGAACACTCTCTGACATGATATCGATGTACTTGCATCCTGACCACAAAAATTGGGATAACATTTTACCGTTTGTCACCTTCGCATACAATACTGCGGTACAACGATCAACTGGCTACAGCCCGTTTTTTCTCGTGTACGGCCGATCTGCCTCCTCGGTCTTCGACACGGCATTTTTCTTTGCACCGGCTCCAAGCAGTACCTCGCTCCCAGAAGAGTTCGCAGCCCGAGTCACACAATGCCGTGAAATTGCTCGCAAAAACACAGAAGCAACCCAAAAGGAGAGAAAACATCGCTGTGATAAAAAACGACGCGACGTGGCCTTTAATGCTGGCGATAAGGTTTTACTATGGACCCCGGTTCGAGCGTCGGGCCTTTGCGAGAAATTTCTTCACCGGTATGTTGGCCCATACACCGTTGTACGACAGACATCTCCAGTTAACTACCTCGTCACCCCACTTCAGTCTGTCACTGACCGCCGTCTGCGCAGCACGGAAATAGTTCACGTCTCACGCATGAAGCCTTTTGTTACTCGTTCGGCCGATCTCTGACTGGCGGCCAGGTTGGCCGCTTCGCAGAGGGGGGGGGGAAATTGTAAGCACATTCCAAGCATTTGATCGTTCTCACTTGCACATACCCATCATCATCGTCCTCTCTCTTGGGGGTGTTGTTCTGAGCCGAGCCAGACATCGCAGAATAAACGCTTCTGCTCGCCCTGCCTGCTCGCCGTACCTAGTCTGCCTGCGTCTTTCAATATATATATATATATATATATATATATATATATATATATATTATAAGGATCCTTTTTTATGTATGGAACATATGGTTTGTTTCTGGTGCACCAATCTCCACGATGAACAAAATTTGGACACCAATTTTGCCGCGTGGAACATTCGTCCATTCGTCACGCTGTTTTGTTTCAACACGAGGTGACCACATGTGGGTGTCTTATAAAGGCGAAGGCTTAAGACTAGGGGTGTGCGAATTGCGAAATTTTTTTATTGAATCGAATGATGTCGAATAGTGGCTAAAAATATCGAATATCTAATTCTGAAGATTTTGTTGAAAAATGAAACAAACAACAAAGAAATTAAATCTCCTTATGTCCTCGACCGTATAATGTTGTGAGGGACTGCTACTGAAAGACAACAAATTGTCATGCAGAAACACAACCAGTCCCACATGCCCTTGATTGGGGCTATCTCACTTTGACGTTACAGTGTTTACCGCAGTTGAAAACATTTACCCACTGGGCACCTCAGTAGAAGAGATGGGAACGTACTACAAAGCGATTTCGCCAATACCTTAATATAGAACAGCTCCATGCTCTTTTCACTGTTTAAAAGGATCATTCTTTCTTGCGATCAGGAGCTCATTGAAGCTTTTGTCTTTATGTCTTGACTTTGGCTATTATGTTGCGGTGGTAGTGGTAAAACACTGAAGGAGTCGTGAACTCGGGGTGCTGGTTCTTTTTTGACGCGAACAGTTCAACATCTCAGGCCGTTTTCTGACCTACTTTTCTAGAGCCGTGACTTGCGAAAATGACATAATCTCTTTTAAAATAAACATGTGCTCGCTTTTCAACCAGGATATGAGTGAAAGTTTTAACAAAAGCCCTGCTATACCGGCGTTGACAGTAGTTTTAGCCGTCTTATCCTAAGTGGCACTATTGGCTTTTTTCATGTTTTCGATATTTGCCCTGTCAAATTATTTGAAATATGAATACTAGATATTTAAAAATCAAATTGAATTATTCAATTAGGTAATATTCTATTTCAGTTTGACACTCAAATATTCACACACCCCTAATTAAAGAGGCCCTGAAACACTTTTTGAGCATGGTCAGAAAACTCTACCTATCGGTAGTAGAGGCTCGCGAGAACATGCGAGCCAAATATTATAGCACAGCATAGGGCCTGGAATTCACAATGTGTTATCAAAGTCAGCTAAAAATTGCTTTTTCTTTTCTCGACAAATAACGAGACTTTCAAAAAGCACCCTGAAAAGGTCGTCTATTAGCCATTGGCTGAATTAAACATGGCACGCTCAGTCGTTACATAGATTGTCATGGGAGGCCGCGACTTGTCAACGAGCGCACGCGCCCCGCCGCGGTGGTCTAGTGGCTAAGGCACTCGGCTGCTGACCCGCAGGGCGCGGGTTCGAATCCCGGCTGCGGCGGCTGCATTTCCGATGGAGGCGGAAATGTTGTAGGCCCGTGTGCTCAGATTTGGGTGCACGTTAAAGAACCCCAGGTGGTCTAAATTTCCGGAGCCCTCCACTACGGCGTCTCTCATAATCATAGAGTGGTTTTGGGACGTTAAACCCCACATATCAATCAATCGAGCGCACGCGTTATCACGCTAAAAAAAACCGCGTATTCAAAGAAAAAAAGAAATAAGTGCTCAAGGTCACGAGGCGCACGCGACGCATATTTTTTGCCCCGGCCATCCCTCTCTGCTTAGTTTCCAGCGCTTTCGTCAGGACAAGAAAAGAGGGAATGCAATTGGAGCGTGCGACAAATCTTCGTAACTCCGCTCATACTGGATGGATTCCTAAAATTTTTGCCACGTTAAATTCGTGAGGCAATAAGCTCTTTTAGTGAATCCATTTCATAGTTACTTGAAGAAGTGTTTCAGGGTCTTTTTAAGATAAGTCATATCTCTGTAGCTTACCTGAACAAAGCATTGTTAATCATGATAGGCAAGGGAAATAATGCAAGCATCATTTAGCTATGTCACAAACAGTCGTAATGTCATAAATAAATATAGGACGAAAAGTGTCATGTGCAGACCGTGGGCCGCTAGCGGAAGGTCGACGGGCTATGTGTTTAGGACCTCTGGCCTAGGTTGTTGATGTTGGCAACTTGTTGCGGTGTATTTTGCTGCTGTGCGTTTGAGAATGAGCAGGTTGAGCAGGTACACAGTTAGTTTGAGGAATTCGTTACGAATACAGTGTGTACTGGTGCTTATTTTGTGTAAAATAAAAACAGGCCAGCCACCAGGCACCTGCTGGCGGAGCCGTCAACTTGTGATGCAAACTGCATTGGGATCACAGGCTGGTTCTGTTATAGTGATGTCAGTTCGAATTAACAGTGTATTGCAGACTTTGTTCAATGATGTATTGAATCGAGCATTGAAAGGAAGGTCAGAAAAACTTGCACCACCAAAGTTTCTCTGTCCAGATGATGGGAAGCACAGCACTTTTCTATCCTTCAAATTCAGAAAAAGCAAAACTGCTGCACTGGTTACACGAAGGTATCAGTGACATCACCGCAGTGGAAACGTAGGCTAATTGAATCAGTGGGCATGCTATTTATTGTGTTGCTTGTGTTGTGTTTCAGAAATATTGTTTGGGAACATTTGATAATCACTGCAATCTCGCCCACCGTTAGCTCACTATCTATGAAATGATGCTGCTGAGTTTGCCTTTTCAGTCTAAATGCAGCTGCTGCATTTTCATGGGGACAAAGTGCGTAAGCATTCTTGTATGTAGATTTTCTAGGTGTTCAAAGTTAATCTATAATCCCCAACCATGACATCATTCATAATGAGATCACAGTTTAGTACTATGAAAAATGATCATCATGTTAGGTAACCTCCAAGTTTCAAAGGCTTGACTTAGATTCTTGTTTGCACCAAGAGACAGAGCAGTTAAGCAATTGTTAAGCCATTGAAACAAACAAAATGTTGTTGAAGCTCACATTTCCAAAGGCAATATTCAAAATCCATACCAGCTATGTCCATGGCCTCTGCATTTCTTCATTATCTGGTAGTCATGGCACAATATCTGGTAGATGTTCAGTATGCTTATACTTCTTTATTAGAAAGTTTTATAAATAGCACATACAAATGTACTATTTGCGTACTGTAAAACCAATTCCAAGTTTACATTGTTAATAATAATAATTGATAAGTCAGTGCCATTAGGTGCAAAATATATGTCGCTAGTAGAGCTCCAGGAAGCTTTGAACTTGAGATCTGCTTCACAGAAGTTGTTCTGCCAAAGATAAAGCAGCATTGAAGCACGTGTCATAAAGCAAATGTTGGTTGCGCGAATTTTACAATATGGTAAGGCAATACTTGTCATAACCACTATAAAAAAAGGCAGGCCTCCTACCTGATAGTGGCTAGATCACTGCAACCGTTTAGTGTTTGGGCATGGGTGATTACACTTGGTTCACAGTCTTTTAAAGAAGAGGTCAGTTTAATAGTGCATATTTACATAGTCCTGCAACATCATTAACTCCATAGTTTAAGACATAAACACGAGCCTATATGTTTCTGCAAAAGTTAGTTAATAACTGTGCAATCTTTGTAATAAAGCTTCCTTGGTATGTCTACTGGGCTGCACTCGGTATATCTGTCTGTTAAATATATTTTGACTTGAATATCATGCACTTTTTTTTTAATGGGTACTACAGCTGGGTCATTCCGCGATTTTAGCAGAGCAATTCAGAGGGGATAGCTTTACGAACATCTAAGGAATGTGAAAAAGAAAGGTGGAACATACAAAGCACGAAATACAGAAACATTGCTCTAACATCAATATATTACTGTTTTGCATCATGATAATGATCTATTTCTCTGCTACTTTGATATAAGTTGAGATTAAAACTTGTGTGCACTTGGTTTCTGCAATGTAAAATTGTGCTTACCAGCCATAAAACAACTGCACCACTTCAGAAAAAAAAATAAAGCGGCAGATAAAAGAAACCCTGTAATGGTGTGAAGACTCTGTGTGGGCAAGATTATAATAATGTGTGACCGCTAGTGTCTGCAACCAATTAACCCAAGTGACTGGCCGAGAAAAGCTTAATGGACATTTATTGTTTTTCAATGTAGTAATTATTGCGTAAAGTGAAATGCATTAAACAGGACAAAGAAATGGGGGACCCTTAAGCTTTGCTTTTGAAAGTTAAGCGCGATAGCGATATTCTGTTCCTAGTGCGTACTTCAAAGACTTAGTGTATGAAATCTTTTCGAACTTGCTATGTATCCACTACATGGTCTTGACGGTGCTGTAGCCTGTGTGCCTTTTGTAGTGGGTGAATGGCTTTAAACTATGCATAATGATCCCATGTTTTGACACCCCATGACAATTTGAGCTTGGGTCACGCATTATTACGGCAATATTTTATGTTATGTTGTGAAGCATGTATACAGGACGAGTGTGTTTGTAAAGCATGAAAATAACATTTGCTGCATTGCCAAGCAGAGAACATTATTTTCTGTATTCACAAGTAGAACACCCTCTTGCCATGCAAACAAACCGGGTTCGATCTCCACTCAGACCCACCCGATCTGGGTTCAATTCCACTGGCACCCAATATTTTTTTATTTGCATCTTCACGAATTTTTTGGTTATGCAAAGATGCTTGATTTTTCAGTCACGCAAAGATGATGATTTTTTGCTCACAACCAACGATGCCAGAATTTCTGCGAAATGAGCTCTTTAACGCTATCATGCAAAAAGTCACCTTCGCCTTTGATGAATTGTTAACACACAGCCTTTTAATTACGTATCTACAGCTCTATAATTGGAGGTTATGGGTTTGGATCTCACTAACAGACAGGGTGATTTTCATCCCCTTTAGTTCAATTTCGTTATAGGGGCCCTGTAATGCTTTTCGAAAGTAATCATTGTATGGCTTCATTAACAGAGCTTATTGCTTCAAGAAACTTGTAAATTACAGTGATTTGTCACATACTTCTTTGTTTCATCTCTCCTTTCATACCAGCAAGTGTACTGAAAGCTACGGGGGGAGGGGTGACAAAGGAGCAATGAAATGTATCCCTCACAGCGCGTCATGGCCATGATGGACTTTGCTCTTTTATTATTTTTTTTCTTTGAACGCGCAGCTTGCATTCAATGTGATCACGTACGCCCGCGTGCCCCGCCGTGGTGGTCCAGTGACTAAGGTACTCGGCTGCTGACCCGCAGGTCGCGGGATCGAATCCCGGCTGTGGTGGCTGCATTTCCGGTGGAGGCGGAAATGTTGTAGGCCCGTGTGCTCAGATTTGGGTGCACGTTAAAGAAGCCCAGGTGGTCGAAATTTCCGGAGCCCTCCACTGCGGCGTCTCTCATAGTCATATGGTGGTTTTGGGACGTTAAACCCCACATATAAATCAATCAATTACGTATGCCTGTGTGCATTGGGGCATGTGGCGGCATTTTGCTACAACCGTAGTATCTTTGCAGCCCACGATGCTCTGATCAGCCAATAGCCATGCACTTGGGAGTTCACAGCGTGGTCTTGTGGGTTTGGGGCATCATTTGTCAAGCGAAGACGGAATAATTTCTGCCGACTTTGAGACATAATTTTAAATTCCAGGCCGTGTGCTGCGCTGTAATGTTTGGCCTCAGGACCCTCTAATACCGATCGGCAGCGTTTCGTGACCATGCTGAAAAGTATCGCAGAGGCTCTTTAACGTCATAATTACTGCAATATATTTGAAGGCAATCAATCTTCCCTGTTCTTTCTTTGGTCTAATGTATGTTGGACTCATTCAGTTGTGTGTAACAAATAAGTAATGTATTAGGTTAGCATGCGTGGGTTTATTGTCCTGCTGCTGCCTCGTGCAAAGGTGATGTGACGCCTTCTTGCGAAAGAAGGTTTCCACACTCGCCGTTGCGGCTACTGGAAGCACTCACTAACACTCCCAGGGATTATACCCGCAGGAGTATGCAATGAAAAGTGGAAGGGGAAGCAAGTTTTGTTAAGCTTGTTTTGTAGAGCATTGGATGCGTAATTCCAAGGTTATAGATTCAGATACCTAGATCGGGGGGGGGGGGGGGGTGATTCTTTGTCCACATAAATTTATTTCAACTTATATCATTATTCTCAAGATACAGTTAGGGACAACAATTAAGATTCTCTCTGCCAAATTGCTTATTGGATTCATTAATTATTATCCCTTATCCTAATAGCTTATTGGATTGATTTGGTTGTGTCTGACAAACAAGCGAGTGCCTCGAAAAAATTCCCCTTTCTTTCACTATTGTCTGCAGAAATTTCCATTTCTGCAAAAAGGATGCCCCGCAAGAAGAAAAATGTATTCATTGCTATTTTAATGAAATAAATTTTAATGTAAGTTGCCCACTATAGTAGTACTTGAGGTAACAGCACTATAGTAGTACTTGAGGTAACAGTATGTCTCACTGTTTGCACCTCGTGCCATCTCTTTTGCCTATTTGCAGTGGGACTGAATGTACACCTTTAATTGAGCTGAGCTTGTACATATGATGTCATTAACATGTAGTGATGTAGCTGAAAATTCACTTATGGTGCATTAAGTAGCTTGGTCACTTTCAACTTCACGGTCAAAGATGGACCTCTCTGTGATTTTGTTACAGGTGGACCTTCTCACATCTCGTGACACAGAAAGAAGATAGAACGTGGGAGATATAATGAAAATTTTTTCATATTTTCTACAAGAAATCGTTGTCGTTCAGTGTGATAATGTGTTTAAACAGCACATCGTAGGAGTACCACGTAGGACGTTTCTCTGAGGGCTAAGTCTTTACCCAGGTGGAAAGGTCGTACGTGAGTACACCTCACTCTCTTCGCGATTGCACTATATCATCTGACATGAAGCCTAGTGCATGTGCTTACATTGAAGGTGTACACGCGACCTAATTAATTGACCGATCCTTGCCCGAACAACGGCAGGTAAGCGTATACCGTCCTTGAAATGGCACAGTTCACGGTAACAGAATGCTGATGCATCTTCAGTAGTAACGCGTGTTATGTTATACACTGACTCATTGTGAAGAGCAGACGTGCTGCTCACATGCTATTTCCTTCTCCCCCGACACATCGTCATCTGGAATAACAACTTGCTGGCGCGTACGCCATTACATCGTTCAGCTTGCGGGCGTAGCTTAGCGCTCATCGCTCAACGGGAGCCTGCAAGAGGTTAGCGTACGATGCATGCGCAAGGAACACCTTTGCGTTGTGCTGTTCTAAAACTCCATTCTGAAACTCGCCGACGAGTGACCCGCATCGTGCGGCTCCGAACAAACGAAAGACAAATGGCTAACACCCTCATTAATGTCAGTCGTTCTAGTTTTGGGTAATCTTCCTTGTGGACGCGGAGTGCCAGCTTTATTTAATTTGATGGAACACTAAAGAAAAGAACGTTTGTTTTTTTTTTGCGTATTAGTCAAGTTACAATTTCACAATCCCGAAAACGCCCGCGAGACGACGCTTGGTAAACGAGAGAACGCACGAAAAAAAAAATGTGGGCGGCGGCGTCTCCTGGAAATTCTCGCACCAAACGCCGTGCCGTAGTAGACTTTTACTCGGTCCCCCGTCGTTCTTAATAAAAATGAAGTAAATTGTCTTCTGTAGGGGCCCTAGGCCTAACGTACGAAGTTTCAGAAAATTTCATGTAGCGAATGTCTTAAAATACAAATTATGCACATTGAAGTTCGACGTCGCGTGCGGAGATAAGCCGCAAAACTTTAAAATGAAACTTCAACCTTGATTTTATCCTCCAATAATGAACTTATGGTGAAACTTAAGACATTACAGTTCTCCGAGTACAGTTTATCACCAAGCCATTGTTTTAGTGGTCCTTTAAAACTGAAGCCAGCAGTCGCGCATGCATGCTCCAATAAATTGGCAGGAGGGCGGGGAGTGAAGAGGGCTAACCCTCTTCACTCTCCGCCCCCCTCTCCCTTGCCCGACTCTGCGCGCGCCTATGCTCAGACGGATAGGCGCGCGCAGGAGGTAGGCAGAGGCCGCGCCCCCGTAGACACCTACGAGGGGAGATGAGCGTGCCCCATACATGAAATTAATGAAGTGGTGGTGCTGCAATAACCCTCCCCTCTCCCCCTTCGAAGGGCTACACTGAGCACGCTTATGCTCATACGCAATCCCGGTCGGCGAGATTAACTACTGTATCCTGTTGGCCCCATCTGTGGGCCTGATCCTACCGAGGCTTTCGGAAGGAGCCTGTACACTTCTTTCTCTAGACTGCCCCTATGTACTTACGTCTCACCAGTTAGACTATGTCCTGCAGTTTCTCATTGATTTATATAATGCGAAGCAGTGCCGTGGACGAAGGTTTGATATGTAAAAATGAGCGAGCTTGATACACACAGAGCTAACCGGCCACATGACTTACTTGACCATATAAAAGAAAATTGGCAGCACGAAGGTAATCTGGTAAAATCTCGAACGCGATCTTTTGGTTGCAAAAAAAAAAAGAAAAACTGAAAAGAAGCACGTCAACGTGAAAGTTGCTTCCGTATCATCATGCGAGTGCTAGGCAGTCACATTGGTGAAATGGTCCGCTGCTGCAAAACCCTGCTTTAAACATGAGCGGGCGTTGCTGTGATGCTGCGCAACTACACACCAAATCAACGAAACGTTTTCTGTCGGTCACTAAAGCGACACGAAAGACCACAGGACAGCTCGGGAGTACGCTTGGATGACACCCTGGCACTCTCGAGCGACCAGTGGGATTGACTTCACGTCCTCCACAACACCACAAGTGCCACTGCCACAAGTCCGGCGGGAGCGAAGGTTGCACTGGCAGAGACAGCATCGGCTTGGCTGCAGAGGTACCAGCAGTTGGCGGTGTACATGTCGCTCAGAAGCTTTCGCGTTGCAGTCATCATCACGGTCACAAGGTAGTCAACTTCGTGGTGGCATCCTGAAAGATGCACAGCTTCGCGGATGCAGTCTTCAAACTTGACCGTGGCGCTGCTGGGAAGATCAGAAAGCGTCGCTTTTAGCTGGGGTTAAAAGCATAATGTTGCATGAAAGGCGCAAACCGGATAACGTCGATACATATTGAACAGTTACTGCATTATGGTAATGTTTTTTTGCAGCGATTTTACACTCGCTTCTACTCTGCACTGCAGTCATACATATCAGATTTGGTGCGCCACTGTCACTCATGCATTACTTTACGATAATGGGCAGTCAGTATACTGACGCCTGCATGTGTGTGATGATAAGCATTCAGTAAATCTCGAACTTTACGCTGTCATATTTGCCATCTAGTTGCTATGGGAAACTATTGTGATATCAAATCGTTACGCATGACTTTATCGGTGTTTCTTTCAGACTTAACCATACGGATATCTCGTCGACGGTCGAATAACCCTACAGGCTGCGAACAGTAGCAGACATTCTAAGCTCTGGAACACGCGATTCCCCTGCATATGTGCCGGAGCAGCGTGATGATTAGCCAGAATATTTTGAGGACTGTGCATCAGCGCATGGTATATAGAACTAGAGATTCAACGCAGAAAACGAAAACGTTCGAGCGCGCGCGCACTCATGGGACCATGTTTTAGTGCGGCCGTTACGTAACTTGCGTACGCTACAACCTATCCACATTTTCCTTGTCGTCGTACAGCGATACATTCATTCCTCGACCTCCGTTGGCTAACCAAGCGCATCAGCCGAAGCCGACTGTTGCCCCCCCCCCCCCTTTTCTTTTAAATGCGAAGCATTTCTTTGCGTACTGCAATCATATTTGGAGTCTATCTGTCTATCTATCTATATATCTATCTGTCTGTCTGCGGCAACCAAAATTACTATGGTAGTGTAAAATGGTTTGGCGAATATGATGCGCTGTGAATAAGATATGAATAATGTAACAATCCCGTCGCGTACGTTGTCAAACACTTCCCGCCAGACAGTGGCACATACTCGCGGGCGGGTATGTGCCACTGGTATGTCCCACAGCCTCATAGGTCGGCGAACTCATTCATGAGGCGCCTCACTCGGACTCAGATCGAGCCGTGATTCTGAGTGAGTCCGTGTGAGTAATACTTCCCTGAATAAGTCCGAGGGAGTTGGCTTGAAGAAAATTTTCGTGAGTCTGAGTGAGTTCGGTTCGGAAAACTTTTGGTGAGTCCGAGTCCAAGTGAGTCAAAACCGAAATATAGATTTCTTGAATGAGTGCCACTATCTTTTGTCGACCTAAGGTCCTATCTACAGTCATCTTCAGCATTACTAGCAGCCTTACCAAGATTCACGTTATACTCGCTTCTACCCACAGGTGTTCCAAAGCAGTGTCGTTCACACACCGTTTCAATATTTTTCTATAAGAGGCGCGAATTGCATAGGAAGGGGG
Source organism: Rhipicephalus annulatus (assembly GCA_013436015.1). NCBI lineage: Eukaryota > Metazoa > Arthropoda > Arachnida > Ixodida > Ixodidae > Rhipicephalus > Rhipicephalus annulatus. Next base: position 200,647 of record WOVY01010968.1, read on the forward strand.
GGGGGGGGGTGCCTCGTCCTTCCACCCACCAACTTTTCAAGGGAAGTTCTTCATAAATATATCTTATGCTCTCATCTATTAAAAAAAAATAACCACTGATTTGCATGCACTCAAAACTCGTATTCAAAGATACCACGTAAAACGTAGTCAAGAATAGCATGATTACATAAGATACTGGTGTTAAAGAGCCCTGACACTATTGTCGAAGAAGCTAATTCTAAGCTAAAGGGGTCATGAGTCGACTCGCTCAGAGCTAGCCCGAGCGTGAGTCTGAGTGACTCTGGGTGAGTAATGTTTTAATGAGTTTGAGTCCGGTTAAAGAGAATTGTCGTGAGTGTGAGTCTGATTCAGAAACCATTTCGTGAGTCCAAAGCTCAAATTATATTTCATGAGTGAGTCTGAATAAGCTCCGCCAGTTTTGCGGACCTATGGCCACAGGTGATTGCCACTTAGTATCTAGTAAGTGAGTGGCTGCCATGGCTCATCCCCTGAACCCATCAGATACTAAATTGTGTGGTGCAAGAGGTCATCTTGCATACATTTCATTCCAAAACTGCAGCCCTCAGTGCAATGAGCTTGGAGAAGGCGATGATTTTTGTTTTTACGCGCAAGTATACATTCTCTAGACACGCAAGCGTGCGTACCTCATCTGTGAAATCGGTGAACTCATGTGACGCCGTGGGGGAGAGGGAGAAAAAAAAAGACGTCAGCCAGCTCGGAGCAGCCTACGTAGGCAAAGTCACGTGGGACTCTGAGGAGGCGTGGCGCGCGGCGCGACGTAAACAAACGACGACACGTGTATAACGGGCCTCTTTAGAGGCGCGTAAAGAGATCTGCGTCGTCAAAAAAGTCCAGCAGCGCATGGAACGCCCGGCGGATTGTTGCAGCGTTATCAGAGGGGAACATGTGTTCTGGACTCACGTGTGGCAGTCCCAGTTGCGCATAGGCGTGGAAGAGTCGGCGACGAATATCCGTGTATCCCGGGCACTGGCACAAGATATGTTCGACCATCTCGTCTGCCGGACACTGCACGCACGAAGGGCTGCCACTGCCACTCTGACTGAAGAGTCTGTGCGCGGTTCGGCTGCATCCAGTTCGAAGGCGCAGCAGGAAAGCACGAGCGCGCCGACTAATTCCTGTTGACGGCAGGCGTGCGACAGGATTGCCGGCTGCTGTACGGGGGTCCGGGTGAAGAACCCGGACGTGGCGTGCGATAATCTGCCGTGCCACATCGAAGCTGTGCATGAAGTTCGTTGCGGGTGTGGCCAAGTCGTAGGCGTCTTTTGCCAGCACGTCGGCTGCCTCGTTGCCACGCACTCCGACGTGTGAGGGCACCCTCTGGAACGACACAGCACACCCACTTCGCACAATAACTGTAAACTTGCGCGTGATGCGCTGCGCTATCGAAGGGCCATTTTCTCGGGTGAGGAGCGCCATCCGAGAAGACGACGGCCGATCGCGGGAGCAGCTCGGCCAGCTGATCGGCCGCTAAGTTGAGTGCCGCGAGCTCAGCGGTCGTCGATGATGCCGGGAGGGGAAGACGGCACTTCCTCTCATCTCGGAGCGCCGGAATGAAGCTGGCAGCAGCAGCCGAGCTGTCCCTTTTCACCGAGCCGTCAGTGTACAGATGTAGGTGGCCGGAGGACCGCTCCTCGATGAGGGCGCAGGTTTCTTGTAGTAGGGCAGCGCCAGGTGTGTGCCCTTTGCTGCGTATGCCTGGAACTCTGGTCGATATGGCCAGCCGGGAGTCCCAGTGAGGTGGAATAGGCAGGAGTCCGGCGAAAGGGGCTCTGGAGATGAGGCCGGCGTACTCCAGCGCGCTGCGGCCCATGCCAGTGTTGGGCAGTGACAGGAGCCGATTAACCAGCGCCTTGCCCCCTCGCGTCATGTGCATGCGCTCGACGTGGCGCAGAGCACAGGCCTTGGCTCTGAGCGAGAGGGAAAGCTGGCTGGCTTCGGCGTGTCACGCCCACTGGAGAAGATCGAGGCATTCCAAAAAGGCGGCGTATGACGCCGCGATGTGCCGTTTCGAGAATCAGTCTCCCATTAAGACGCACGCAGTGTCACCAAGGAGAACGCATAGAGGGCCCTGGCTCCAGCGACGGCGTTGTACATCCTCAGGGCGATGTCAGGAGAACAGTCTTCGCCCCGCGCGAGGAGAGAGGATGCCGCTCCTGCGGCTCTGCGAGAGCTTAGCCGGTGGATGGCAACTGCCGGCTTCTAGCTCAGGCGGTGAGCTATAGCGTGATTCCGAGGTATCGCACCGATCGTCGCCGCGGCAGAACCCGTCCCCGGAACGTGAGGCGGCCAACCTCGTATCGCCCCCTAAGGGTGGGGTGGACGAGAAGCGCTTCGGTCTTGGCAGTGGAGAGCTGAAGCCCACTGCTCGAGATGAAAGCATCCACGGCCTCGAGAGAGTGCTTGATGCTCTGTCGCACCTGTTTTCCGCACGAAGTGGGTCCACTCGCAAAGAGGGCGACGTCGTCTGCATAGATGGCAATGCGCACCGCGTACTGCAAGTCGCGCGGGATGTAGTCCGCGATGCGCGCGAGGGCGAGATTGAACAGCATGGGGCCCAAAATGCTGCCCGGCGGCACACCAGCAGTGGACGGGCGAGGTGCGCCGAGGTCGTCAGAAATGCGGACACGGAAAGTTTTGCGGTTACCGAGAAGCCTGCCGCACACACCCATTGCACGTAGAGCGTCCTAAACGGTGTTGTGACTCGGGGTGCTGTGTTGTATCCCACCGCTGCCACCAGTTGTTGGGGATCCCAGCTCTGATGACCCGTGTTGCTGGGGATTCCACCGCTGTTCACCAGTTGTGGCGGATCCCACCGCTGTCGACCAGTTGTGATCCCTGCTCTGATGACCCGTGTTGCTGGGGATCCCACCGCTGCCACCAGTTGTTGTGACTCGGGGTGCTGTGTTGTATCCCACCTCTGCCAACCAGTTGTTGCGGGTCGGAAGGAAGGTCGCTGGAGGATACGAAAACAAAACCCGGTCTCTTGTGGTAGCGTGGTGTAGCTTCGGGTTGAGGAAACGACCGCTTACCAGATGGGGATACGAAAAACAAACAGGTTTATGGCACTATTTACAAATATTTACAGCATGAGGTTAAGAGTTCACAAACCACGAACGCGGTGGTTGAACCTTTACTTGGTTCAGAGCCTTCACAAACTACGAACGTGGTGGTTGAACCTTTACTTGGTTCAGAGCGCCGTCCTGCACTCTGCGGCGCCGTTATAAGCCCTGTCGGGCTCCTCCTTCTTCAGTGGAACACCAATCACACACACACACACACAACAGGTGAGGGGTACGGCGCACGTGAACATCCAATTTTGAGTCAAGATCACTGCACTAAAAGGTGGCGCCAGAGAGGCTCTTGCTCGTCGTGTATGTCGCTGGTCGAGGGGTCCCAAGCTTCGGACAGCAGACATCAAACGGTCCGCCAATCTGTCCGCTCAATTAGCAGGGCACTTTGTGGCGGCGGTCGCCGTTTCTTAAAGGCAGACGCTGTCTTTGTTGTCCCCTCTGGAACGGCTTACAGCTTCGTGGCGACACGACGTCTCATCCGCCGGCTAGCAGGGACAATACCTGGCGGGCATAGGCATCCGGCGAGTCGGCTACTTGTTTGGGGATTAAAAGAGCGCCGCTCCCCCGTCAGCTCTCGACGCTGGTTCCAAGAAAACCTGGGTTCCAGGCGTGGGAACGCGGCCCGGCTACGCTTCTCAGCGACAGCATGGCGCCTGCTGACGACGGTCATAACAACGGCCGCATGAGGCAGGCAATCGAAGGCGCTCTTGATGTCGAGGAGAACCAAGTATCCGACTTCACCGCGGAGCTTTGCATCCTCCAGGGTGGTGACAACGTCGGAGATGCAGTCCGCGGTGGATCGGTGGCAGCGGAAGCCGCTCTGCACGTTCGCCAGGAAGTTTAGGGCCGCAGTTATCCATTCGATACGCTTGAGAGCCAAGGCCTTCATCACTTTCCCAGCAGCTGACGTAAGCGAAACCGGCCTGGAGGAGGTTGGCTCCGACGAGGGCTTGCCCTTCTTGCTTACCGGAATGGCGATCGCCTCCTTCCACGTCGCTGGAAACGCGCCAGAGCGCCAGATGCTCTTGTATCCCTCGAGCAGGCCAGGAAGTTGGCTTTCGTCGAGGTTTCGCAGCATCTGGTAGGTGATGTCGTCACTGCCAGGTGCCGAACGGTTCCTCCGCGTCGCAAGGACGTGACGCAGCTCACCGATGGTGAAGTCCTCCGTACAGAGGGCCTCTATCTGCCGCACAATCTCCGACGTGGGGAAAAAGTGCTGAGGAGCAAACAGTTCGGGTGGTGATGCGCTGGCAGAGCGGGCAGCTGCACTGCATTAGGGATTGATTGATTGATAGGTGGGGTTTAACGTCCCAAAACCACCATATGATTATGAGACACGCCGTAGTGGAGGGCTCCGGAAATTTCGACCACCTGGGGTTCTTTAACGTGCACCCAAATACTGCGTTAGGGACGAGCACAGGGGCGTGGAAGGTGTCTGCGAGTAGTTCCGTCAGCTGGGCCGTGGTTAAGTGCAGGGCGATAGCAATGGAGAGGACCGGAGCCTGCAGGACCCGCGGTCGCAACATCGCCCCGAACACCCGCCAGGCGCGCCGGCTGTAGCGCTGCTGATCAAAGGAGCGGCAGAGGCTGGACCAGCTTTCGGCGCAGCGATGGTGGGCGTGCCGCCTACACACCGCGTCGATGCGGTTTTACACCGTACAATCCTCCGCCCTCCCGGAGCGCTCAGACCGGCGTTGAATCCGATGACGAGCAGCCCGGAGGTTCAGCTGTTTGTTATCAGGCACCGGCGTCAGAGCAGACACTCTCTCCCCTTCCCTCGTGGTCGCGGAGTGCCCTAACTTCTTTCTACCTGTCCGGTGTTTTTTTTTCTTTTTTTTTTTCCTTCTCGGGCACATTGCTTCGCCTCCGGCTTCTCGGTGGTCTTTCGGTGGGTTGCGTGTGCCGCGTTTGGTTTCTTACGCGCGCATGCGTGATGCGAGTGATCGAATGCTTTTCACTACCCTTCTCTTATCCCTTCCTTCTGTCTCTAATTCCCATTCCCGCTTCCCTGCGCATAAATGTGGAGGTGCTCTCCATTGAGAGAGGCAGTAACGGGAGTGCGCTGTTTCTTCCTTTTTCCTCTTATCAAAGCCACTTCGTCATGTGACGCTGCGCGAGCGTCGAAGGAGAGCGCGTGGAGGGGGAAGGTAAAAGAGCGCTACAAGGAAGGCTGATAGAACTGCAGCGGTGTTTGCAAGCAGTTACAGCCGCCGCTTGCCAATAGAAATACACTATAGGTTCAATTCTCCGTAGAGCGATTCTTGACGGTAAAGTGATGCCGACCTCCGACGACAGTGTAGCTATGACTGACTGGGCTTGCTCTACACCACCTCCTGACGCCGACAAGAGCTCCCGCAAGTGGTGCTCCGTCCTCGGACTCCTGTGACCGTGTTTCCATCTTTCCTATCTCTCCTATCCCCTCGATATGTCGTCGCTCTCTGGCTTACCATCTCATGCCTCGTTTTCTCTCTCTACACCTTTATTCCTATCCTTTTAATCCCTCCTCACCCCCATCCCTTGTGGGCTACTGTTGAGGTGTCGCTCGCTGAATCAGACAGTTATGGGGCTCACTTTTCTCTTCCTCTCTCTCTTGGAACCACTTTGTGATAAAAGTTTGGAGTGCATGCACTATAAGTGTCTTTTACACTGAGGACACTTCAACCAAAACACAAAAGGTGCGTTTACACAAGAGAGACACGATACCGATTTCGGTCAGCGGGCTGTCTTTATAGGAGTATCTTTTCCCTTGTCGTCGGCCTATGTACACTGCAAAGACACAAACAGTCCGCGGGTGGTCTCTTGAAGACCCCGCCCGCGCCTTGTATTCTTTCGTTGGTCAATTCTGTAGTCACAATGGAGGAACACGCAGCGACACCGACTAAACTTGCATACCTGCACCTCATTTTCAGCCATGCTTCCCGCTCTGCCATTGTCCCTATCTGGTTACTCGGCGCAGCCCCCACCATAATCCGTGGTAGTGAGAGACGGAGGTGGTGCACACAATAGGGAAGCGAAGAAAAGATTTCCGTTGGGTGCTCGAGCTGCCTATTCAGACGTCGCGGAAGCCTCGGAGAGGGCATTGTTAACTCCCCCAAGATTGCCTGCTTCGTGGTCGTCGGAAGCAAAGACGTGGGGCAAATTTTCGCTCAGCCGCCGATCTCCCGAAGACACGCCGACAACAGGTCTGCGGATGCGTTTTGCTAGTGTTTTCGGTCACTCATGTCTTTTGAAGCGTCGTCGTCGGCCTAGAGTGTGACAATGGGGTCTGGTGACTTCGTCGGAGTTTGCGTCTGCCTTGTGTTTTCGTCGGGCTCATGTCAGTGTCCTGTCTCTCTAGTGTCGTTTGGGAGGTAAAAGAGCTCGCGTGAGGAAAAGAGAGAGGAAGTCGCGTCAAAGGCAGCAGAAGCGCCTGTAGACTATTTTACCCAAGAGGTGTGGGCGCCGCCATCTTCCGCTGTTAAGCTGGTGTTTCCTTGTTATGTATATCGTGGCGTGAGTTCATAATGTCATGAAACGTCGTATGCACCAACCAAACCGTTTTTATGTGCACTCAAACCTGCCTATAAAAGTGTACTTTATATAAGGCTGGTGCACACCAGCGACTAGCAGCGGTCGCGCGACCATTCGCGACTGGCGACCAAAAAGCGACTGATGTTCACGCCGGCAGAGGCTGCATGCGAGCGACCGGAAGTCGCAAAGCTCGAGAGTCACGTCCGGATCTCGTTATGAGCGTGAGCTCTAGAGACCGGCGCCGATCAGCTGATCGCCGTCAGCTCAGTGAGCGGAGGAAAACGAGCGCGCCACATTTATTGTTTTCGTCCGTTCTTGCACAGCGTTCCCATCAGCGTCAAGGAGTTCGATTCCAGCGAAGAACAAGAGATTGTAATGGTGCTGGTGCACTGTGCCGTGGTGTCAGCGCTGGCAGCACAATTGTCTCCAAAGAAAAAAAAGCCGGTGGTAGTTGTGACCGTATCATTGATCGCGAGAGTTGGCCGGCCCTGCAAGCCGCCTACCTCCCAAGCTGCGCTGAGACGACGAGGACTATTTGCGAGAGTCGTACGTATTCAGAAACGCTCTTGGATTTATCTTGACTATAGCCACAGCCTCCAACGCAGCCCGAACGCGTCTCGAACGCGATGTCTCAAGTCGTTGCCAAGGCATGAAGCACGAACGCGTTCCAAACACGCTGCATTGAAGGCGATGACAAGTCAAGTTCAAGACAAAAAACGATTCTGAATACGGGCGAAAGATAGTGCACAATCTATTTTCTCTTTATTTTCACGGTGTTTAGCTTCTTGTGAATCATAATCATCAGCCTGACTACGTCCACTGCAGGACAAAGGCCTCTCCCATGTTCCACCAGTTAACCCGGTCCTGTGCTTGCTGCTGCCAATTTATACCCGCAAACTTCTTAATCTCATCTGCCCACCTAACCTTCTGTCTCCCCCTAACCCGCTTGCCTTCTTTGGGAATCCAGTTAGTTACCCTTAACGACCAGCGGTTATCCTGTCTACGCGCTACATGCCCGGCCCATGTCCATTTTTTCTTCTTGATTTCAGCTATGATATCCTTAACTCCCGTTTGTTCACTAATCCACTCTGCTCTCTTCTTGTCTCTTAAGGTTACACCTACCATTTTTCTTTCCATTGCTCGCTGCTCGTCCTCAATTTAAGCTGAACCCTCTTTGTAAGTCTCCAGGTTTCTGCTCCGTAGCTAAGTACCGGCAAGATACAGCTGTTATATACCTTTCTCTTGAGGGATAGTGGCAATCTACCTGTCATAATTTGAGGGTGCTTGCCAAATGTGCTCCACCCTATTCTTATTCTTCTAGTTCAATCTCGTGGTTCGGCTCCGCGGTTACTACCTGCCCTAAGTAGACATTGTCTTTTACAACTTGAAGTGCACTATTACCTATCTCGAAGCGCTGCTCTTTTCCGAGGTTGTTGTTCATTACTTTTGTTTCTGCAGATTCATTTTAAGACCCACCTTTCTGCTCTCCTTGTCTAACTCCGTAATCATGAGTTGCAATTCATCCCCTGAGTTACTCAGCAATGCAATGTCATCGGCGAAGTGCAGGTTACTAAGGTATCTCCATTAACTCTTATCCCTAACTGTTCCCATTCTAGGCTTCTGAAAACCTCCTGTAAGCACGCGGTAAATAGCATTGGGGAGATTGTGTCCCCCTGCCTTACACCCTTCTTGTGATTGCCGCCACGTAAATTCGACACTTTGCTCGAGCTGCTGCACCCCGCCATCTCCAAGCCAAGTATTCCGTGGTGGCCATGGTGCCACAGACCAAGAGGAACGCACTCGTTTGTATCTGGCGGCAGAAGGCCACCGCAATGAAAAAAAAACAAAAAAAACAAAAATTGGGCATCGTTGATTGGCTCCAGCAGCTTTGCGACTGCATAGTCGCGTGACTGAAAAATTGGTGAGGAAACGACTAGCCAAAGCAGTCACTTTGCGACCGTTCGGGACTCTTTGCGACCATACGCAAATGGTCACGCGACCGCTGCTAGTCGCCGGTGTGCACCAGCCTATAGTCTCCGTGGCAAGCACCGGGCACCCGCGAGTTTCTAATGGAGGAGAGACCACCAATTATTAGGTGGTGGCCTCTTCGTTCTGCTCTTTTCTTCTCTGCCATTCTGGCGATTTTTGCCATTTCGGGCGTCTGTGTGGCGGATGTCTTCCAGAACAGTGCTGCTTTAATGTATAAGAGCGTTCATCGTAAGAAACTAATAAAATATCTGCGTTTACGATCATATAATAAAACAGTGGTCCGGATGACTTAGCCTCGATCGAACTTCGAGGTTGACTGGCTCTCAGCAAACTTCCTTTCGTTCTATTTTGCTTCTGAACCCGTATCTTAGAAATGCGGGGTGAATGTATGTACCGATAGCGTATACGTAGACTGCAACGTTGGGCCCGCTATTCTTATACGCACTAAGCGTCTGCTACATCATCTTTCTGGGGTCCTTGCTAAAACAGCTAAGTAACCGGGGACCTTCGTCCCCGGGTACTTAGCTAGATACCCAGTTTTCCATTCAAGATACCCAGCTTTCCATTCAAGAGCTGAGGGAGAGGGGAGGTGCGCGCGCGCTGGAGCAAGCGTTCATCGATTATCACGAGGATCTGATGACATCGCATGTATACTCTGTGCTGGGAGACCTTGGTGAAAATGCAGAATATACTCTAGACATTTACAGGTATTCATCATATGGCACCTTTGTACCTGCCCTGCCACATAGAAATCAGTCGTCAAGTCCCGGTCCTCAAGCGAGGTGAACCTCCCGTGGATTAGCGTTTTACCGCCTGATATCTCTGGTCAGCTGTGTCGGCAAGGGAAATGAACAGAATTGTCCTTACACGGTTAGATATTTTATGTTTCATCAACGTGTGCCCAGAGGTATTGGCTGGCTTTCGACGCGGGTGTTCACCTGTAGGCTATAAATGGCGAATCAATAAAGAGCGTTATATAGCACTTGTCACACCAGCACAACACCACGAACACCAGATGACTCATCATAATTATCTGCCTGCGTTAGTCTATTACAGGACGACAGCCTCTCCCAGTGATCTCCAGTTTACGCTATTCTGTGAGAGCTCATTCCATTTTATCCCTGTGAACTTGTTAACTTCGTCCCTCCATTCAACTGCATGCCTTTTCTGACTACGTCTTCTATTCCTTGGTAACCATTGTGGTGCTCTTACTGTCCGTCCGTTTTCTGTTCTACGCATTACGTGGCCAGCCCAGGTTCATTTTTTTTTTCGCTTGATGTCAGCTAGAATATGTGCAACTCTTGTCTGTTCTCTTACCTATTCTGCCGTCCTCCGATCTAAATGTTATTACCCGTCATTGTTCGTTCCATTGTACGCTGCGTGGTCCTCAGCTTTTTCTCTATAGTTTTGTTATTCTCTATCTTTCAGTCCCATACGTCAAAACTGGCAGTATGCAGTGGTTGTATACTTTTCGCTTTAATGATAGTGGCAAATTTCCTGACATTATTTGGGAGTGCCTGCCCAATGCGCTCCAGCCCATTGGTGTTCTTCGGTGAATTTCTTTTTTTGTATGTGTGATTAGGTTCTCCTGTGAGTAGTCGTATAGGCATACATTTTCTTGTATACACTCCAATGTATGTTTTGCGATATTAAATTCCTTCTGTTTTGCCAGGTCATTCCGCATTATCCTCGTTTTCGCCATACTCATTTTGAGGCCTATACCTTAATACCCTCACAGTTCAATGCCTCAGTTATCTTTTGCAATTCGTTGCTATCATTACTGAAGAACACGATGTCTGCAAATCGTAGGTTAAGTGATTCTCTATCAACATTGATTCCGGTTCGCTCCCAGTCTAATTATTTAGACACTTCTTCCAAGCATGCGGTGAACAATATTGGGGATATAGTATCTCCTTGTCTTACCCCTTTGTTCATCGCAATTTTATCACTTTTCTAGTAAAGAATTAAGGTAGCAGTGGAATCTGTAGATATCAGCTAAAGCATTCACGTAGAATTCAGATACTCCTTGTCGATTCATGTTTTTAAAACTGCAAATATCTCTACTGAGTCGTACGCCTTTTCGTAGTTTATGAAGGAAAGTTACTGAAGATGAGCTACCAACAAGCCCGCATCGCATCTCTCGTGAAATCAAGTGTTTATCTTATACTGCTTGAGATAACATTCGTCAATGTTTTGTATATCACCGAACGCAAGCTGATAGGCCTATAAGACTTTAGGCCTTTGATTTCTCTTTTATTAAAGGAATAGCATAATGTGCGTCTATAATGTATGTTGGGTAGCACACGAATTGATAAAACACAGAAGAAGGGAACGGAACAAGCACTACCCAACAATTAATAAGTTCCAACTCGCCCGCCTTTCAGTCTTACTGTAATATGCGCCAGTGCGACTTTATCATTTGATGCTAAAACTACTTATGCCAACGTTGCTCAGTATGCAATTACACATATAAAAACCAGCGGAATTTGTGGACACGTCTTTCGCCGGTTACGAAGCTCTTTGTGTGGAAGATGTCTGTCTGCATAAAGACAGACCAAAGCTTTCTAGGCATACCTCTTGATCGTGTGGTATTTACGAGAAGGAGTATTCATCCATAGAATAGCAACTCTATATACCCGTGCTCTTTAACCACGATGCTTATTAGTCTCGTGAATTAGTTGCCGCAATCCGTATACAGTTCTCCGCACGCACCTATTCAACAAGGGATTCTTGAGTGCCGGCTGTCGTAAATATGCGTGATCCCCTCCCCTTTAAAAAAAAAATGTTGCAGGCGGGGCAGCGAAGCCAGCCTTTGTGCTCTCGTGAACAGTCCAGAAAGAAGATGCCCGCTCCAGCTTTCCATTGAAACGGTCCATATGTGGACGATAGTAGCATATTAGCATCAGGAGTGACGCTCGTAGAAGTCTGCGCATGATTTCACAAAGCTTGCCTACGGATGCAAGGCATGGAGCTTCACTTGACTAATGCTCACTGTTCACTTTCTTTTTTTTTTTCTTTTACTCACAAAGCGATAGATCCCTCACTTTCGGTATCAAGGGTCAGATTGTACCGAACATACAAATGTACCATGGAGGAAGGAAAGCTAAAGAGAGGCCCTCGCAATCTCGCAATGCGAGCTGCAGAGCGAAAACGGTGTGTCGCAAGTCACGGGGCTTTTCCAGGGGAGGTTGTGGGGAATAGTTAGGCCACGCCGCCGTCTCGTGGCCATCTGCACTCGTATGACCGCGTTGTTGATAGCCGGCTGTGGTTCTGAATGTGCATTTTTATGCAGCCGTTGCACTTCACACATGATGCAATGCGTTAGAAGCCTACAGTGAGCGTTGATCTTCACGGCTGCAAGTTTAGGTTATATCGCTTAAAGGGTCCCTGAAACGTTTTTTTTTTTTTTCACATTTCGTTTTTTATTAGTCCACTACTGGAGCGAATCATTGGCACCAGAGTTCAATCGAAACGCCCATTATTAACGGAGCTACGAGTACTAAACAAGTACCCTCCTTCTCCGCTCCGCCTTCCACCCTCGACTGCCCTCAGCTCTTCCATCGAGAGCTCGGGCTAAGCTCCACCTTCACGGCGTCTGCGTCACGATGTGGCGTGAGACCGCATAAGCATAAATCCTGCCGCCGATTCGATACCAGCAGTTTCTGCTGCGCGTTCCACAGCCAATGAGATCAGCTGCAAACGATGAGGTCAGTGGGAAGAGCGTGTTGCTTGGTGTATGGGTGGTTGAAAACGCGTTTGGCCGCGGGTCGCAGCGATCTGGAGTGATTCGCAGCTTTAAGCCTTGAATTAAATTACACAGTTTACGCAGAGAGCTCAAATTGGTCTCTAAATTACCCTTGGGACTTGGTATACCGGCCCAATGTGTTTGTAAAAAATCTCAAAATCGTTTCAGGGTCCTTTCGAGGTCGAAAGCGGTCGGTTTCGAAGCTCGCGACCACTTCTCCAAAAATGGTTGGCGCCACAGCTTCGTCGTTTTCCTTCGGTACTGTGCTGTTGCGCGCCTCAGCGAAGGCAGCATAGAATTCCTATACGAGAACGGCAGTGCCTACGCCTCTCGATACGAGAGGCGGCGGCGAGCCGTTCTCATGTGCGGCGGTCACAACTATCGGAAAGCAGTGTATACGTGGCCCACTGTTCTCACCGAAGCTTGCAGAGTCACGAATTAGACGTGCCTGACACAGTAAGGTGATTTATTGTCTGTATTATCGCTTACCGTTTACGTATTGCGCGCGATAACCTCATCTTTGGCCAAGTTTTTTTTTTTTTCATATGATCGCACTTGGCGGACTCGCGTTGCTGCGAACGATACTCGTGCGCACGTATTGTGACACACATGGCAAAAAAAAATGATTCGAAACTGCTTCATCTAAATAGGTAGCAAAAAATATTAAATAATATTTTACTGTTACATTATGTTCCGTACCACCCGACTTACCGTATCATCAGAAGAAACAGCCTGTCGTGAAGATTATCCGGCTGATTCGCGCCGTTGTTCCCTTGCACTCAGCGGATTAAACATGAAGTGCAAAGCTGCAAGTGTATTGTAGAGTCACAATATTAACCACAATGAGGCTGCGGATGGCACGCAGGCGCTATACAAGCGAGTGTCGCAGCACGTTTTGCTCATACTCAGCACAAATGTTTTGCTTTTCCAGCTCGTCTGTCAGATTGCGGCGGCGGCGGTGCCGCCAGGCGCAGCCAAATCGGCTCGCGCGGCTCGCCTCCCTCTCGCTGGCGCCCGTTTTGCGTGCGCAAGCCGACGTAGCATGCCCGAATGGAGAGGAGGAGTCCTATACTAGAGTGTACTAGAATGGGGAGTGGGTCCCTGAAGGCTCCACGCTGAGGCGTTTTTTTCGAAAATCCAGGTGGCGCTACCATCGCCTTCACCTGAATACTTACCGTGGTTGCCATGGTTACAAGTCCCCTTTGCCACGCGGTTCGCGACGGGTGGGTAGTCTGATAGTTCGCGCGGTTCGCGTGCTGCTCGCCCGCGTCTGGCGCAGTCTCGCAGCGTTGTTGCTTCGTTCGTGCGTGCGTGGCCGTGAACGGCGTCGCACCGTGCTCCCCGCCAGTTTCAACAAAATCTAAATGTTTATATGCGGAAACGCCCTGCTCGTATAGGTAGTCACGCACGCAAGTACCGTGATTTCCACGGTATTGTTACAATCAAGAGCGTAAGTTGAATTTGGCTTTTGCGAAAACGTACGCATCGAAAGTGTAATATGAGCATTACTGCGATGCTTTTTAAAAATGTCAATATAACTGGGATATATAAGTAATTTGCGTTTGGTGCAAATTTAGACTCACGGCAGCAAATTGAATATGATGCAAGACTAAAGTTACCAGCTGTTATCACGAGAATTAAAGCTAAAGTATGCGAACCCTTCTGCAAATTTGCAGCTATTCGTTAGGACGCGCTGAATTATTGAAAACTGAACCAGTCCTGTTGCGATTACGTGAGGGTGTTGGCAAAGGAAGTTTAGTCACATCGGACGGCAACTGTGCTATTCGTAGGAAATGACTTATAGGGCGGACGCACGTCCGTCGCGGTGGTTTTATGATGAGTTTTTGTTCGGCATCTAGTGCTGGTATACGTTGTAGGTATTAATGAAAATGTTATATGTTAACCTTTCTCTTCGTGCCTGCGGTACGTGTCCATGCAAACATTTGTTCGAAACATGAACGTGTTTTCACCTATAGATAGGAAGTCTGAAAGACACCAATAAAGAAGTGATATGCGCAAAATATTTTATTTTAAATTGACTGCGCAAGCTTTTCGCATAAATATAAAAAACAAAATAAATATCATCGAAAGACTTCGACACCGTCGCTCAAGGAACGTCAGGCTCTATGTTGTCCTGCTAAGCTTTAAGTGTTTTGCTCTCGCTCGTTTCGAAGCGTTTTCCCTGTTCATTCCCTTCACTAAGAGTGAAGGCGAGTGAGCACGTGAACGAAACGAGCTTGTGCTCACTGCATCTTTGTGGTCTGGACGCCGACCGCTTTCGAGTTCAGAAAATTAGTTTTCACCAATGAAAGGATGTCCGAGATGCTATCTTTGTGCAAATGGAAACACTGAACATTTCAGTAAACAAGTTTTCAAGTGAGGCAATGAAATATACAGCTGTCGTGAGGGGTACAGAAGTCCACCCCAGTCGCATTGCTCCGTGAATTGCGAAGGGAGCTGTTCAGCAACCGCGACAGCTTTCTCAAACAGAAGCACTTCTTTGCATTGTACGCATGCCACTTCAATACACACTTTCTGGCCACGTACCCTGCTGTGTAGTAAATGAGTCTCGAGTCACTCTTCTCCAAAGTCACATCGATGTGTCAGCAAACTTTTCTGGCATCGTGGCAATCGTGCTTTCGACCTCGCCAAGTTTCCCTGTGATATAGTCATCATTTTTTTGTGCGTGACCTTTAGACCCTGTCTGTCATGCACAGTGACAAGAGCGTTTATCATGTCAGGGTTTGCGTTTGCGCTGTCCACACTGTGCGCCCAAGTTATAAAAGGACAAGCAGTTGACGGTTATTAGAAACTCATCCGGAGAGGGGTGCGCGTTGCAGCCACTTGACTGGCGAACGATGCCGAAGAAATGTTCCACGGGATCGGTGCTAATCGAGATGTCAATGAGATATTTGAATCCAACGCTCTCTGTCAGGTACTTCAGCAATGAAAGGGTATTTGCTATAGTGGACCCTAAAACCTATGGCAGTGGACTCGCTGAGAAAGTGCCGCTTGTTGTCACTGAATGATTCCCAGTCATTCAGGAAGTCCAGAAAATTGGACAGGAATGCCGCGTCTGTAGAAGCTGGTCTCAGCGCTTCGGCCCGAAACCTGGAAGTCATCACGGTGATCAGTCGTTGGATCTTCCTGCAAAATAACAAAAAGAATGTATGTCAGAAGAGCGCTCATCATGCGTTTGAGATGTTTTCGATTACACTTAATTCATTTGGAACGTAGGCGCAACTCACGAGAAGAACAGCTGAGTTGCCTCGATGCTGCCACACCTTCTCTCGATGTCCTCCTTGTAGAAGGCCAGGCCCCGTAGGACATATGGACCGAATAGTTGGAAGGCGAAAGGGGTTCTCATCTTCTCAAATGAGTTTGGTTCCAGATG
Source organism: Rhipicephalus annulatus (assembly GCA_013436015.1). Lineage (NCBI taxonomy): Eukaryota > Metazoa > Arthropoda > Arachnida > Ixodida > Ixodidae > Rhipicephalus > Rhipicephalus annulatus. The sequence goes on from WOVY01010968.1 coordinate 216,377, forward strand.
CGCGTCGCGGTCAAATTGGGCAAACTTTCAGTGTCCTAACAACACTTCTGTCTAGAAGGTACGCCTCCCGAACCGGATGCACAGACACCTAGAAATATAGGTTGAGGTAATGCAATGTATGCAAAAAACACAATCTTGTAAAATGTCAACCATGAATCTATACGTACCAATCCGTCTGGTGTTGCAAAGCCTTTCTGGAGAAGACCATTCCTGAGGCATTTTAGCAGATGCGGGAAATCGGAGATAAAGTGCAATTTCCTCATCTCGTCGACAGGATGCTGTATGGCGCCATTTATTTTCTTCGATGACGCCGACACCCCCGCTAGCTTCCACATTTTTTCGATTCCAGGGGGCTCCGTCACAAGTGATGTGGTCGACGAACAAGCCCGCCTGTTCCACGAGGATGATAGCTTCCATGAGAATTTTCAATAAAATGTCTCCTCTCACATTTCCTTTTGTCGCAAAAACGCCCACAATTTGGCTCCATTTTCCAGCGAAGGCACAAAATGATGACCATGCCGTGATCACATTGCTGGTACTTGTCTTCGGGCTTCGTAAATTCTCAAGGTCCACGAAGCCTTGAATCTGGCCAGACGCCGTCACATTGAAATGTTCTGACAATTTCATTTCGTCCACCAATAGTCCGCCGTGTCTTTCGAGGTCTGACATGCTCGCGGTTTTTTTCTTTAGAGTGTTCATTACTGCTTGATTAAAACCGAAGGCCGACTCGTATGACCTCAAGTATCTTTTCAAAGTAGTGTTGCTGGGCATCATGAGAATTTCGTTCTTTCTGATGTGCTGATAAAGCCGGGGACTTTAGTTTCATGAGTAAACTCGAGGATCCACTCCTGATTGTAGCGCATGCCCTGCTTGCTGGTTTTTTTGGCAGCTTGAAAGCAAGCGCGAACACTTGCCTGCTGCTTTCGCGGTAGTGACGATAATTTTATCCTCTAGTATTTTATCCGCGACATTCGCATTGTTTGCCCTCATCTCTTCGAGACGAA